>QLNU02015003.1:111651287-111673062 GCA_006491805.2 Dysdera silvatica | reverse complement strand
TTAAAGCTGATGAGATTTTCAGGGTCATGGAATGAAAAAAAACCTTCTATTGATTAATTAAATAATGGATATAGGCAGAAAAAACAAGTTTTACAGAATAAGGCTATTATAAAAACTATTATCAAAATACCATTATCAAAACAGTGCTCTTTTGTGGAAGACAAGGGCTGGTCTATATAAAATTCTATAATCATAGTCTATCACTACTTCTAATTATTTAATTATACTTATTTATACGTCGTATTTGAGTATCACTATGCTTAAATACTTGTAGATAAATAATACTTGTATTAAATAATATATACTATATGTATATAGATACTTGTATTATGTTGTATATGTATATATATACTTGTATTATGTTGTATATGTATATATATATATGCTTGTGATATGTTGTATATGTACATATATACTTGTATTATGTTATATGTATATATATACTTGTATATGTATATATATACTTGTATGTATATATTACTTGTATATGTATATATTACTTGTATATGTATATATTACTTGTATATGTATGCGTATAATACTTGTATATGTAAATATATACTTGTATATATGTATATATACTTGTATATATGTATATATATACTGTATATATGTATATATGTATATATGTATATATACTTGTATATATGTATATATACTTGTATATATCAATATATATGCTTGTATATATGTATATGTATACTATATAATATATATACTTGTATATATGTATATATACTATATGTATATATATGCTTGTATATATGTATATGTATACTAGATGTATTAAATAATACTTGTATTAAATAATACTTGTATTATTTAAGTATATTGCCTTATAGAATTATTAGTAATTCAAGAATGATAAATGTATACAAAATGGCAAACGTAATTGATATGGCCTTTAACCATTTTTTCCCGCCAAAAGTTCCTTACGCAACTGGCTCCTGCCTAGGGAAAATTCTGAGTGCGCCACTGCATAGGAATATGTGAGTTGTAGCTTTGTAACCCACATTGAGCTTATAACTCCCCTTTATGAACTTTCTGTGTACGCCTATGCCTGATTTTCTCGCACTATCGTGTGCATTCAAGTTTATATCGCTGTGGGGGAATATAGCGGCAGCTTAATGATATGAATTTAGCATAAGGAAAAGCTACAGCCCGGAATTCTCGCGGGCTTTTGACAGTGATTCCATATTTTTAAATTTCCTTTTCCCTATTTTAACTGATGTGTTTGTTTACGCAGTGAGTTAAGCTTTTATAAGGAAGAAGGATAGTGTGGAGTGTCGCTTGTCATTCGAGGCATTACAGGATGACGCATCAATCACGTTTCCTACAAAGAGGAGAATGAACGGTGTTTTACCTTTTCTTTTAAGTAGTGGGCCAGAATAGTTGTCGTGTCATATAGTAATCCGTCATGTTGGGAAATAATTATGCGCACACATCCTCTTTTATTGTTCAGAAGGCCATAGCTATAGCTAAAATTATAAATTTACTTGACGAAAGTCAATAGTGTGTGTTTGATTCGTTCTCTCTATCCCTTAACTAAGTTAACAAATTCCAAACCTGTGTGATTTTTGTCATATAGAAAAGTATATCAAGTTGATTTTGGTGAAGCATTTGTTTGATTTTCAGCATCTTTTGGTATTATATTTTTAGCACACGGAAAATCGGGTTAATGCTGTTAATCCAAGTTGTTCATAAATGGAAGGTCATTTCTTGAATTGATACAGACAGGGGCGGATGGGCCGCTGGCCAACCGACCATCGGGCCGGTGCGCCCTCATGGGCGATAGGACTCGCGCCCTCCGAAAATCTAAGGTACGCTCCTTTTGAGAGGACCCAGTCCGTCCCTAGGTGCAGTAGTACTGCGTTCAAAAGATTGGTTAACTTGGGTTTGGCTCTTAATGGTGCTATAAAAAAAAATCACGCTTACTATAATCGCGGCAAAGCTAACCTGGTATACTGTTAAGGTTACGGCGACCTATTGTATTCATTCGCCAATTGGCGAAAAATGAGATAGCCCTCAACATTATTAGGCTATTTATCACATAATTTGGAATGCAGGAAACGTGCTTGTTCTGTTGTTTTCTGTTAGTATAGTCGTCTTTGTATCTCCTGAGTTTTCTGGTGTATATATAGCTTTTGTTTGAGGGTATCCAGATATTCGCTGATGTGTTTATTGGGCTCTTCGTGTCTTGTATGAATCCTATTTCTCTTAAGGGCCATCTTCACTTTCCTCACTAATTTCTTACTCCTATTTCCCTGCACGTACTGGGTTATTCGCCCTATGCTGCTGCGGAGCTCTTCTATTCTTTTTTGCAGTCTCACTTGCCATGGTGGTTGGGCTTTGTTACCTCTATTACTTCGGCCTTCGTTCCTTACTTTTCATTGGCTCGTGATGCCTCTCTACTGTGCAGTATATGGCAGCATGGGCGCCGGAAGAGTGGTGCAAGTAGTGCACTTGCACCCCCTGGCTTCCAAAAGAAACAAAAATATTAAATAGACATTATTATTTATTGTTTTTACAAATTACATAGAATGGCAGATTAATGTGAAATTAAAAAAGGTGCAATGAAAATAGGCTATATAATGAAATTAACAATTTATAATTTTAAGGCTTAAATAATATTTGAGGGCGTCTAAGTTTCTGCCCAAATTTGTTTATAACTTTTTCGTTGAATTCAGAATCTTCACTCACTTTTTTCCTATGGATGTTCAACATCCATAGTCCTGATAGACGATCGTCAGCCATTGAAGACCGATTCCATGTTTTCACTCTCTGTAATGTGCTAAAAGACCTTTCAATACTGCAAGTAGTAGCCGGAAGTGTGCGACCAATCTTTATTGCTTCTGCTACAGCGGGGTAAAAAGTTTGGGCATATCCAATCAGATCTATATACTCAAGAGAAGTAGTCTGCGCAGATGTCATGGTTTTCCACATCTCAAACCATGTGATGGCCTCGGAACTGAAATTTCTTAGATGACCTCCATAGAGGCACTCAATTTTTTCCATAATTTTAATAAACTGATCTTTGCCCCACTTTTTCATGGAATCGGGATGTGGTTGCAAAAGAGAAAATGCTTTATCATGAGTGGTTGAAAAACGATTACAAAGAGAAGAAATTGTTGAATTTAAATATGGTATATATATTGACTTCCTGAAAAATTCTTCTGTATGTTAAGACTGATGGTCAGATCTTTGAGTCTGCTGAGCAACTTTACGTGGGGATCTATATCTCAATGCCAAGTTTTTCGGCTATTTCTTGAGTTTTAACAAATATAGAAGAAAATTCTGTTGATGCATCGTTCCGGTGGGATTTTAGTACGACAATTAATTTAATTATATGCTCGTTTATTGCCTTTACGTTTATGTTTACTTCTTGAAATTTTTATAGGCTACAAAAGCAATAGGCTCTAGTTTACAGGAACAAACGGCGATTATTTAAAGTGCTATAATGTAGGTTGGTATTGTTGCTGCTATACATAGATGATTAGCGTTGATTTTCTTCTTCGAATTTGTTGCATTTTGAGACAGTTCTTCCAAAGCATTCACAATAACATAAAAGCTTTCTGAAAATACGTGAATACTTTTGTATTTAGCAGACCAGTGCGTTTCACAAAATAAAGGGATGTTCGGTACAGATTTTCTCTTTATGTACTTCTCTAAAAAATTTTATTATCTCCTTAGTAGTTCCAGTCGCATTTCTAATTTCACTCACATTATTTGCATCATTAATTACAAGATTTAATATGTGACTATCACAATGAAAAAAATAGAGCCATCGGATATTTATCATTGATTGATATTTTCACACCATCCACATGTCCCCATTGTTGCACACCCATCATATCCTTGGCCAACCAGTTTGCTCAGATCTAAGTTACAATCTTTTAGATACTGAATTATAGAATTTGCAATGAATTCTGAATTCAATTGATTCAGAGGTATGAAACCAATAAATTCTTCGCAAATTTTAAAACTATTTACTTGATCGCAACGTTGTATACCACTGATATCAGCAGTTTCATCAGTGAGGACGGAAAAGACAGATGAGCTTACTTCTGTTATTATTTTTTCTTGGAGCACTCCAGAACAAACTTGAATTAATTCATTTTGAGTTTGATGTGATATGTGTAAAGTATTTTTCCTGCCACAATCCAAGTGATCTTTCAAGATTTTATCTACAGATTCTATCCGAAAGTGTAATAAATCTGTGGAAACTGACGCTGCCTCGCTTTTCCCGCGTAGTGGAAAATCGTGTTGTGTCCAAAACAATATCGTAGATACAACAGATCGAAGCGTTTACCATATTTTCTTTGACTTCATACTGGAAAGTAGAATCGATTTCTTGTAGTACATTTGGTTCTTTTTTATCCATTATTTTTAAAATTTTTTGTGACGAATGAACTGCTTCCTGATGCCAAGTGCTCGCAGCATGAGATTGGGTTAACTCATGATTTTTTTTATATTTTGTACATGTGGAAATTTATAAATACTCCTTGGAGACCACGATGAACTTGAGCGCGAAAAGCACACAAACATGACAGGGTTATTAGGTCTTGAAAGCTATTGATAGGTATATTAGGTCTTCGATGGTCTCTTGGACTCCAGTTGAGAATTTCAATTGTCCATCGTTGATCAGTTCTTCTTGCAATATGCCCAGCCCATCGCCATTTCAGCCCTTTTACTTTAACAATGATGTCCTCTACTCTAGTTTGCTCTCTCACCCAAGTGTTTCTTTTTCGATCTCTCCTAGTTATTCCAAGCATGCACCTCTCCATGCTCCTTTGCGTTGTCTGTAACTTTCGTATTGCTCCAACTGTTAGACTCCATGTCTCTGATCCATAAGAGAGGACTGGCAATACACACTGGTTGAAGACCTTTCTTTTTAGACACAAAGGTAAATTTCTTTTCAGGATAAAACTGTTTCATCCGAATGCACTCCAGCCAAGTTTAACACGTCTGTTGAGTTCTTTCATAATGTTGCCTTCCATTGGAATCAGTTGTCCAAGGTAAATATATGAATCATCAATTTCTAGCTCAATGTTGTCAACTTGTATACTTGCTTTCTTTACGAAATTGTTGAACATGATTTTAGTTTTTTGAAGGTTCATCTTGAGTCCAACTTCTTTACTTCTAGTTGAGAGCTCCTGTACCATGTCTTGGAGTTCTGATGGGTTCGTTGAAAAAATAACAATGTCATCAGCAAACCGCAAATGATTTAAATATTCACCATTTATTTTTATTCCCTTGTCATTCCAATTTATCTGCTGAAAAATCATCTGTAAAGCTGAAGTAAAAAGTTTTGGAGAAATGGTATCTCCCTGCCTCACACCTTTACCAATTTTGATAGCTTCGGTATCTTTATGTAACCGAAATTTTGCACTTGCATTTTTATACACACGTTTCACCATGTCAATGTACACATCGTCGATGTCTGTTGATCTTAAAGAGTTGATGACTTTATTATTATATGTGCACGTCACAACGGCATATATATATATGAACACTATATTATCAATACGATTTAATGTAACTTTATACTCTTTCTCTACGCTCCATTACCCAGTCATCGATCAGCCTAAGAGGCTTGTATGCGTTAAATTTCGCGAATTTAATAGATAGCTAGCAACTAATGTTTTATGTACAAACTCAATCTAAAAGGCAAACAAGTTGACCATACCTCGTAGTACATAGCATAGTTTAAAATCTACTTTTAAGAAAAAAAAGTTATTGTTGAAGAGAGACTCAAATATAAATCTATTTGATAATTTATATATGCTACATGTAGAGATCTCTAATTTCAAACTGCAATTTGAGTTTATAATTATATAACTTTTATCTCAAAAGTTCAGAAGTTGAATACTAATAAAACTATGTTTTGAAAAGCAGTTAGGATCGCTATTCTTAAACAAACTGATTTTAAAAAACTAAAACAATTTTGTTAACTTTTTCATATTTTAACCAACTTATATATTTTGTTCATATTATTGTCACATATAGATAAATTAAGGGTGTCCGTTCCCCTTCAGATTTTTTTTATTTATTAAAATTATGATTTAATTTTTTGAGTGTACGTTTATAGGGCATACAGTATTGACATTAAGCACAAAAATTGTAGCAACTTACTTTTTAAGAAAAAATGTACTGAAATTATTATTAATGTTTATCAAATTATTATTAATTATTAATGTGCTGAAAAAGATGTTGACCAATTTTTATACTTGTTATGTTTACAACATTTTTTTTATTTTTAATATTTTATCTTATTAAAAATTAAGTAAAGAAAAATCCGACTGAAGGATTTTTTGTTAACTTGCATAGAACCAGAGAAAAAAAATTGATATTTTAACAATATTTCATAGTGAGAAACATAAAACAGAATAAAATGTGTACTTAAAATTAAAATATGAAAATTCCGTTCAGAAAGTTTGTTTATATCTGGATATATTATATATCTGCGGCATTTTAAGGGAATATCATGAACGGCTTAAAAGCCTCATCATTTTAAAATTAAAAAATTGAAAAAATGAAATTCCGAGTAAATTGGATTTAAAGTTAAATGCTGTATTTTGATTATCATACATGATTGGCAAAAATTTCTACATGATGGTGTTCCGCTTCACTTCGAACCGAAATTTTGGGCATATTAGATTTGTACAGATTCATATTTTTTTTAAGCAAATAATTTTTTCAAGTTTGGTCATTTTTGGGGGTACCCATTAAGAATTACGAATAAAAAACAACGAACCATTTACGTGCCCAGTTTCTACGACCAGGATCCATAACGATGAAACGAACAAAATATCTTAAGATTTTAATCGTATGTTGCAAGAAATATCGTAACTCAATAGGATTCAATGAAAAGACTCTAAACTAAAGGCATGAACGTTTTGTGTATTGGAGCTGAATAGATCTATATTTAAACGTTTTGTTTCAGCATGTTAACGCTTCGGTTCCTTCGATAACGAGGTCCAGGGGGAAAAAACGTTCGTTTTGGCTGTTTTGTTTTCAATTCGGCACTCGCCTTAATTACAGCCGAAAGCCATGGATCAAAAGGCATCTGAAACCAAAGGCATCGAAGATAATATTTTGGACTTTGCAAAAATTGTACAAATAAAATGCCATATAAATGGTGCCGGATTCAGTAGCGCAGCTATAGAATTTGGGCTCCAATGCAATCGCTGGTAGAGGGGGCACCTCCCCATACCAGGATCCGCCATTAATCTATCTAAGGATCCTCAACTTCTAAAGGCACCGCCCAAGGGTAAGGGCTCCAATGTAATTGCATTGGTTGCATTGGCATCGCTACGCCAGTGGCCGGATTTACTTTTAGGCCAAGTAGACCCTGACCTAGGAGCTTGCGATTTTATTGGAAAAATTCTCTTTAGGAACTTTGATATCATTTAAATTTAAGAGTTATTTTAGTTTTGATTATTTACGAACATCTGAGTTACATTAATGATAAATCTGAATATTATAGTTAATGAGCTTTAAAGAAAAACTCATAGGTGCTGGTTTACGGTACGGCAACTCTCCAAAAATTTTCACCACCGCAGACACTAACTGTTGTAGCACTCATCCGCCATGATGAAACGTCGTTTCCACGATCTTTCTGATGGACTATTTCCATGAATCAGTACATGCCTTGAGGGAGGGGGGTTCCCCCCACACCCCCCGCTTACTAAAAACATCCCCGTGATCTGTTCAATTCGTAAACGTGGCAAAATTAAAAAAGAAACAAAACTCACCTATGTTTGAACGCCATGACGTCATAAATGCAATGATTGCAAAACGGTCGCCAGAACGGAATATTATATTGTAAACTAGCACCAACTCCATTGAACTATTGACTGAATATCATGGAAGCTATATTCTTTAGGAGCTCATTTTTTTCTCCAGCATATGACCCATAGGAGCCTTAATCCAGAACTGCGCATAAAAAATCGGCGTAGTACAGCGTAGAATACATTAAGGTAATTAACAACGTTATAGAGAATAGTTTTTGGTACTGGGTTGGAAGTATTGGCCATTTTAGACAGATGTTGTTATTTTTCTCCAAGAGTCTATCGAAGTGAACCAAACGTGAACACATGCAGTGTTGCCATTTCATTCTACTTTTGGCTATTTGAAAGAAGCGCCAGTTATTGGAAAAATATATTTTTGTAAGATATTATAATCCTTGTTAAGGTTAACAGGATTGCCAATTGATCAACAAACAAAGCCTCTGGTGCACGTGTTTCCTAATGTGAAGTAATTTTTGGTCGAATGTTATTTAAAAATAATTTTGAAACAACAGAGAAATGAATCGTAGAATTGAAAAGGGGAGGTTATTAGTGAGTGGGATTAAATAGAATCTTCCATTTATACTATTATTAGTACTATTTAGTACTATTGTTAGTATTATTATTAGTACTATTGAAGGTAGGAGTAAACTCAAGGGCCGATCCAGCGAGGGACGGAGGGGGCGATTGGGCCCCCATCGTTCAGGTTTAAATAGGAAAAAAAAATAAAGAGGCAAAGAATATTCTATGTGCTGTTTGTTACGACTGTAATAAACAAAATAAATAAAAAAAGCTTTGACAAATTTAAAATTCTAATTAATCTTCCGGGAATGAACTTCGAACATTTTTTTTTTAATTTGTCTTTTTCAACATATTTTTGTGCCCATTTATACGTAATTTAAGGGAAGATTTTGTCTGCCCAATACAATTGACGGCATTTGGTACGACTATGACTGGTCTTACTAAAACATTGATATACTCTCTTCTAGAGTTGAATGAAAATTAATGAAGCCGCTTTTGAAATTTCAAGAATGAATTTTACTGAAATTTATTATATACATATAAGAAAAAAAATTAAGAACGTATTACGTTCATGCCATATATTTTGAGTCTTTTTATCGCCACATTTTCCATGTAATGCTCATGGGCAGATTTACCATTTTGCCACCCCTAGGCTATTTTTGCCTCCCCAAGGCTCCTTTTTGCCGCCTCTTCCTACCAGTCTGTCCCTCCAATCAGTGGTAGGAACATAAAAATTGTTACATTCAATATACGCTAAAAACTTTCGTATTTAAAAAAAATATGTTGAAAAACAAACTCATAAATTGAAACATAAACATTAAACAATATTAACTTATATTGAAGTATTATTTCTTTTTGGTATATAATAAATCAAATTCAATTTTATTGAAATAAATTTTAATTTTAGCAAAAAATAAAAGCCTATCGAACACTGGTATTTAAATGGAAAGCATGACGTCTAGCTTCCTTCTCGCCAAAACATCTGATTATATCATCAGATACCATCAGATATGGTATTGATTTTGTTATATCAGACTCAATACAAAAAAATTGTGCCGCCTAGCATAGCCTATTGGGAAATACGGCACTGATGATGCTTGATGATATGTAAACAGACTTTAAAAAGCAACAGCTTCTTTTTTTTTGCTTTGTTCTTGGCATTTTGTTTTCAAAGAACAAAAAGTAAGATACCGAAAGTTTTCTTTCGCTTCATGTTTACTTTTTGATCTTCCTATTCTATTTATTTATCTCACTTAATTCCTTCGAGAGATCTTGCTCGAAGAAGAAGAGAAGGAATTGGGACGAAATGAAAGACGTAACTCTCTTGCAGGTGCGGGTTCAAAAAATCAGAACGCTGACCTTCCAGTCCTTGAGCCAGTTCCATCTCCTGACCTTCTTAGGCGGCTGCCTAAGTTTAATAGGTTCAGCAATTTTCATTATAGGCAACAGATTAGAAACCGACGATTCAAAATATCTTTGGCAATAGCCAATCTAAAAAGTCATGACCCACTGCTTCTAAGCTGTTTGCTAGCTGGAACACGCCAGCTTTAATAGCCAGAACTGCAGTAATACTATGGAACTGTCAAGCCCTAACCACCCTCTCACGCTTCCCTAGACAAGACAGGCCGCAGAGAAATTAAATTTCAATTACGTGATGTTGCTTGAAAGATATTGTCTGTCAATTTCGCTCAGAGGAAAAAAAATATCCGCCATTCTGCAAGCAGTTACGCCGTTAGTTAATTCTTTCAAATTAGTGAGAAATAGTGTCCTACGTCACCTCGTGTTTTACTCATCAACGACGCATAGAGGTATAAATAGGTTCTAAAAATAAGGAGGTCGCGAAAAGAACAGGATATCATCCTCCCCTTATTTATTCCCATAGTCGCCACCGCCCGTGAGTGTGAAAACAAGCCGTTCACTCCACGTTCTTTCGCTAATTGCACTCATTTGCTGAGGATACACTTGATAGGACTACTGACACACATTCCATTTGTATCTCTTTCCCTCACACATGTCAGGATAATTTATTTCTAGAATTATTGCGAGAGATTCTCAGCTTTAAGAGAGATGCATTCAAATAAACCCACTCCATTTTAAAGAAAATGCATGTTAAAAGCAACTCGGGTTATTTATATTCCTCCACGCAGTTGATTTCGGGGATTTCTGTTGAAAGGGCAGTTCTTTGCATCGATTAAACCCATTTTAAACGAATTAAAAAAAAGTCGTTGATGTAAATGTAACATCAGAAAAAAGTCTTTAATTTATACATATCATCGTAAAAACGTTCTTCACAAAAAGGCCTTTAAAGTAGGTGAAAATGATTCTCAAGCATTTTTCGTCGTTAAATTCAAACATTAACGACGCTCATGCAGGACGCCCTCATGGGCGATAGGACTCGCGCCCTCTAATAATCCAAGGTATGCGCCCTTTGAGAGGACCCAGTCCGCCCACGCACTCATATAAGGCTTGAAACACATTAATGAGTAGATGTTGGTGTTGTTTATGTTCAAGTGATACAAAAGCTTAAAAAAATCTTTCATCAAAATTATTATACAAAACATTCATAAATTCATTAAATATTTTTATTAAGGCCCTGCGGTGGCGCAGTGTGGTAACGCGTTCTCCTATTGCGCGGCTAATCCGGGTTCGACTCCCAGCAGTGCAAAAAGAACGCTTACTCAGAGATCTCATAAAGATCGCACTGCTCACTGTAGTCCGGGGTTTGGTTCCCTAGGCCTTAAGAGGTTCGGATTCCTCGGAAAACAGTAGGTCCCGGCGCAGCATGACCACTGTAGTCTTTGAGCCGTAAAACCAAAAAACAAACAAACAATATTTTTATTAAAAAATATTATCTCAATTTTCAATAATTATTGTTTATTTTTAAAAATTATTAAAAATTCAATAATTGTTTTTCAATAATAATAATATTTATTAATAATTAGATTTGGCGCGTTTTTCTCTCTCATAGATAACAATCCGTTAATGTTATCATTAATTTGATTAATTATGACATTTCGACATTTTCTGTTATATTATTATTATTACTGCTATTATTATAATTTGCGTTACATTAAACCACAATTATATTATTTTATTCTTTACGTATTTTTTTTAACCTTAGAAAGATATATGCAACAAATAATTTATAACACAAAATATTACTTTTGATCTAAAGATATTTTTTCCCCTCAAAATATCAAAACACATAGGAACACGTAAATCGTGAAAAAAACATTTAAATCCGTTTATAACCAGAACCTAAGAAAATTTCAAATTTAATATATTAAATAATGCAACTCTTCTTATTTACCTCATCGAGTAATATAATAAACACAAGTAGCACTGAGACCTCCAGTACTGACTCCGCATTAAAAACTGCAATAACTAATAAAAACTAATTAAATTTAATGTACCCGTGGACAGTTAACATGAATAGTAATTAAATGTTTATGAATGAGCGCTTAATTTTTTTTACAGCATTTTGTTCTGTTGTTTACCATCTTTGCTCGATTTTGCACAAACAGTCGGATTCGGTTATAGGAACATCAGGAGACAGTTGAGTGACGCTATACTTCAGTTGACGCTAGTATTCAGCTAGTAGTAGTTCAGTTAGGCTATACGAGTTGACGCTGTATATAATTATAAACAAATAATTCGCGAGGGGGAAAAGAAATTTGATATAATAGTCGCATTGGTGTAACTGGTTTCGAGGTCTAAAGTCACTGGCGTACACAAGGGGGTGTTGAAGGGTGTTGAAACCCCCATCGCAATGAATTTTAGTATATTTAATAAAGGAATATATATGATGCAGCTCTGTAATCCCCCATTGCGCCTATAACCCCCTTTTGACCTTTCTGCGTACGCTAGTGTCTAGAGCGGTTGGTAAAATCTTTTCTAGGGAGGGCCGAGTCACCCCCCACCCACAACGCTCGGCACATATCATTCATTTGTACTTGTAATTTTTTTTGGGGGGGGGTGGGGACCTACATTCCCTTAGTTCTCGTAGGTACGTTCATGAATAGAAAAGTTGTAATTACAAATGAGATCATAATAACCTAGACAGATTGTATGTATATGCATAGGTGTAACTTTGAGGTTAAATATAGCGTAAACTGGGTGGTGGTGGTTGGGGGTGGGGTGCAAGAAAACAAAAAGCCCAAAATTGTATGGGAAAAAGTACCATTTTGCCTTTTTACTAAAAAAAAAAAGGGGCAAGCGCCCCTCTGCCCCAGCCAGATTACGTCTACGTGTGTATATGTGTGTATATGTATATATATATGGTTTGGAGCGTATGAATTCGAGTGTATATGTACAGGGTGCTCTCTACAGTCTGGTGTTTCGCAAAGAACTTTTGAACGAAGGCTCGTAGAGCTGTAAAAGTTAGGTGTGCGTATAGTAAAGTGTCCATGGCCGATGAAATGGGGTCGACGACAGCGCCCTCTGTGGCAAAATCGGGAAATTATTGCATCTAATTCTGGAACTAAGGGAGATTTTTCAATTACGAAATTGTTAACACCAATTAGTTAGTACGAAACGATTTTTTTCACCACCTTAATAGGGCAAAAATCGTGATTTAAGAGGTTTTTAAAGTATCCGTCCAGCAAACGCCATTGTTGTTCAAAATTCCAATTTAACATCAATCATTAACTTCAATTTTCAAAATTCATGTTAACTTCAATCATTGGTTCATGTAATTCCGTAAAACTTCATTTATTACGTAAGTACAGATTCATGTTACGTACTACGTACAGTATGGTGGAAAAAATCGACGTTATTAATTCCGTTGTAGAAATATTTTTTGTGTTATCATGATTATTTGGTATAATGCGGTAGCAACGACAACCCAATTAGTTTCCAGGCTAATGCCTTAACCAACTACGCCACTGGTACGCCTACGGTAGAATGGGGTTGTCGTCATTACATATAGTCATAGCATCATATCAAATAATCATGATAACACAAAATAATAACATTTTTACAACAGCATTAATAACATCATTTTTTTTTCCCACCATACTGTACGTAGTACGTAACATGGATCTGTACTTACATGATGAATGAAGTTTTACGGAATTGCAAGAATGAATGATTAAAGTTAACGTGAATTTTGGAAATTGTAGTTAATGATTAAAGTTAACGTGAATTTTGGAAATTGAAATTAATGATTGAACGTGAATTTTGAAAATTGAAGTTAATGATTGACGTTAAATCGGAATTTTGACCAACAATGGTGTTACTGGACGGATACCTTTAAATCTATTGAATCACGAATTTTGCCCTATTAAGGTGGTGAAAAAAACACGTTTCTTACTAATTAGCTGGTGCTTAACAACTTTGTAATTGAAAAATTTTCTGTATCTCCCTTAGTTCCAGAATTAGGTGCAATAACTTCCCAATTTCGCCACAGATGACGCTGCCGTCGATCTCATTTCATCGGCCATGGGCACTTCACTATACTCGCACCTAAATTTTACAGTTCTACGAGCCTTCGCTGAAAAGTTATTTGTGAAACACCGGACTTTAGAGAGCACCCTGTATATATGATTCATTATGATTTTTATGATTCTCATGATACATTAAAATTTTTTTAAGTAAGTTTGTTCGATGATTGTTGTAATGGCGATGATCTTTGGGTGCCCCAGAATATAATTAAATAAACGCCGGATTAAAGCGTTGGAGATTTTATATTAAAATATATTATGAATGGAAGATTAGTGATTCTATAATAATGGGAGAACGTTAGGACATAAATCATCTTTGGGGATTTCAAGTGAATTAGCGAAATTTTTCAAGTGCTAACAAGTGTGTAATTTAAGTGGAGTGGATAGGAAACATTTCTTTGTAAATATTAGACGTCTATTGACGGGATGCTGTATTTAATATATTGCATGGATATATATATATAATGTTACGTATATAAATAAATGGTTGGATTAAATGGGGTACTCCCATCAGTAGAGAGAGAGAGAGATTCCCTTGTTCATAGCCTCATCAAGCTTTAAAGTCCACGTAAAAAGAAAAGCTTGGTGAAGGCAGCATTTAAAAGAAATTCGTTTATTTGTTTTCATTTTCTTCACTCAAAAGAAAAGATGAGCAGACGAAAAGGATTGTTTTCCTTCTGGAGACGACGAATCGTACAGACTACTAAAGAGGGCTAAATGCATCCTGAATTGAGACGTATGCGAGAGTCGGGCATTCCCAGTGAGAAGAGAGCGTTTTAACGGATGACGCAAGCGCTTCTTCTTGGCCGCAGTGCGTTCCGGATCCCTCCCACAGAGGTTCAGCCAAAGTCGATGTCCTACATAGTGGCTTATAGGCCTACATGTCATAGCTAAGCTTGGTGAGAATGCCGTTTCATGAGTTCAAAAATCCATTACACTAAAATCCTTAACGCTACCGAATTAACTGGTCTCTAGGTTATTTCAATAGAACGACTTCAATGCTTTTCCAACTAAAAGTTTGGTCAGAGGTGCCACTCGTAAGCTTAACGCAAGCAAACTGACAGATTCAAACAATGAAGACACCATGGTGCAAATTGTCTTTTAGTGCTCTCCAAATATTATTGATGTTTCACAGTGTTTCCTTTGCAAATATACCACTTTAAAATGGAATAGATATCCATATTAGATTAATTGTAACGAAAGAAAATTTTGATTTCTTTTAATTAAATTTCTTGGAAATACTAAAATTTTCTTAAAACGGCAGAGTGTTCTAAACATACTTTGACAAAATTATAGCAGTTGGATGTCGCATTACATTGGAAGGTTTTATTTTGAATTGATTTTCAATTCTTATTTTATTTTTTTACCATTCTTTGTCTAAATTTTGCTTTGGTGGTTTTACTTTCCTTTTTGGCTATCTAATTTTTTTTCTGTTGTTTTATATTTTCTTTTTGAATTTCTCATTAGAGAGAAAATGGAAATTTCTGATCAGGAACGTATAGCCATCATGATGTATTTACTGTCCTGATTATGTATATGTGTTATTCTTTTGCTCTGAAAAAATAATTATTAGAAAATGCAATGTAAATTAGAAACCACTAGAAAATGTAACGTAAATTAGAAACCATTAGAAAATGTCATGTAAATTAGAAACCATTAGAAAATGTAATATCTTATCTCATTTCCTTTCTTCTCGTCGACCTCGCTAGTCTGATCAATCTGGTAGCGTCAGTGAGTGGCGTAGAAGAAGGGGGATTCAGTAGGCTTCAGCCCCCCCCATTCAATTTATATTGAAACACACTATTTTATCTAACACCGTATCCCATGATATCCTTTACTGCTATTCGAGCACCACTCTCCCCATAATTGAATTGCGACGCTGAATTTGTTTAAGAGTAGCAGTGGCCATGGGCGCCAATATTGGGGGCAGAGGGGAGCTCGAGGCCTCCCCCCCCCCTCAGCCGTTCAAAAATTTTATTTGCCTAATTCTGCTATGCATTTAGTTTCAAAGGTTTTACAAGCACATTTTAAAATAAGGTACTTTTTAGCTCATTACTAATTGTCAAGCAGTATCAATTATTTTTGTAGCATTTTAGTATCTTGTACATTCACTAAAATTCTCGACAGCTTTGAGAAGAAAGTAATAATTTTTCTCAGTTCCCCACCCCCAAGTACTCGTATGGGTGTCCATGGCACTGGCGTATGCAGGGGGTATTGATTCGGGCCATAATCACCATTGAGATGCAATTTTGTTTATATATATATAATTTTTAATATTACAAATATAATACTATGTACATAGGCCTGCTTTTTTGTTTATAGTATTCCTTATTTTGTTTATGAATTTCATAGTTAATTTTCTATTATTCGATACGTTTTTTATCATATTACAGGATATGTTATAATACATTATTTATTAAATTACATTAATTATTAAAATATATTATTTATTAAAATTCATTATTTATTGAAATACATCGTTTATTAAACTACATCACTTATAATACAATATTTAATGATCACTAGGAGTAACTTTAAAATTTTATTTGCAATTTAAATTGACAACCAGAGCTCTGACAATGAAGAAGAAATGATGGGAAATTAATTTGCTTTTTTTTTTTTAAGGCCCAGGTTCCGATTTTTTTTTAAAAATTCACCAAATTCAGTTTTATGTTATGGGTTGAATAATTGCAATAGTAGATAAAGGATAATCTTTCGAAATGGAAAAATACTTTTTTCGTATAAGCCGAGTAAAATTCACGAAGTGATGGAAACCGTCCGCAAAGTCTACGAGGACTAAACTTTTAGTGCATTTTTAGCACGAATCCCCTTACCGCGTATAGGTGTGTTTCGATGCGAATAGAATAACACCTACATTTTATGGAGTAAATACTCATAAAATGCGTGGTTTGGATCCAAAATTTATGCAGGTGCTGCTTGAATTCGAGAAACGAAAGAGAAGTAGACAACTTTCATCTTTAAACTAGCATCAATTACGCGCCCAGGTCGCATTCAACCCAGTTTTTAGACCCCCTTGGAAGACGGCTCTCTAGGCGATAACAGATTTCTAGAATTAAATCATCTTTAAAAAAAAAATCGCAATTTGATTTTAAGGTCAAAACGGCGATTTCTCGTTTTAGTCCTCGGGTTGCCGACCTCACCGCTTTCGCAGAGAAGGTAAACGGTGGCGGGTGTCCTAATTCTCGTGAGTAATGTTTTATTAAAAGCCCATGTGTTTTCAGGGCCATAACCTAAAAGGGCCCCTGTTATAGATTGAGCCTTCAACACGCTCTCAAATTTGAAATGCCGTTTTAATAGATTTTCCGATAAAGAGAAGAGTCAACGGTCCAGAATACTCTGGAATGCAATTTAAGGTTGCGACCCCCCTGTCGCTGCCCCTAGTGTTTCCTGACGGCTTTCATATAGCTGCGTCTATATTACCTCGGTTGGGGGTAATAGCGTGACACAGATAACGGGTAGCTAATAATAATCATGAGGTATCGACTACCACTAATAAGTTATTTATGCCGCTGGGAAAATAACTTGGGGGCGGACCGGGATGAGGAACTTAAGACATAATTATTCCAAACAACTTATGCATTTTCTTGTGAATTGACCTTAATGTAAATTCAGGTCGTAGTTAGTTGCAGCGTAACTGTAACTGGAGTCCAAGGGCCTTAGGAAATGTTTAATTTGGAAACTGCGGCCAAACCTGCAAAAAACGTTTCTCCTTACGACACCGTTGAATCACCACTATGTAGTTTCGTATGTGATAATGCATGAAAAGTTAAAAGAAGAGTTGATATTACTATAAGGTATCAGAAATTTAGAGAGGGGGAGAGAGAGAGAGAGAGAGAAAGAGAGTGAGCTGTCACATGCCAAAATACGAATTTAAAGAGCTGCAAGATGAACATACAGGGATAGTTATTAGAAGGATAGAAATGGGTAGTCACAAAAAAAAGAGTTGATGTGGATAGTTAAGAGAAAAGTGCTATGGATAGTTACAACAAATGGCAGACATGACAGGCAAGATGTATGATTTTTTATGTCTAATATTGATGGCATGAGGCCATCTATAAGCGCTGAAGTAAGCAGGGACTTGCTTAAGTGGGTGCGAGCTGGGCTGCCGCTCAGGGCCGCAAAAATTTAAGGCTGTCAAAATATGTACAAGAAATCAGTTTTTAGTGGCCCCACATACTTTCAACAGATTATTTGGTTAATTGACCTTTCGCGTGCGACGTCATCATAGGCGTAGCCAGGGGGTGGTTTGGGGGTTGTAACCCCCCCCCATTGCCATGAAATTATGTATTTTTAACATAGGAATATACGAATTGCAGTTCTTTAACCCCCTCCTTGTTGAACCTATAACCCCCCCCCCTTAAGAACCTTCTAGCTACGTCTATGGACGTCATACATTCCATAATGCAAATTCTAAATGGTGGTCAGAATAAATACACGTGTTATTAGTCAAATGTGTTAGCATCAGTAGCCTATGTACGTTACCATGTTTATTGTGGTGGCCATATGGCCACTGCAGAGACGTAGACATAGCGTAGCGGTGGTGGGTGGCGATTTCAATATTGAACTGCTGGAAGGAAGTGTTTAACGGGTTTTAGCGGATGCAATACTTAACTTGCCTCGGGCAATGGCGACCCACGCCACGCCGCTGAGCTGACATATCAACTACTAAAAACTAATTAATTAAAATGCACAAGGCGCGAAATAAATAAAAACTACACAATTGGCAATTAAAATTTTAACTCCAAGGAAGGTAAGAGGTATTATAAAGTTACAGGTATTGAACACATAGATTACATTACAACGGTGAAAAGCCTATTTTGAATTTGACTTGATTGAATAGGTGACTGGCAGCATCCGAATAAATGATCTACATGTTCTCTTATGGTCAATATCATCTTTTAAATTTAGAATCATTATAATGGGTTATTCTTGTATTGCAATTTTAATGGCCAGTTGTGTATTTTCCTAAAAAGTGAGAATCTAAGACTGTCTTTTCTAAGACGGATTTCAGCTTTTTTGAACTGTCCTTCTTCCGGCTCTCCGGTCTGTCTTTTGCAGTTTATAAAAATTTGTCAAAGACAATGCAGAAGGAATTTAAAGACTGAAAGTTTTGTATTTATCACTCAAGGCTCCTTCTATGTTTAGGATATATGGTAGGAAATGTGTATAGTCGGGTGAAGGGGGGCTAAAGGTGGTGGTGGGGGGGTTCTAACCCGCAAAAGAATCTTACGGATTATTTTAAAAAGCCTTTAGACCCAGATCTTGTTAAACTAAACCAGTCAATCCATCTTGTTCCCCTCTCCAGACAAGATCTCTAGCCACGCCCTTGATGGTAGGCATGTGATACAATGTGTACACCGATGCAAAGAAAAAGAAAAAAAATGGCGAAATTATTCGCAGGTGAATTCCCATTGGCGAAGGAGAAAACCACAAGTTTTGGATTTGACGTCACGATTCCCCATGAATGGGATTTGAAAAGATGAATGAGAGGACGGACCAATGGCGGAAAACGGAATGAGGATAAAAATGCTGAGAACCCCCTATATCTTATTTGAAGTCCAGACCGCATGGGTCCGCTTCATGCCTTGCCCGCAGGGACTAATGCACGGGGTTTATCTAACCACAATCAGGTCAAACAATGTATTTTCCTTTTCGACATTCATCTGTGCAAGACAGCCGACAAAATAATAATCAGAAGAGTATTCCTTCCATTTTTCTTTTGCTTTTGCTCCCATTCACATATTTCAAATTCTGCTGGCATCCACAGCGACCTCTATCTTGTTGCTAAAGGTCACTGAGAACGACACCTTCATGCTCATGAAGCTTGCATTGATTGTTTAAAGAACTTGCATTAGGTATGAATGGGGAGAAATTTGTGGAAAAGTTTGGAAGCCATGGATTATTGGAGCATACCATGTTCTGTTACAGCATGTATCCGGATTTGAAGCAGAAACAAAAAAGAATTCGTGGTAACTTCTTTATTATGTGACATGTCTGATGACCCTCCAACAACTTCTTTATGTTATGGTACGTTTGGTGACCATCCGACATTGATTATCCAAAGCGCTTTGAACAACATGAACACAAATCGAAAGTCAAGAAGGTTTCACTTGGTATTCAAGCAAAATGGTTGATGATTTACCAAATTAATTTTTTGCTAATTCTCCACACATCTTCCATTAAACTGCAGGAAATATTAAGTTTTGAACTGTATATTGTTTTCATTATTATCAGTGGGCTCTTTTGTTTATGAGTTTAGAATATTTCACTTTTGGCAAAAACAATGAGTATCTGCCAAAAAATTCTCATTAAAATAATCTAGTTTGCTTCAAAGAAGAAGGGAACCTCGTCGTTAATTGAATGGCTCGGCAAATGATTCTACGGATCAACAGTGTGGTACAAAATCATATAGTGAATGCTTTCGTCCATCTCTGGTTACAAAATTTCTCCTATAAGGATCTCCTCAAACATTTTTACCAGTTAACTCAGTTTTCCGCCAAACGGGTCTGATTTCGCGTCTAGATAAGAAAGAGTGTTTCTAGAGGTATCATGCTTCAGGGATTACGTAAACTAACTACACGGTCTCGTCTGGCACGTATATTTACAGATGATTAAAAAAAATCGTGAATTATCAACTTCGCGGTTTAGTCAGGGGCAGCTTAAGGAACCGGCGTTCCGGGCGGCCGCCGGGGCCCCGTTTGGATGAGGACACCGAACTGAAGTCAAGTTCAAATTTTTTTTAATTGACCAAACAATAGAAAATCTCTCTAAAAAGAGAAGTTTAGAGAAAAGTATAGAGACATCTTTAGAGAAATTCTTTCAGAGACTTTTGGACACTTTTATAGGGTGTATGGCCCACTATGCATCTATGAAAATCTATTGTTTTTGCCGAAGGTGGGGGGCGCCAAAAAGCAATCCATGACAGGCTGGCCGGGTTCAAAATCAACCTCCAACCGCCCCTGATTTTAATGACTACCATGCTATGATACTTTCAGACTTATCAATCAATGAATCAATCAATCAATCAATCAAAAGTTTATTTGCATAAATGAATGAATGATATACATCCGAAACGTATACAAGCATAGGCGCAGCCAGAAAGTTCATAAAGGGGGTTATAGGCTCAATGAGGTGGGGTGGCAGAGCTACAACTCATATATTCCTATGTTAAATATACAAAATTTCATTGCAATGGGGGTTACAACCCCCAAAACTCCCCCCCGGCTACGCCTATGTATATAAGAGAAGTTATAAATTATGAATTTGCATCATATATGTGGGTCTCAAGTAAATACTGTAACATAGCTCGCTTGAAACCCTAAGCTACAACTAATAAACAGTTTAAGCGAAAATCAAGTCTAGTCAAATAAAATTAAGTAACGCCAGAGTGACATACAAGCTTGATTTGTTTCAGTTTTATGCATTACGCGACATTTAGTTCACAGAGGTCTATTTAATTTATTTATACATTATGTATAGCGCAATAGTCACATGGTTTTTATCAGAAGCCTCCTCCTTAACCACACCTATAAGTGAAAAAATACGTAATTTCTTGTATTTTAAAGTAACTTTTAATAGAAATGAACAATAATACATATTTACAATTGGAGACGAGTTACATACTAGCAACCGATTCGCTGATTTGTACAAAATTTTAACTTCTAGTTCGTTGAGTACGCAAGCGATCTCTTCGGAGTTTGACAGAAAAATTAATGACTGATTCTTATTTTTAAAAACATTGTAACAAGCATTTCGAATCAGGTTCAACTTGTCGTCATGTGTGTGAATATGTATGTTTGTTGTTATTAATTAAACATATTGAGACATATTTCACATATCGTTTCACGTAAGTGAAAGGCGCTTCTCATACAAGGCATAAATTAGTTGAAAATGTATGAAACGTTGTATAAAATATACGTTCATAGTATACAATATAAGTCTGGGAGTTAAAGTTACTTTTGTAAGGATTGTTAAAATGGATTGGAATTAATTTAAAAAGTGAAT
>QLNU02015003.1:111619244-111642450 GCA_006491805.2 Dysdera silvatica | reverse complement strand
TGAATAAACGAACAACGACGTGTGAACTAATAAAAATAATTAAACTAACAAAAATAAGTAAGCTAACAAAAACGAGTAAACTAACAAAACTGAGTAAATTAACAAAAATGAAGGAACTAACAATATGATGAGTGAATATGCCATGCTGAGTATACTAACGAGGATGAGTGGAATGACGAAAATGAGTAAATTAATAAAAATAAAGCATATTTAATATGAAAAATCCAACAAATTATATTAAAAGGTAGACGAGTCATATCACACGAAAATTTCCCTTTAAAACCCTCAAATTAAAAACTGAATAACAAACTGTGGCATAATTTTAGTTTAAATACCTATTCTTAAAAATCTAAAAAAATCCAATGGATTAGAATAAAGAATTACTATTTTTGAAGCCGGAGTTTAAAATCTTGTTTTAAAGATGAAAGAAAAAATAATTTTAAAAATAAAAGTTCATAATTTTTTAAATAAAAACGAAAAAATTAAATTTAAAATAAAATTTCATAAGCATTCATCAATACTAAATATCATGATATGTCATTTAATAGTGAATGCAACATTCTAAATTTGGATAAGGACCTGATTATATATTATCTTCGTTTATACGTAGTGGCAACAGGTTTGCCTACCAGGCAAATAACCCGGGTCCAATCCCACTAGGTACTCACTGCTTGACGTATTTTTTTTTTTTGTACAGAGTCGCAAAAAAAACCCCAAACAAATGTGATGAAAACAGCAAGAGAAAGAAGACTTTGATATGTGTTCCGAGGAAAAAAAATCATCTGCGACAAAGGGTAAGAAAGATGAAGCAAACCGACAGAAAGGAACAAGAAGGCCAGATTAATAATAGTAGAAATGACACTTACTCATGTGTCTGGCTTTGATTTGGTATCTAATGATGCTCTAGACAAGAAACAAGAGAAATTCCGATGTCATGTCCCTAACCTTGAAGAGATAAGAAGAACAGTTGTAGTTTCAAGTTTAATTTCTTATGAGATAAGGTTCGAAGTTCTTAAAAAAATGTAGGTTTGGAGCGATACACACATGATCTTGATGTTTTTGAGTCATGAAACACAAGCAAATTAAAAATATTTGTTTATCGTCCAAACGAAATGGTTTGACTTTACAAATGCTATGAACCCAATTAATAGATTATTGAGGGAAGGCATTTCCAAACAGTTTACCTGGCAATCTGGACTCTGAAAAATTAGAGTATTTGTTTGTTTCGTGCTTTGCGGGGCAAGGATAGAAAAGGTCACCTTGTGCTGGGACCTACAGTTTTTCGAAGAATCTGAATCTCTCAAGGCCTAAGAAACCAACACTGGGGCAACAGTTAGTCGAAAGGTTTTTTTGTTTGTGTGTGTGAACTGTTAGGAGTCGAACCCGGATTAGCCGCTCGTCAAGTGAACGCGGTACCTCTACACCACTGAAGGGCCCATCTGGGAATCAAACCCAGAATTACGGGACTGTATAAAAGAGGCTTGTAATTTCGGCGCTGTTACCAGTAAATTATTTCGTAATAATGCATTGTTTACTTTTCGAAATTTGCTAGAAAAGTTTAAATTATGTTCGCGTGGAGGTTGTGACTCCACTTTCTTCGCTTCTTCATAATGCGATGAATAGTGTTTTTTTGTTTTTTGTTGTTGTTGTTGTTATTTTTTTACACGAAAGATCACGGTATTGAAAAATTCATGATTTATAAATAGTAGTTTCATGAGGAAATGTCGCCATGCTTTTTGATCGTCGAAGAAAGGAGAAAGTATTTTGTCTAGGAAAAGCGGCGAACAATCGCGTGATATAAAAGGTCTACATCAGTCGTGCGATGTTCTTGATGTTATCTTTGGCAGTGGCGTACTCATTTAGTTCAAATGAATATAGAAAGCGACTGATCACGGAATGATTGAGGAACTATCACAACAAGCATTTGAATGAAGCATAAATTATGAAGGAACATCCAAAGGGTGAATGCTATGTGTCTCTTCGTGTCAACGAGGTCCGTCATGGTCATACTCACCACATCTGGCAATAGGAGGAAGACTGTTTATACATATTTGATGCCCAGAATTTGAGTTACGGGCCAATCCACTGACGCTCCTTGGAACACGTGGTTCTTCCCATCTTCGACCATCGATAACGACGCCGTCGCATACTTATCTTTGACCATCGATAACGACGACGTCGCATACTTATCTTTGACCATCGATAACGACGGTGACACATGAAGCTTTGCTTGAGATCGTGAAAGTTGTTTACTTAGGTTTAATAGCTAGGGATTAGGAAACAAGATTTTTGCCCATTATCCCATGAAAGGTACGCCCTCTTAAGATTCATATACAGTGAAACCTCTTTATAACGATAGCAAGAAAGCAGAAAAAGCCATCATTATAGCTAAGATCGAACTTAATACACTCTATATTTGTCGGTATCGCAAAAAATATTGTTACAGATATATTTGCCAGTATAGGCAGTATCGTCTTAAAAAAAGCTTTTACTGTAAATATTTAGCTTCTTTGTCATTTTATTATCGACATATTCACCTCGTTACTAGTACTTTCTTGTACTTATTTAGACAATAGTTATGGACTCCTGGACGGTTTAGCAGATCGGACCCTCCCTCCCCAAACCCTGTCCAGTCCCCCTCAGGATAATTTTTCGTGTTGCGTTTAAATTCATTTATTATAATAACATTTACAAAAAAGGTTTTACTCTCTGCCCCTCATAATACAGGAAGCCCTGGGTGGTTAAATTTTAATTTTATATAAGAAATAGGGTACACCTTTTTATAACGAAGAGAAAGCCCAATTTTTTAAGGCAAAATTTGAGTCCCTCCGATAAAACGAGGCCTTGGCCAAAAGGCCCTGCTGCCCCCCACTTTCGGAGACCTTGCTTGTGTATGGGTGTATAGGAGTTGAGCAGAAACATTCTTTTTTTTGGATCCCATTTTTATTCGATTCTTTAGGCATAATTCGTTATTTGGGAATCATTCACTTCAGAATGAATATTCACTCGCTTATTCATTCATTTACTGAATGCGAATGGTCATTCCTACGAAAGAATGAATTATCATGATCGTTCACTTTGACGACTGTTTTTTTTCTTTGAGCCATGTATATTACCCCCGCACAAATCCAATGTATAATTAGAAGTGCTCAAAATCGTTCGGTTATCACATTAATGAACGTTTCTGCACATCTATGATAGCTGCGTTGAATAATTCACTGATTTGTTGGTCATTGAATGTTATTTCACGTCCAGTGCATATAAGGGATTTCCTCATCAAACGTAATCCATATTAACATTAATGAGATTTCCCTTCTTGGACGGAAAAGTCTTTCGCTAATTGATGGAGCAGTATTGCCTAAGTAGTCATAATCTCACTCTTTAGGCTTAAAATGATTCAATTACTTCATAAATTATATTCGGAGTCTGTTCTAATGCAAGTTTTTTTTCTTCCACTCGAAGGAAAAATTTGTAAATGTCATTAAAGAGTTCTAAAAATAAAATTTCCCATTCCTGACATTTATGGAAATGGTCACGCTTTTGTTGTAACGGACATTGCTGAAACTCATACGGTTTTACAATGCCATTATATTTTCTACAATGGTCGTGCGCGGTCTTCTCCACAAATGAGCGATCTTTGGTTTTTAAAGGTATTCAACTTCGCAACATTTTGACATATTCCTATTTGTAATTGCAAATTATTACATATTTATACTTTTGTGTTAATTATAGTTGCATTCACTTTTTAAAATTTTCAATTAATTAATGAAATATTTATTTATTATTAAAATTATAACTATAATTATTTATTAATATAATTTATTCAAGTTCATAAGAATCTCAGTTGATGCTTTTGTTTCAGTTGTAGATTATTTGGGTAGTTTTTTTGTGTTCTTTTAAATTGTAATAGCAAATTTGTTCATTTATTGGAAATATTGTGGCACATTTAATTATTAATTAGTTATTAAGTTATTATTTAATTGTTGTAGATAAGTTATCAGAGCCCGGATTATATGCACTATATTCTAGGAAAACATGCATAAATATATGCATCAAAATTCTCCCAAATATGTATACATATGTACATAAAATGAAAGCAAATGCACTTAAAATGCAAAAATATGTGTTTGAATATTCTTTTTACTTACTCAAAATACAAGTACTCTACGTCAAATAATATAAAGAGATATATTTTTATTGTTAATTAGCCTATTAGAAATATTTGATACACACAAGGTATGTGTTCAATCGCAGACACGGGGGGGGGGTTGGTCACAGGGGTCGTCAACCCTCAAAATATATTTTTCACTGCAAAAAATTCCAGCTTTCATGATAAATGAAGGGTGTTATTCCAAGACCATGGCAAATTCTGTCTGACCCGCCCCCTCCCCTCAAAATAAAAGCCTGCGTCAAATTCTGTATGTGTTATACAGCATACTTTTTATTATAGAATATCGCAACGTGCATGGCGATATTCTGAATAGTTAAGCTTCATCTTCTATCCTCCAATAGCACTTTTATGGCCGAAAACTTCGTTTCCTCATCTACTGAGATTACTTGAAAATATTTATAAAATTTTGCCTTAGCAGCTGGAATTTCTGTTGATTGCTCGACATCTCTGCTATTAATAATGCTATTAATTTGTTTTAGCTTAGAAAATGTAGAGTAAGTTACTCTGAGTTTTAACTTTTATCTTTTTACTTGCTTCTGTAGGAAGTTCATTAACTTCGGTTCTGTTTATTTTGGGAAAAAGCTGCGTTTAACTTCGTTATAACAGTTGGTGATTCAGAATAGTGCATTTCTATCATGCACAAGTGCTTCTGAAGAATGTTCTCAGAGAAAGAGAGAGAAAGAGAGTCCCTTTACTGGTAAAAATAATAGATGAAAAATGGTTGCAATCTGAGGCATTTGAAATATTTTTACAGGCCAAATTTAAAGTGTCACTGATAAATAATGGTGTGGAACTGCTCCTTATATAAGGATTGGCTGTGCTTTGTCTAACCTTAGATCAACTGCCAGTTGTATACAGTGGAACTTAGTTCCTCCTACTCCTGATAAGGATATTAATTAATTCAGCTACGAAAGTATCTGATATTTTAATGCTTTGTAGGACACAACTGAACACGTGCATTTACAAGTTCTTTTTTTCCTTCTGCTCAGATTAAAAGGAAAGTTTAACTTCAGCGCTGTGGGGGAAACTTTTTCGATAAAAAAAAAAATAAAATGTTTAAAATTACCACAATCTTTAAAATATGCATTTACTCAGAAAAATTAGTTTTTATGCATTTATATGCATCAAAGCTAAAAAAGACTAAAATATGAAATTTTAAAAATCCAATTGAATCCCCCCAATGAGGATTTAATTGCTAAGCAATTGTCAACTCATTATTACTATAGTTCATTTGATATTTTTAACTATGTACATGTTTTGATTAAGACCAAAGTCCAGTAATTAATTAGGTGTCGATATACGAAGCACGGAGTAGGTGTTTTAATGATATCATTTGCTAAGTAAATGACATCATTATTCATAATATAATAAAACTTCGTAAATTAAATCACGAATACTATGTTTTTCATAATACATGATTATTATATGCGGACTATAAATTGCATAAAGTAAATGCGGCAAATTAATAACAAATGAATTATTAAAATATATTACAAAAAAGTAACGATGCAAAAACCGTTGCAATGATGCAAAAACAATTACAAATTATATATATAGTCTAACCTCGTTAGCGCGAACAGTGACGTTAATAAAAATTTATTCTTGTTAAAAGTTGTTCGCATTATCCGAAAATGATGGGATTGTATTACTATATCTATAAAATTCGACGCGGATTCAAAAACAGTTTGTAAAAAATAGTTCGTCAAAAGCAGTTCATGTTAAAAGTATTTCGCAGTAGTGTGTTCGTATTAACGAGGTTCGACAATAATTACATTGACCTAAAGGCTGGTCCACATTGGAAGACCTGGTCTCCCGATTTTTGTCTTAGAGACCAAGTCTTGCAATTGTCTATAGAAAATTCGTTAATCCGAACAGATCTCAGTCCCAATTAGTTTAGATTAACGGGACCCTATTGCATAATAAAATGAAAAGCAAAAGAAGAAAAGTGGAAGGTAGGAAATTCAAGATGATTTACAATTCGTCGTAAAAATCACAACTTTTCAGGAATTTCTTTTGCTTCGAACAGAGTTAAAAATGAAAGTTAAAATAAATGAATGGGTTTTTCAGATGTGAAAGGCGGGAAATACGCAAGCCCTAAAAGTCACTAACAGAAAACGAAATCTGGGACACATTTACAAAAGACACATAATCATTCCAAAATAAGAAACGCAAAATGCGGTAAAAAAAAAAGTTTAAAATTTCTAAAGCCATTTGCAGTAATTTTTATGAGTTTTAGAAATTATCTGACGCTTTAAAACAAGTCCAAATGAGTTTTAAAAAATGGGAATTATTTTAAAGAGCTAATTATTAAAATGAGTCTCATGCTGGCATGCCCGTTCTTAACGAAGTTTTCTTTCTATGCCGCGAGGGGGCGCAGCAAGCCAACTCGACTCTACAGGGAGGCAATATTTGGGTCAAAAACTTTTCAGGTATTTAAGTTGCGGCCTTTTTTCGCTATCTGTAGTTTCTTTCAATCTCGCTTCATGTGCTGCTGCATCGCTGTGAAGGAATAAAAGGAAGCCTAATTTTCTCTGCAATTTTCTTTGACAGGTGAGTGCGGAATTTTCACTTTTCGATATAAGGTTAATCGATAAAATTTGAGCTAATATTTAATCGATATTTCTCGATAAATTACTAATTCCAAAGTAAACATTTTGAGGGTCAAAATATTCAGGTGTAGAAATGATATTATATTTTTATTTATATATATAAATATGATGAAGTTGAATAAAAATAAATAAAAATTTTGGTGAGTTTAATCTCGCAAGACAGTCAAAACCACCAGCTGCATGATTTGAGTTGGAAACATTTTATTAAAAAAACATAATATATAATTGAAAATATGAAAATTTTAACATTAAGTTGTTTTTTGTGAGTCGCTGTCGAATTTTTCTTGTTAAATAAGATAATATATTATAAAGCATTTTAATATTTAATTATATATAATGATATTCTTTGTAAATAAAAGAGGGAAAGAGAGAGAGAGAGAGAGAGAGAAAGGAATGAGACTATTTTTCTCCAATTCTATATCCATTTCCTCATGAGCTTTTTACGCTCGCTGTAAAATAAAAAGTGGATAAGCTTTGCAAAACTTTGGACCGTTAAAGTATTTTGTTGTAAAGCACCTCTCATTATAACGGCATTCTCATTAAATTATATATATATTACAAAACTCATATTAACATTACTAACAATTAAAGCCAGGGTTGTGTCGGAGTTGTGGGCTGCTTTGGCAAAAACAGTATCGCGCTCTTATTGATATGATATTATATATTATCTGATAATTTAATTGATATAATAATATAAAATATTATTATATATTATTTAATTAAGAATTTGATATGCAGTATTTGCTTTATATATATATATATACCAGTTGCGGATTTAGGAAATTGCCGCTCTTAGGCAAAGGCTATATAGCCGCCCTCTTCCCATCTTACAAAGCATACTTTTGAAAAAGGAATCGCATATCTTGTATGCTTAATATTTATGTGAAGATGGTTTTTCACATGGTTAATCAAGCAAATATTTGAACTAATAATTATATATATACTATATATATTATTAGTTTTGTTTTCATGTAAGTAATAATTTGTTTTCGGGTCTTCATATACCGCCCCCTGTAAGTGTAGTCCCTAGTAGAGCCGTTTCTACCATTAGGCCGGGTAGGCGACCGCCTAGGGCGGCAAAATGGCGTAAAAATTTTAATTTTAAATCAAACAAAGAAAAAATTGAGCAAATGAGGAGAAAAAATGAAAAATTAAAACATATAATTGTTTTCAAAAGCATACGGGACAATTACTTAGTAAGTCTTTACTTCGACGAATGTGAAAATGTTTGATGTGTTTCATTGTTTAATTTTGCACACAAGTTCTTTCATATCTAATACATTTAAGCCTTCTAGCTCTGATAATACAACGTTGTGTTTTGAAATATTACTCCTTTAATATCTCAGTTTTCAAAAATATAAAATGTTGAAATTAAACAATTATAACATGTAGCAATTGTTTTACTATTCACAATATTCTAATATTACAAAATAACTAATATAAGTTTAAAATATAAATATAATTAACGGGTTTAATGATTAAAAGTATAATAGAAGATTTACATTGTTCTACCGCTGGATGTTGGTGGTGGTAGAGAGGGAGATCTAGTCGAAAGAGTAATGGTAGTAAAGGGGTGGGGGCGGCATTTTACAGTTCTCGCCTAGGGCGGCAAAATACCTAGAAACGGCTCTGTCTATAAGTAATTATCATTGAGTCACAAGTTTAGTATCATTATTGTATATTTAAATCCATCGTTTTTTTTTATTATACCGATAGTCAAGAATCACATTTTTTGATGTTTAACGAATTTTGATATTTTCTGATATTGCCGCGTCCAAATTATGCCATTTTTTTTTGTTTATATGCACATGTGATCGGTTTTTTAAAATGTGTATCAAAATATGCCAGATAAAATTGTAGGCAACTATATCTAAAAGACGACAAAAATTAAAATAATTATTTTAGGACAAACATTTCTTATTTTTCAAAATGTTTAATTTGATTTCTAGAAAATGAACTTGATCTAATCCTTTTTCGTCATCTGGTTGATAATTAGCATTTTACTTATTTTTATAGATAACCACAATTTGCTCATTATCATGGATAACGTAATATTTTTGATAACATAATTATCTTTATAATAATAATATTATGTATGTCTAGGCGCTCTCTTCACTTTCTTCTGTACCTTCACCACCCCTCAAGACGACCACCTCCTCATATGAATAGTATTTCGGGAGAGTGCTATACGTGCATGTACTATATACCATATCTACTAATAATATATGCGCTAGTTTTACTGAGGATACTATATGTGTTAGTTTCACTAGCATTACAAGGAATACTAAACATATGTACCAGTTTTGCTAGGGGTAATACATGTATGTGCTAGTTCTACTAAGGTTATGTATAGTTTTTAGTCTAGCTTTACTAGGGATACTATTTTATACATGTGTACTAGTTTTGCTAGGGATAATACACGTATATGCTAGTTATGGTTATGTATAGTTTTTAGTCTAGCTTTACTAGGGATACTATACATATGTACCAGTTTTGCTAGGGGTAATACACGTATGTGCTAGTTCTACTAGGGGATATGTATAGTTTTTATCGTTGTTCAGATTTAGGCGTACTCTTTGCAGTAGTTGTATTTTTTTACGTATATAATATATTCATATTGTACTTTACGTATCCATTTGCGTATTTTTTACGTCTTCAGAGGAAAAGTTGTATAATCTGGAACAGAACTCATGACTTTTGAATACGTAACATCTAAATCACGACATACACACAACCAAGGCAATTGGGAATAGAATACAATTTTATAGAGTTTAAAAAACATGGTCGTAAAGATTTTAATACTAGGGAGAGTTTTTTGTATCTAGTATAGATCGCCACAATGATTTTAAGAATGTTAAAAAATCATTATAAAGAATTACTAATCACTGATATTAATCATTAATCTTCTATACAACAAATTTTCTCTTTGCTTATTTTATGACGAATGATTATAATTATTTCTCCAGAATTATTACAACTAACTCTCGCAATGTCATTAATTTAAAAATCAAGGTAAGTTATATTTATTAATGATTTTGTGTGGATGATGAATCATTATTCTCAGAACAATAATTTGCGTTTTTAAAAAATGATTGTTCCCTTAAATGTCATTCTCTTAACTAGTATATTCTGCCTTCACTTGACAAAGGGAGCAGTTGGCTCCCGAAACGTCGTGTTTTTAAACCTTACGCCAGTGTCGAAATAACTGTTTGTTATTAAATAATAAATTTCACCAATAGTTATTAATTATCAAATTATTATTATTATTAAAATTTGATAAATTTTAATTGACGTTAACTTTTAATAAATTTGAATTATTTTAACAACTACTTTTCAAATCTCATTAATTGGCATTATGGAGCTTTGTTTAACCATTAATATTTAAATATCATGATCAATGAATTTTTTCTTAATGATCAAAATAATTAACACGCACTATAAATTTATATATATAAAAATTAGTAATATCCGAACTTTACAATAAGATACACATTAATTTAATACGGAAGCCATTCCGTATATGTTAATGACATTACTCTGCTATACACGGTATGTTCTCCAGAGCGTGAACAAATTTTTTCCTGTCTTTTTAGATTTTTTGCTTGTTTCAACCAATCTTAGCTTTGAGCTAAGATGATCAATCCCAGGGCATTTTTAATTGAGATCTTGATATGTAATCTAGAATTTACGCTGGGAAGGTATGAAATATAGGCTAATTTTCTCTTTGAATGTAATTGCCCCTACTTGTTGTTCACACGAAGATTTCCTTTCACGGTCCACTAATCGGAAGCAAACAGCAGATTAATCTACTTCTTTCAATCCTACCATGAAAGTACACGACCGGCTCACCGAGTTTAAACGTTTGATGGAGAGGGGGAACAGGGTACGAATGCAAAAGTGAAGAGTCTATACAATGCCCCGAATCTAAACACACACATTTCATATTTACTTGTTGCTTACACCTCAGATATTCTCGTTTATACACTTCAGATGTTCTTGCTTATGCACGTCAGATATTGCTGCTCATATACTTCAGATGTTCTTGCCTATACACTTCAGATATTCTTGCTTATACACTTCAGATATTCTTGCTTATACATTCAGATGTTCTTGCTTACACTTCAGATATTATTATACACTTCAGCTATTTTATATACACTTCAGATATTTCTTATATACACTTCAGATATTCTTGCTTATACACTTCAGATATTCTTGCTTATACATTCAGATGTTCTTGCTTATACACTTACATTAGATGTTCTTGCTTATGCACTTACATTAGATGTTCTTGCTTATACACTTCAGATATTCTTGCTCATACATTTCAGATATTCTTGGTTATACATTTCAGATATGCTTGGTTATACATTTCAGATATGCTTGGTTATACATTTCAGATATGCTTGGTTATACATTTCAGATATTCTTGCCCATACACTTCAGATATTCTTGCTTATACACTTCAGATATTCTTACTCATACACTTCAGATATTCTTGCTTATACACTTAAGATATTCTTGCTCATACATTTCAGACATGCTTGCTTATACTTCGTATATTCTTGCCCATGAACTTCAGATATTCTTGCTTATACACTTCAAATATTCTTGCTTATACACTTCAGATATTCTTACCCATATACTTCAGACATTCTTATTCATACACTTTAGATATTCTTGCTTATACACTTCAGATATTCTTACCCATATACTTCAGACATTCTTATTCATACACTTTAGATATTCTTGCTCATAAATTGCACATAGTCTTGCTCATAGAATCATATATGCATATGCACAAAGGAACTTCCATATATCGAACTTCCGTGTATTTAAAATCTCTCTCTATATGAAAGTTTTTGTGAATCTCGTTGCCATTAAGTTAAAAATCTGTTTTTGTATATAAAACATTTCTGTACATCGACCTTTTAAAAGACACATCGGGAGTTTTTGTTTGTTAAACGATTTAGAACATCACTGTTTTCAATTCTCTGAAAACGTTTCAAATAATGCATTTCACTGATTTATTGAGTGCGGGCACGCTTATGATAAAGCATCAATGAAATTTTTGTTACGCAGAGATATTAGAAAGTTTATTACATGCATACAATTGCCACATAAATATGATGTTCTTCAATCCATGTTCATCATATTTTTCCTTGTTAATTCTTGCTTTTAATTATCAATATAAACTAAACTTGCACACAATGTAATTCATATTCATTTATATATAAAAAGGTGTACATTGATTAGAAAATATGTGAGTATATATCTAAATGTAATGTACTACATCATACATATTTTTTAAAACAAAATCTTTTCTGTATATCCAAGTTTTTTTATGCAACAGTCAACTTCGATGTATGAATGTTTCCTACTGCATTTCACAGATTCTTGCTCAAATGTATGTTTTTCCATTTTATACATTCTTTCTCATACATGCATATACTTCATATATTCTTTTTATACATGCACTATACTTACTCATATAGTTTTCGTCTTCATATATTATTTTTCATACATGCTTATGCGTACTGTCTATTCATATATATATTTATATATTACATATTTTCATAGAGTGCATCTATTTATCTTTTTACGCACATTCTTGTTTTATACTATATTGCCACCATGTATTTATTACAGCTCAAACTACGGAGGGACCCTGGTTCGAATCCAGGATGTCACTTTTCTCCAAAATTACACAAGCTCTAGTTTGAGCTGTAATTAAAACGTGGGTGGCAAAAATTATAGTATAATAAATTTCCCCCACGAAAACTCAAAATTCTCGCCCCGGAGGCTTTCTTGTGTTGACCATATTTGGCAATTGTGTTATCCCTGCGGAGGGTAATAATACCTTAACATCTTGTTTTCATACACATTCATATATTTTGTATATTCTTGGCCATAGACGCAACTTGGGGGTTAAACATAGCGTAAACTGGGGGATAACAAAATTTTATGAGAAAAAATAAGATTTAGCCCTTAAAAAACAACAAAAAAACAACAACAACAACAACAAAAAGAACCCATGGGGGTGGGCAAAGAAAGCACTGCCAGATTACGCCTAGGTTCTTGGCCATTAGTGGAACGTTAAAACTGATCCTACATTATCCCTTATTTTGTAACATTTACCTTTCTGGTTCTGATTAAGATATAATTGTTATGATTCAGCACACGTTCAGTCGTATATGCATTCCACACGTTCAGCCATATATGCATTTCACACGTTCAGCCGTATATGCATGTTACACGCAGGTTATCACACATGATCTAACCATTCTTAGAAAGAATGCCACTGAATACTTGCTCTGAAGACAAGAGCCGGCTCTAGGTATTATGCCACTCTGGGCAAAGGCGTGTTTTGCCGCTTCAAAATGATGGACCATACTTTACAATTTGTGTAGTTTAATGCCATTTTATCATCCCTAAAAACTTGCTACCCAGGCGAATACTCGGTTCATACCCCCTTGGCGACGACCTTGCTACAGACTCTCACACACACATTCTCAATACAACTGTGCAACTGAAATATTCCGGCTCCGCTAAACACCGAGGATGCGCTCCCCCGTCCAGTGCCGTAGCTAGATATTTTGCCGCCCGGGGCGAGTGACTGTCATTGCCGTAACTGTTGTGCATGTCATTGTGTTTTCAAGGATAATTGCCGCCCCCAGAATTGGGGCGCCGGGGCGATCGCCCCCTTGTTCCTTAGCTAAGACAATGCCTCCGTCTATTGTGCCGAATGCTGCTGGTAAGATGACAGTGCTGTATTCCCCGTGAGGGCTAAGAGTTTCTAGAAATTCGAGCGCTACATGGCAGCTCCTGAGAAGTTATAAGCTTCATTCATAAAAAGTAATTGTCGTTTTGAAATTTTAATTAAATGTTGAATATAATTTCGGAACTTCCTTGTAACGAATCATGTATGGCGGAATTATGGGCTGTTCGAATGTAATGTCACCTTTATTAATGTACGTTAAAATTATGGAAATTTCATGATGGCTGTTCAATACTCGAGTATGGTACTAATTAATAATTAAATGATGTAATAAATAAGCAAATGACAGACGGAGCGTATGTACATTAAACCCCAAGCTATTGTAGATATATATCATCTGGTAATAACAGTAATTGGGGGTTAAAAATAATACCACTGAATATGTATAAATTTGCATAATTTATTTATGAAGCACTACTAATTTTATTGATTTATTATTATTATTATTATTTTACTAATTTAAATGAAATTTGACGCACGTAATTCTTTACAATTAATTTTTCACATTAAGTTAATTGCTTTTGTAAGATATTATTACCATTCACAGGGTTAATACGATTGCCAAATATTCAACACATGAAGATTAATTGCTTTATAAATGTTTTGAATGTTTAACTTATAAAAATGTGTTCTTTGCGTAGAAAACATACCATTCCTTTTGGGAACAGCGAGTTAGGTGTTATTACAGAATTGTCTTTTTTTTTAAACTCAAATACCGGATCAAAGAATTGTTAGCAAAGAATTATTCCCACAGCTTATATTTCTACATATGACAAGAATATCTTAAAAAGAATAATGTTATTAATTCGTAGTTTATAAAGTAAGAATATTAAATTTGAGAATTACTAAAAGCAGAAGTATCTTTCGGAAGGAGCTACTTACTATACTTATATAAGTGATGGACAAAATGACTAACTTCGATTAAGATGTATTCGTTCATTATCGTTCCATCAAAAGAATCTTTTCTTGGAATGATTTGTCATTCATAGAATGAGTGTGATAATTTTTGTTTACTGAATGATAATGGGAATCATCTTTCTCATTCATTCATTCAATGAATGAATGAATAAATGAATGAATAGAAACGGAAAGAGCAATGCGACTGATTTTTCTTTTAAGTGAATGGGTAATAATTTTCATTCACTTTAAGGAACGATTTCCATCCTCTTATTCACCGTATGATATTATGTACATTATATTCATATATATAATGCATATAATATATTAATAAGCAGACACACATAAGCGTCGGCAGAATTTTTTGTAGGAGTGGGCACGGACTCGGACTGACTCCCAAAGGGACTAGTCCGGAAATTCAAGGGGGGGGGGGCATTTCCTGATCCTAAGACTAACCACATCATGGCATAACCAGGAGGAATACTGACATAGTGTCTTCCCTCGCCTCTCTAGACTGCACTAAAGAATAAACTTGTAACTTACTTGGAATTTCAGTTCATTTATGGCGAACTAAAGGTACACATTGTGTACATACTATGTAATCACTACCTACATGCTTCTTTATTTTAATTTTTATTATCTTTCCTTGTTTTAATTCTAATTGAAAGGGGCTATAATCGAAATAAAGGAGCAAAGAAACAAATAATGCGTATGTATATTTTTATATTTCCAGCAATTAAACGACTCAATAACATTGCAAATGACTGAAATGTGTAAAATAATTATTTAAAGAAAAACTGACATTTGGGATTAATTAAGACCAAAAACGTTACGATTTTAAATTACATTGTATTTTCACATATTTAGACTTAAAAGTCTCTTTAATTTAGAAGAATTGTCAAATAAAGCATTGATTATTTTCTCTTTATCAATTATTTCAAAAATATCATATTCTACACTAATTAAAAGAAAAGCTTCCAGCAAGTCCTGAATCACCGAGGAGCGTAATTTGCTTTTCACTATTTTTAGTTTAGAAAACACTTGTTCACAGGTTACTTGCGTGCATGGTAAAGCTAGGACATATTTGTATGCAATGTACAAGTTATTAAGAGCGCTTGATTGGTGAGAGGTAATCGTATAGGATTTTAAATGCACAGCTTAAGCACATCTGGCATTTTGTGCAAGAGGTTTCGTAGAAATAATCCTCAGATTCATCGTGGATATCTTCAAATTCGTGAGCATCGACCTTCTGATTGATATTCTGGGAACCAGAGACCTCTGAGACTTGAATATGAATATTCCGGCAATGGACATCTGTGGTTGTAAGACTCTTGTAAAATTGAGCAAATAATAATAGTTCTTTGGAAACAACCTCTACATTCAAATTCACTTTACTGGCGAGTTCTTTGAACGATCCCTCAGGAATTCCTTTTTCTTGTAAATCATTAAAGTGGTTTGGATCCAATAAGGCGATATCCGACAGTAAATTAGAATTAGGCTGGAAGCGCTCATTGACACTATTTAATGCATAGTTTATAATTTCTTCATAATGTTCTACGCGGTACAGTTCGGAAGGTGTAAGGTCTTTTCCGCTTTCATCGTTGATTTTCTCACTAGGCATTTTCTTCTTTTTTTGAAAGACGTTTTTCTGCAAAATCTTCTTCAATCTCTACATCAACCCCATTTCAGTAAGCTGAGAATTACTGGACACAGTGAATTTTTTAGCCTTTGAATATAACCGATGGAATGCTTCATCGTTATTCTTGGCGTTCAAGAACTGTGTCAGTTTATCCACCAATAGTTCCATGCTCTCTATACATTATTGTTTCAAAGTTACACCAGTTTTTAATGAAGAGCGTGCAAGACACTTTGTGCGGGTATTGAAATAATCATCAATTAACACAATATTTAGAAATCTAATAAGTGACAAAACTCTGCATTCAGGATTTCTGATTTCTTCGTCCTGACTCATAGTAATAAGAGCTGCATCCATCACAGCACTTAAAACTTTCGCTTTACTCCACCATCGTGTCGTACCAACCATATTAAGCTTTCTCAAATTTTCATGACCTTTATGACCTTCATTGGTGAGGTTGCTCCACGCATCCATTCGTTTGTGCGAGTCCGATAAGAATACTGCTGTAGACTCTACCACACCAAACAAATCCAAAGCGCATGAATCATTCTTCGTAGCATCAGTCATAACCAAGTTTAAACGTGTGCCATAGAATGAGTGTACACAAGAAGTTCGTTCTTTCTTTTTGAGACGACTTCGAAGACCTTTATACTGAGCCTTCATATTAGATGTATCGAAATGTACAAATGAGCAACCAACTATGTTGTTAATAGAAATTCCGGCTCTGTTCAAGATATCAGAAACTTCGTTAAAGATTTCTTCACCAGTTGTTTCACGAGAAACAACTAAACGTAGGATTTTTTCATGCACCTGACCATTTAAAGTGTAGCGAAGTACAACAGTCATTTGTTCCATCACTGATACATCTCTTGTTGAATCCACCATAATGCTGAAAATACCAGCTTCTTTTATTTCTTGAGCCACATGTTGCTGTATCGTCCTACTAATGATATTTATCAATTTATTGACGAATGTTTTGGACAGAAAAGTAGTGAGAAATCCACGTCCTTTGCTTGCAGTCTTTCCTTTTAATTGTTGGCGTTGTTTTCTCTGCTTGCTTAATGCAATGCATTTATTTAAATGTTCCTTCAGAACTGGATCATATTCAGAAACAAGTAATACTAACTCCAAGAAATTGTCGTGATTAGCTTTACAATCATCAAGAGAATATGGAGATTCCCTCGTTCCTTAATAACCGATGTCCTGACGAACAATAAAAATCACAATATCAATTAATTGCTTGATCACAGAACCCCGTACATGAACTTGCTTCTGTCGTCGGTTTCTGGACTGCTTATCACATAGTGTGCCATCATCTTTGCCGAACTTTGCAGTGGAAAGTGCGTTTACAGAGTCTGTATGTGTTTGCGAAATTTCGGGCAATTCAATCGATTTATAAATATTACAGGATTTAATAACATCATACCCTATAATAAATGAACTCACTTTTTTTTTCTCTTGGTTCGCAGCACATGAAGCAAATGCCATACACATGGGGCAATATATTCTTTTGTATTCATGACAACATGATAGCCACTTCCTTCGAAATTTATCTCCATTTGGAAGATTTCTGAAGTACATCCTGTGATGATCGAATGGTAATTTATGACCTTCCGCAGATGGTTGCATGGGATGATGTTTTAAAAATGCTGATTTTATCTGCAGATTATTCGTAATTGGTCTTGAGGCTTATTAAGTTGTAGCCTGCACCGCAATCAGGCAGTCTATGGTTTTTTGTTGCAGGTGAGGGAGATAAAGCTGAATGCGGATGATTCCATAAGAAGGTTGCCAGTGATGAACAGTAGTATGTACATACAACAAAGAAGGCATTTATTAAGACGCATGAAGAAACACATTACAGGAAACAAACGTAGATATTGGTAAATAATATCGGCTAGTTTCCGGAAGATGATGCGCACATAATTGGATGCATAGATGTAAGCGAAAGCAAAAAGTACCTGTTACATCTCCAGAGGGTGAAGAGCTATATACCTACACATATTATTTGATGTAAAAATGTTACGGTAAACGTGTACATGTTATAGTACATTTTGTTTTTTTCTTTAGAAATTAAGCACTTTCGAAGTATTTAAACGTTAAAATTCGCATGTCGCATTGGAAATTTTAATTGGTTTACCTCGTAAGCTGTATTTCATACCAATGTAGTAAAAAAATAATTTTGATTTTTAATGTGAAGTCCGCCAAAACATGTGAAGTTCAGTTCGCGGAGAAGTTCAAATTTATGTTAAATGGTGCGAACGTACGTTAAACATTAGCAGACTGTTTTTCCCGAGAAGTTCTGTTGATGTATAAGTTTGAATGAAATTACAGAAGTAAATAGTCGTGCTCACTTGAAAAACTGAAATTGTTCTTAAATTAGAAATAACGTTTTTTAGTTGAAGAGGCTTGTATGAAGCAGAAAGTAAAATTATCCGGAACGTGAGCCGTTAGTTGATACGAATTGTGTGGAGAGTTTTCCGGCAGGAAAAATACTTATTTTTCGTTCAGAAATCGTTCTGATTTTTAGAAGGGTGTAAGGAAGGTTGTTTGCAGCCCGAACGGGGGAATGTTTCTCTCTGCTCCCCGTTGTTTATGCGTAGGAGAGAGTTGGTCCTGCAATGGGGGTAAGTTTTGCCCTTATTAGGCGTTATTACCAAATGGAGGTTTGCTGAGGGCAAATGGCGTCTCGTCGACATAAATATTGACTTGTAATCCTAAGTTTGGTTGTGAGATTCTCACGCTTTTTGTTTCGGCACAGGAGTGTTTTGGAATGCAGGCTAAAACTCCGTTTGTGGCTATGAGAAATTTTTGTTACCGTTGAAATGGAGATACGGACTCCGTTTCGCTGATGTATTGCAGGAAGACAAAGCTGTAGAGGCAGGCTGCTGAGTCCAAAATGTGGCTGCTCCATTGACTTGCGTCGGGTTAAATAGCGGCAGTTTCGTTGCGGAGTTGATTTTTGTAAAAAGGATATTCATCATTGCACGATATGCGTTCATTTGTAGGTCGCCGTTGAAGCTTATTGGGTTGCAACCTACACCGCAGTCAGGTAGTCTATGGTTATTTGTTGCAAGTGAGAGAGAAACCCGAATGCGGATGGTTCCATACGAAGCTTGCTGATGATGAACAGCAGTATGTACACACGACGAAGAAGGCATTTACTAAGACACATGAAGAAACACATTACAGGAAACAAACGTAGATATTGGTAAATAACATCGGCTAGTTGCCGGGAGATGATGTGCACATTATTGGATGCGTAGATGTAAGCGAAAGGAGAAAGTACCTGTTACATCTCCGGAGGATGAAGAGCTAAGAGGATGTTCTCTGGTTGAAGACAATTTTGGAATGGATTTTGGGGTTCATCCCTCCATTTGCTATTGGCGTACAAATGCCATGTGATTGCATATTGGGCCAGGATTGGCTAAGATTTTACATCTGGCATTTGAGTAATGTGTGTTAACTGTTCAAGGTGAAATCGTAGTGTTACAGAACAAAACACATCTGTATATAGTAAAACTGTCGTTTGGTTTAAGCTTTTGCATTAAGAGAAAACCAATATGTCTTACTTGGAATGTTCACATGACCTTCGAGGTTACGTTAGAAGGGATTTGAGTTTAAATCTAAGATGGCGTACAACCGCCACAGTCTAACAAATAAACTCAGAACCTTGACACCATCTTCAAAAGTTTTCCTTATGTCAGACTCAGAAACATTTTTTTTCATCATCGGAAGAGGAGGATTCATCGACAATAGTAGCTGTATCGGCGTGATCTGTAATTACAAATGGTATTATATTTATTCAAATTCCAATGTATATGCATCCTGCAAAAGATTTACGGGTCCGGTAGCCATTACAAATTACAATTTCGTACCGTAATGTCCATCTTAAATGTTACTTTATTATCTGCACCAGCCACCATAGCGATCTCCACTTCAATGATTTGGAGACATTATCACCATGTTGTTTCAAAACAGCGATGTTGCCATATTTACGCTGATCGCGATCGATCCTATGAAGCTTTTGCAGGCTGTGCACCAAACATCGAAATCTGCGTATTACATTTTAATATTTTATTAGCTTGGTATTTCCACCATTCTGTTGAATTTTAACTGCTTCAATTTTTTTAATTAAAAAAAAATACGTTTTAAAAATAAAAAGGTGTCTGCTTTAAGGCATGCAGTTACTGTACAGAATATATAATCTCATGTTAATATAGACTATGTAGAGACTTCATATCACATGTTTTACTTCTTTATGTATTTCTTCAATACTATAGTGTATTAGAACAAATTTTTCATGTAAAAATAAATTAAAAGTACGCTATAACTCAAATATCTAAACATTCGAAAATAATATACGGTAGCATAATGTATTTTTATTTCTCTCTCTCTCTCTCTCTCTCTCTCTCTCTCTCTCTCTCTATATATATATATATATATATATAAAGTATAATAACCATACATAACGTCTGGACTTTACTTTCTGAATCTTCCGCATATTCCGGTTCGGTAATGGATCCAAATTCCATAATGTCCCTAAGAATCGGCGAAGAAGTTATCTGACATAAATCGGTATTACTCTCTTCTGTGTCTTCTTAGAATTCCTGAGATGTCTGTATTCGGACGATAAACAAACATCTATTTGAGGGGTCATAGGACCTTTAAAGTTTCAAAAAAAAAATATTTTATGAAAAAATTTTTTTGAATCTTTGTGAATATGTTTAAATCCAAATCGGTGCATAAATAAGCTTATAATTTCAAAAAACGTAAAGGATTTCATCGTAAGCAGAAAAAAAATTTAAAGGGTTTCCAAAAGGTCAATACGGGGAATCTAACTGATTGTATTCATTTAAAACAGTATTTGGTTTGTTTTTAAAGTAATTAATTAACAAATGTTAAACTACTGAGGAGAAGGGAGAATTTTTTTTGATTCTGAAAAAAAACAAAAAAAAACTCGCTTAGCATCTTTGAGAATAGAATAGTCAGGAGGGAGCATATGCCAGCCGTTAGCGGGTAAACATTAAGAGGAGTGGAGTGCGGTCAGAGTGGTTAGGGGAGGTAGAGGTTATCTGTGTCAGCCCACGTTTTCCTATTACTTTAAGCGAGATTACTGATTTTCTTATTCGATCTCGTTTTCTCTTAGGCATTGATTTTTTAACTATAAATTTAGGTAAAATAGAGGCATTTTAACTATAAAGGTAGGCAATAGATTTAAATGCATTTTTCGAAGTTTAATTAAGTAATGAATAAACAAGTATATCAAAATATATATAAAATAAGCTTACTTACAGAAGCTAATATCTTTTCATTGCCTTGCAAACTGACGTTCGATGACCGAAATGAAAAACTTAATCTTTTCTGTTTCGCGTCCAATGCACTTTCTTCTAGCTTTTTCTTAATAACAGCTTTATGCTTTTGTGATCATGATTGATATGTACGTTTTAATATTATGAATTGAAATAATAAAACTAGCAATGGCGTACTACTGCTCTGTCACAGACATTTAATCACTCGTTTCACTACGGCAATTACCCGGAAAGATTTTGCACAGGTACTACCAAAGCCGTAATTTAAAAACTTTGGATGCGGCAGACGGCGCTCGCGACATGCTCTTAACAACCTTATTTTGATCATTTATTTACACATGACGAGTTCGATCCAAGTTCAACATTTTTTTTTTTTTTTCATTTTGTCTTTATGTCAGTTTTACCCTTTATTTTAGAAGGGTAATTATCTCGGATATTACACTAACTGTCTGTGAAATCGTACGTAGCCTATATATTATTTAATCCATTTTACTGAAAATGTAAATTTTCGGGCTGAAAATTTCAGCATAAAACATGAACTCACTGAATCTTTTTACTGTTATAAACATTTCAAACAATTTGTGTTTTGAAATTTACCTTTTTTTTTAACCTATATTATTATTTCAGTTATTATAACTTTGTTATTACTTCGTTTACAAGTTTTAAATACCCATTCTTTTCACCTAAGAAAGCAACACCAAGAAACAACTCTATTTGAAAAGGCTTATTAAATGAAAGTGGTTAATCAGAGGAGAATTAAATAGGGGGGCCCCACGATCACTTGTTCTTTCGGGGCCCCAAAACCACTTGTTCCCTTGGGGCCTCACAATCACTTGTTCTGCTGGGCTCCAGAATCTTCTTTCTTACTTTTTCTTTTTAAGTTGGGGGGTCCGGAAAAAGCAAACTAGCGGACCTGGCCAGTCCAGGCGTGGGTGGGCAAAGATTGCTTCAGCAGAAATAAAAAACCTTCATTCAAAAATACCATAATTAAATTATTTAAATAAGTATTTAATTTGTTTAACTAAATAATAAGACAATTTAGTTCAAATAGAATAGAGAGGATGCATATTTTTGCCTGTGAGAAAAAAAATGAATTTTTTTTTAAGATTTGGAGAAGGACAGGTGCCCACTTTTGCCCTCTGCTGCCGACGCCCATGTATAAGCAAGAAGTTCATAAGGGGGTAAAAAATTGGAACTCCATATATTTATATGTATATGTATATATACAAATTCATATCTCAATGGACCCCTTATCAATCCCCTGTATACGCCAATGTGTATATTATATACATTATATTGGTATATATTATGAATATTGTAGGCATTAGATCAGTGTATAATATGTATATGTCATATATATTTTCATTAGCAAATTCGACACTTACTCCAGGTTCTCCTTAAAGAGCAATGGTGCGCCGTTATTAACATTTGTTTCCACATAATGTTGTTCCCACTTGGTGGGAATTTTACTTTTAAAACGCTGATGGAACAGACCTTAGATGTCACAGATTTCTTAGTCAGTGCTCCAATAAAGCGACTCATCTATTGAAAAAACATTGCTCATACCTGTAATGGATATAACTATATGCACGCTTATTAAACAGCAGATTCCACAATAAACTAACAGTCATTGTCAATTTCCCAAAATTGTCATCGCCGAAGTATGAGATTATGAAGTTATTGGCTTAAATCCTGCACATGTCACATTGCTTTTATATAATATCAGTTTCATTAAATGAATTACTATTAATAAATTAATATTGAATAGATACACATTTAAGGCATTTTCTTTATATATATAATATA
>QLNU02015003.1:111606329-111619144 GCA_006491805.2 Dysdera silvatica | reverse complement strand
TAGTAAACAACAAACCTTATTCTTCTAATAAACTGTATATTCTATTATCATTTACAAAATGAAATTTTGTAAATGATAATAGGTTGCAATTGCAGTTACAATTTGTAGTTATAATCGTAGATTACGATGACAGTGAAAGATATATATATGTATATCTTTCACTGCAATTGTAAAAAAAATTCATTTTGTAAATGATAATGGGATATCCAGTTTATTAGAAGAATAAGGTTTGTTGTTCACTAGGTCGCTGGCTGACCTTTCAAAACTACTTTTTACTTAATTATGTGCGGGTCTCGCCAACTTTTGTCACCACTGGCGACTAAATTTTGCAGTTGGCGAATAGGAAATTCTTTTTCCTAATAGGTTCCCAAGTTTCCTTATTAGGCGGGAGAATGCCGTTCTTCTCTGGCGAGCACGGTTCCTTGCAACTTGTCAAGCTCCGATTATGTGTATTGGTTATAATAATAATAATAAATTTATTTATCACAGTTAGTGTACATGAAAACTATACAAAAGTTTGCGGAAATTACTCAAAAATGCAAAAAAAAAAAAAAAATACAATGTACCCTAACATCACATATCGGCAATTATTAATCGTTTTCCCATAAACTACAAATTATTGATATGCTTATTTTGTCATTAATTTAAAACTAGCAAAATGAAAAATATCGTAGTGTCACATGTGTATATATATATACCCAGGGCTGTCCTGAAGAAAATTGTTGAGAGTATGCAGTGTTGTCTTAATTAAGGAGTATTGAAATTGCGGGGTAACTCTGGACTTGGTGACCTCACAGCGCCGAGCTGACTGTCATTTGACTGGTTGGTTGTTTGGCTTTTTTATGGCGCAAGAGCATCTGGGCTATACTGCGCCAGTGTGGTTAACAAACTGGTTGTCTATCGTCTATCCAAGCCCAAGGTGGCAGTTACCACTGTCATCAGTTTTTCATTCCTCTCCTAGCCGTACGCAGGATATTATTTTGAGGCTTGAGGGATTCGGAGGGGGTCTTCATTTGTTTCCCATTTTGTAAATGGCTAAAAAAAAATAAAAAAATAAACTGAACTTTGTTAAAAATTGGAAAATTGGCTAAAACCAGCAAATACAAAAACTTTTTTGAGACCTTGAGATTATGCGGCGCTTACTCGGTATTTTTCAAAATTTCTTGAGAGTACGCGGCGCACACAGCGCGTACCCTTTGGGGACAGCCCTGTGTATACCAGTGTGACTGGTCTTCAGAAAAAACCAGAGGTTTAACTAGCCAAGGACAAACTACTTTATCTATAAATCCATTAGTAACCCCAGCAGTAATAATATAAAGATAACCCATAACATACAGGAGAAGTCTAGAAACATCATCTTGTTTTTTTATATCGTAATAACAATCTCGAAGAAAAATTCTGCCGCTCTTCTAAACCAGCGTCTCTTAAAGAACTCCCGAGGGTTCTCAATTAATTTGTATCACCGAAATTTTCAAGCACAAATCTGTAAATATTCTAATTTTTTTCCATGATAACTTCTCATGTTTTACTTGCATAATGTCTATAGAGGGGTTCTGTGATTAGATATATGTTAAGAAAGGGAGGGATATGTAGGATAAAACGTTTGAGAACCACTGTTCTAAACTTAAACGTTATACCATAATAAAGTTTTCTTTCAGTTGTAATTCGTTCGCCAAAAGTTGACCGATGGTACCGTTAGAAATAACGAGAGCTGACGTCACAAACGGGTTGGTTCATTACAACAGAGGGGAAGGCGTCATTTCAGAACTTGTTTTTGACGCAGACAAACGTTCGCTAAAAACCAGTTCTGAAATGACGTCCTCGCCTCTGCTTAGTGGGACCGAGATCCAATGCGGGGCCCCCCCCGTCTCCCTTCGACCGCTTCCTTGGGCCGCCCCCCCCCCCGCTCACAGCATAGGTCCTTGCCACGCGGGCCCCTAGACTTCATCCGGACCCCCTGGCTGCAGACCTTCCTGCTAGCCTCCGCCTCACTAGCCCGTTTGTGACGTCAGCTCCCGTGAATTCTAATGGTACCATCGGTCAACTTCTCGCATAACCAATTTTTGCCTGTTAACCCAGCTGGATCTTAAAAATAGTAAAGTAAACGTTTATCACAAAATCAAATATTTGTAGTTCTGGTTATCTACGGTTTTACGATGCCGTGGTTGATTTAATGATTGCAAGCAATGTCGCCAAACTTGGCTATTGTGGCGAGAGTATTTTGAGAGTAATAATTTTTAGAAGACAAGTAATATTTTCCTTTTGGAGAATGTCTAGTTTCCCCGCTTGGCTGAGTTTCCAAGCGAAAACGCAACCCAGTTTCGCTGTTTAATAGCCATTTATAGAGATAGGTTCTGTGTTATTCTTTCTCCTTGGACGTTACTCGGTCTCTTCGTTACTCTTCTTCTTGGTTACTCTTCGTTCTTGGACGTTACTCTGTTCACAAGCAGTGTCGTACCCAGTAGGAGGCGAAAGGGGAGAAATTGCTCCCTTTTCAGTTTTTTTTTATTTAAATAGTACCTATGGAAAGGTGACCAAGTTTTTCGTCTGGAGATTTCCCATGATGTCTATTTTGCTGCTTGTGTTCGGCTTATGGAAAAAGCCAAGGCACCACCTAGGTTTCCACCATCATAGAAATGCCTAGCCACGCCTATATTTCAAGGTATAGTTTTATTACTACATTTGCAATTTACTTAGATGTAAAAGCTTTTAATTAATAGCGTATTGAACAGAAAAATCCTGACAATGATATAACAGCGTGTTTTTTTACACAAAAAACACGATTTATAAAATAAACATATAATTATAATTACATGTTTATTTTATAAAATAAACATATAATTAATATTTATATAATAAACACATATTTATAAACAGCGACTTTTGATTGAAACTTAAGAGTTTTACTGATATTTATTTTATTGAATCTCTTGACTTAAATCATGCAAGGACATAAACATCGTTGTTCTTCATCAGGGATCGACTGAAGTAAACTGCAAGTGAACATGAAGCGTTGTTTTCTAGTATTGTCTGCCTGGTAGAAGCGCCATCTATCGGCGGAAAATATTTTGGAAGCCAAGAAATGGTAATATTATCCGTTTTGCTCCATGATGGCCTCTCGGGTGTAAATTTGGTTCTTGATTTGTATAGACCCCAGTGGTTCAGATCACGATCTTTGGGTCCACTATGTTTGGTTCGATTCCATCGCGTTTTGTTATGACCACGCCAATCATGGCTCGAAAATCACGGTAAGTTGCCAGATCCAGCTTAGTCGAACCACTAACTTGGTTCTTAACAATACAAACAAAAAATCTTAATATATACTATGTTACAGATGATTGCTTTTTAATGAAACCTAATTGATTATTGCCTTTTAACAGTGATTAGTTAGTAACAGTGATTGGTTAGTAAGAGTGATTGGTTAGTAAGAGTGATTGGTTAGTAAGAGTGATTAGTCAGTTAACAGTGATTGGTTATTACATTTTAAGAGCAATTGGTTGATAATTGTCTTTATTAGAAATCAATTAATTATTGTCTTTTAACAGAAATAAATAAAAAATGATTTCAAAATTGTGTCGAAGCATGCTAAAGAAGCTGATAACGATTTTTTAAAATAAAATCTCCGTAATTTTTATTTCCTCTCTATTTTCTATTTATTTAAATTGAAAGAAAATTGTATCCATTTTAATTTCTATTCCGATTCTTTCAAATTAATATTTTTTGCGCTGCTTAAAAGGAAAGCTCCTTAGAAATAAATAATAATTCAAACGATTACGCGTTATTTTCCAAATATGCTATACCACCAATTAATAAGATTAATTACTATACGGTTATAAAACAAATGTTTGCAAAAAGTAAAATTATTAAAAAACAAAAAGAGATTACCTAATTAAACTATTAAAGCGCAGAACTAAACTTTACGGGAAACGTATCCAATATACAGGTGTAAAATATTGGAATATTTCATCAGAGAATTTTAGAAATGTGAATAGTATTAAATTGCTTAAGAAAACATTATTTATATACTTTTTAAAAGGAGTTTGTATCGCGGCGGACTAATTGTGTTCCCAATCAAATTTTATGAATTTTACGAGGACCGATCACCGAGAGATACAGAATTGTATCATCTTAATTATCCGCTTTTGAAGCCTATGTATTTGTTTGAAAAATTCTGGTTTTCGTTTTTTGAAATTTTTACATTTAATGGTTAAATTCTGTGTTTCAAGGTAAAACGAATAGTGCAGCGCATGTGACAAATAAACATATATTATTATTCTACCGGTAATATATAACTTATTAGTGAAAATTAATAGAAAAATGCTTTTTATTAATAGGGCTGACAGTTGCATGGTGCTTTTTTTAACATTACAATAAATCACTTCACACAGTCTCCCAATATTTAAGTCTGTGATTTTTCCTGTCTTCACCCGAGGGACGTGCGTTGGCGTAACTGTAGACTCGAGCCTAAAGGGTGTTTTAGTCTCCACCCCAATTCTCTGTTCGTAGAATCCATTCATAGTTTTTTTTTTTGGAAGATAAGCCCCATCAGTTACACGAATGGACATGACACATTTTCTAACTTTGCTTGATAAAGTGAATGATAGTTCTCGAAACGTTGCGAAATCTTTTCTTGCATATTGGACCAGTGATGGAATGTTACGTTACATTTTCTAAGTCAATTTCATTGGATAGTATAGTTAAAAGCATCACGTACTTGAAACTAGAAATTAGTCTGAAATTTTATTGTAATGCACGCATCGACCATGCTGTCTTTAATTTCTTTTCGTATTGCTATTTTCATTTCTTTTTTGCAAGCCATCAACATAATAGCTTGAATATTCTGGACATACAATGCGACACTCTAAAACATATAATGTTCTACGCATTACCATATAAGGGAAGATTGAATGCAAGTGAGGATAAAGCATAAGACGAACAACTTGAATCAAAAGCTCAAAAGAGTGGTTCAGAAAGACCATTTTTCCATGAAGTAAGGGGCAAGAAAATGATTGCCAACGTTTGCTAAGCGGATATGGCATAATAATAATAATAATAAATATAGTGAAGGTAACCATATTGCAGCAACTATATTCCCAGCGAGGAATGGGACACATGTGTTGAAAGTAAAAACATGAGAAAAATGTTCTGTACTCTCTTGTTCCCTGATGTAATGTAAATATTGAGAAAAGTGGTTGTCTAAAGCAATAGCGTTATAACTGAGGTGAATTAGCTGTTCGTTTGGCGTGAGTTGGGTAATTACTTTATAGGACCTATACCACCTCATAGCCATCTCATATGCACCGATATTACCTCGTAAGCATAAAACGTACTGTTCTATAAGCGTAGAGTTATATGTGCCTGTGGAGTTCAAGCCCTCCCAACAATTTAACATAATTAAAAATTTGCATATATCGTATCTATAAATGTATATAATAGGCAAGCGCGGACACAGGGGTCATGACCCCCAAAATATATTTTTTCACTGTAAAAAATTCCAACTTTCATGAAAAATGAAGGGTGTTATTCCAAGACCACGGAAAACTCTGTCTTTAACTCCTCTCCCACCCCCAAAATGAAAGTCTATGTCCACCCTTGGTGGTTACAAAGATGCAGCTCCATATATTCATATGTATATACATATATACAAATTGCATCGCAATGAGGGGTGATTACCCCAATCAACATCCCTCTCCTGCGTACGCCCTGCATGGGTCTCCCAATAATTTTGAAAACTTTACGTTGCTGTACAGGGTGTTCCCATGACTGATGTTTTCAATAGAGTGTAAGCAATGGCGGATTTATAAAATTGCCGCCCTTAGGCACAGCCTGTACTGCCGCCCCCTCCCTCCTTTACAAAGAAAGGAATATTTGTTAAAAAAAAACCAACCGCATATCATACTCTTAACATTTGATATGTAAAGGAGATTTTTCATATAATTATTCAAACTAATAAGATACAACTCAAAATTATTGCTACCATTGTCTCCGACTTGGTGGATTCGAGACATTTTTTGAATCCACAATAATTTTAGTATGGATTCCTGGAACCTCTGATAATTTTGTGTATATTTTGCGTATTTGGGAAAAATACACGTACGCATCCTTGCATGAATTTTTTCGTTATCAGTTCAAGTTTTTCTTTATTCATTCGTTTACTATTAGTATATATAAAAAGCGTGTTAAGCCTATGTTTATAAATGGGTACGCTGGGCAAATGACCAGGGCCCAAAATTTTTAGGGCCCCTTCGTCTTTCGATTCTGTAGTTTGTATTTGCAGGCAAGTTAAAGTAGTCGCCTATATGTCATCGCTATTGGGGAAACAGGGTAATAATTAAAAGAAACATTTTTTCAACATTGTTGAGTTCGGAAAATTTTATGGTTAAGCACTTAGATGCCATCCCTAGGCCTGTGCTTTGTGTGTCTACTTAGAAATCCACCACTGAGTGTAACCATTCGCCACATTTATTAACAATTTAGAGGCAGGAAAAATACATTTTTTTTATTTATTACTAGCAAGGCAATAACAGAAAAGCAAACGTCAATTTCGCTGGTTAATCAGTGCTCGAGTTTCTTTACAATGTTCTTAAGAAGTCTTATACGTATGCAAGTGCCATTATAATTTTAATTTGTTTTCATTTTAAAAACGTACGTACGGTCTCGCATTGTTTTGGCGCAGAATGACACTTACTGTCTTTGAGCCAGAAAAATTAACCAACTACCTAGCGTATGCAAGTAGAAACATCAAAAAAATTGGATATGGCAATTCAAAATGAACAAAGACAAAAAATCCGGCTGCTCCTTGGAATGGAGATGTCAATTACTTTACGTTGACCACCAAAACGTATATATATATATTGTTTTACACATATAATAAATCGACCTAAAGCTACATTTTGAGAGATAAATCATATAACAGAATTATTCGTTTACAATTAAATGGTTGACACTGCGGAAATATTCTTTTCCCCTCTGTTTCACAGAGGTGGGAACAAAACAAGGCGGAAGAAGAAGGAACGCCAAAACATCACTAAACATAACCGGATCTATTTACTACGTACATATGTCTTGGGCCTACCTATACCTAGTTGTGTGTCAATGACCCATATTTAATTGGGCCTACTTTGAAGTGTCAGTAATTGTCACACATTTGCCAAGCTCTTACGATGTGCAATATTCAGTTCTTTTTTGCCCTCATAAAAACACGGTCTTAAGAAACGTGTTCCTTTTACTGACATCTCCCTACCGTGCTTCAGCTATTATACCGCGCCCAGTTCCATTCTTTAGAATATCATTATTATGCAAACATGAGGACAACATATTGTAATTTTGTAAAAAAAAATATATATATGTATATGACTTAATCATCGGATAAAAGGTTTGGAAGGAACTTTTTCAAGAAGCATTTTGACAAGGAAGGTAGGTGGTTGAATGATTACTACATAAGCAATAGTATGCATGAACGTTCGATGTAAGAATATTTTATTGGAGTGTTTAATGAGTCAGTTGTTGTTGGACAACATTGTTGGAGATTGTAAAAGAGCTAACATTCCCAGAAACTATGCCACTGAAATTTAATCACTTGTTAATGAGGCTTTACATATATCACACCATATCTTAAATAACTTTATTTTCTGTAATACACCGTCAGCATATTCCGCTGGTACTTACTCATTTATGATTAAAGATATCTGAAAATTTTCTCTGAACGCATTTATCCTGACTTCTTTGTTGTTCATCTTCATGCTATTCAAACGAACCATTCCTTAGTTCATCAACCCGGTTCGTCAGAGAATATTTCCTCAGCTTTCGAAAGTATGGATATTTTTTGAGAAATGTGATTGTGTGCTGAATTAGATACCATGTTATCTTGATATCATATTAGGAAACGTGACTATGTGTTATCAAAAGGATACAAAATGAAGTTGGTATTTAATTGAAGAATGTTTTTATATTCTAAAATTAGATCCAAAGACATCCTTGATATTTTATTGAGAAACATGGATATAGTCTTTAATAGGATACAAAGCACCTCAGAATTTCATTATGAAGCGTGGATGTGGTCAGGGGCGGCTTGAGGGCCGGACGATCCGGCCAGCCGTCAGGGGCCCGTTTGGATGAGGGCACCAAACTGAAGTCAATCAAAATGTGGAGAATACATGCTTTGAAGACTGCATAATGAGCCATAAAATATCCTTAAACTAGGTAAAAGAATCATCCATGCTTCAATTTGTGTATGGCCACTTTTATAGAGTATATGGCTCACTGTGCCTCTTTGAAAATCATCTGTTTTCGCCGGAGGAGGTGCCAAAAAAGCAATCCATACAAGGACGCCCGGGTTCAAAATCAACCTCGAGCCGGCCCTGGATGTGCTTTCAGTAGGATGCCAAGTTACCTTGGTTTCCCATTCAGAAATGCGGTTATATTTGAATTAGATATCAATATAAATTGATATCATATTGAGAAACGTGGCTGTGGTCTCAATAGACTGTCAATATACTTTAGTATTCTATTATGAAACTTAGCTCTGGAATGGTACCAAAGTGCCCTGTTGTCTTACTAAGACATGTGGTTACGTTTGAAGATGTTCCAGGACATCTTGATGTCATACTGATTACATTATATAACGTCATATCGAGAAATGTGGCTGTGGTTTTTATTGCATCTTGTAATATACCTTCTCTATGCTACTTCAGTTTTTTACAATTGTACATGTAATTATAAACCTTAATTGCACTTACCGAGTTTTTAAATGTCAATTATATGCAAGAAGTTTATTTTGTATTCATCGTATTGTAATTGGTTTAAATCAATTTATTATCTACTAATTTTTGGAAAAATTGTACAAAACTAATATAATAAATAAGGCTAAACTTTTTAAAAGCTAAAGCAAGTTACCGACTATAATAGATACAAAGTTCAAAAGAAGATACGCACGCTGCAAGTTTTAATAAGAAGACGGTCCTTTATGCAAATGTTATGCACATGGATTGGTAGATTTCATTATTCTCCATCGATTGGCACCTCTGAATTTTTTGTATCACACTTATTACACGAATGGTAAACGGGTGTTATGATATTTCTTTCACCGGCTGCACATCTTATACATGACATTATCCATAGTACCATATATCTTGCATAACATTTTAAAGCTTCCGGCTTTTTCATACTTTATTAAGGATTTTCAAATGATCAAATTCATAGATAAATATTAAAATGTTTTTATGTCATGAACTTACACACTACTGGGTTTCTGTTACTTGAATGGGCAGTTAATAAAGAAATTGTTTTATACTTTCCTAATCTTTTTCAAAAATGTGATTTTTTTTCATTTCAAGTACTTGATCTTCCAACTTGACCTTTTTGAATTTTGTGATGTTCTGTCTCCTGGAAACATTCATACTAATAGCGTTTACAACATTTTATTATAATTTAATATATTTCAAAATTCAGGAACATAAGTTGTCACGCTTTTATTGTTGCAAAAAGAAGTAGATATTTCCAGGGTCTTATAAATTTAGACGAAATTGAGTTAAATTCCTCTTTTTCTTTTTTTTCGAAGTAAATTAGAAAAGAAGCCAGTTTGTATTAAAAGATATACGAAATCGTCTGCTGCCGAATCAGCAAACGATTTTTCCCATTTACTGGAAGATCTGCTTATTGAATCAGTTGGTAAAGGATGTTGCACATCTCTAATCTGTATCCTACTCCTACTATCTTTAGATATTTAGGCTAGATTATTAGACTACTATCTTTAGATATCATTAAAAATGCAGTAGAAACTTATTATCCCAATAGGTTGGGAGTCTACATCAGCAAACCGGAATAATCGAAAATACATTACCTTAGAGGCTGTAATATAAATTAGAGGTACATATCTTTATAACGGGTAAATATTTAGTCGGAAGAAGATTGCTATTTTAAACATAGCTGTATTTTCTTAGTTTTTTATATTGAAATTACTGTCGTATCTCACAGAGGTTTGGAATGAAGTTTTGTCTGGTATGCAATTTGGATATGGGTTGTTACTAAAAACAAAGTAATTGCTACGGGTTATTGAACGGTAATTGACATATTACGGGTAATTGAATACGAGTGTCGCTTAACGAAAGGTGTCAGATAAAAGGGATTCAGATAGAAGAACTTCCCTCTTGTATACATGTGCATATCCTCTTGAAGAACTTTTTCTATTCGAACAGTGGTCTTAATTAAGCCAAAAGGGGTCCCTAACTCAGGGCCCGGCGTACACAGGGTCCCAAACTGTCGAAATTTGCTTACTGTATATTATATTTCACTTATTGGAAAAATTTGGAAATATAAAAGTTAATGTAAAAGACCTTAAGAAAATATTAAACACGGGGCTACCGAATGAGTTAAGACGACCTTGAATTCAGAAACCTAAGAAAAAAGTCTTGAAATTAAAAGGGCGGAAGAAAATTTTAAAATTTTATCAATTTTGCTTTAAATATTCATCACTGATTTTATTTTTTGCCAAACATATCATGCATTTTTTGTTGGATATAAGTTTTTTTGGGAACAAACTCATCGTCGGGGTTTCCCGACCTATAATTTTCGAACTGGCAACAGCAAATACAAACCTGCTTGCTAAGCATGGAAATGTAACTCTAAAAGTTTTATTTATCAACGCTCTATGAATAGCTTGACATGCAACTTTTTACGTTCTGGGTTAGGCGTGGTGGACCGACGCCATGGCCTCCGCACACTCGCCCAATATTACGCTGCTTGATTTCCTCATCTGGGAAGACGTGACAGATATTATTTATAAAAACCCCTATCACATCCCTCGATTAAGTAGCAGCCATAATTGTTTCTGCAGTAGAAACGATTATGTAATGCTGAAGAATACTTGATTGCAATTTGATTATGGCATTGGAACCTCACGTGCCACCAGAGACGACCATATTGAGGTCAGTTGGCATAATTGCATTATGGATTTTCTATAGACAACGCAAGTTTTTTGGTTACACTTTCATGGCAATTTAATTTTATTGTTTCTGTCTTGCAAAATGTAGGCCAAGCAAAGTCCAACAATAATTTAGGATTTCCTCTTATAAATATTTTATTGATATTTAATTAAACATACAATAAAATTTGTTACTGTAATCGATTAAACAGGCTTAGTTAAATTAGATAATAAAATAACACAAAATCGCATTAATTCTTGTTAACGTCAAATGTTAACAATTAGAAAGGTATAAGCCGTAATTATATATAAAATTTGTACTTTATATACACCAAAATGATCCTACACTCTATAGTGCTCCTACATCTTTTAACACTTCTACAATTTTTGATATATATCTAGTGAGATTTATTTTGATTAAATAAAATATATTTTAATAGCACATTAATTTACTAAAGTATTTAAATAAGAGAGAGAGAGAGAGAGATGAATATATAAGAAGGGATAGAATATTTAATTCGTAAAAAAAAAGAAGTTATCATCAACTATTTTTCATTCGCTTTAGAATGATGATGAACTTAAGCAACCATTACATGCAAACTTTTAATGATGATAGTCTCTTACTCTTACAGGCAGTGGTCTTAAACTTACAACGTTGGCTAGATGGATTATTTCATAGGGTGCATTGCAGTATATCAGTTTTTGGCGTAAATTTAGATTATGATTATTTTACACCACATTAAGTCTTTGGTTGAGAGACTTAAAAAAAAGGGTAATGAAAACTAGTGAATGAATATTGCAATGTAGGTACTTTAGTGTGGAGTTTGTAGCACATCGTGTTGAATTTTAAAGTATGTATACAATTGTGCTGCTGTATGTGTCTTGCCGTGTATTTGCTTTAATGTATTCAATTTATTTGTTTCAGAATGAAGACATTAATAATAATCACCATTCTGGCCATTGCACTCACTGTGGCTTCAGCAACATACCATCATCATGAACCAATCATCAAAGTAGTTCACAAAGAAATACCAGTGTACCATAAAGTTGCCATTCCCAAGCCATACCCTGTCCCAAAGTACATTCCCATACCGAAAGCAGTCCATGTACCGCATCCTGTTCCAGTACCTTTCAAAGTACCCGTTGTAAAAACTATTCCGAAAATTGTGAACGTGCCGAAAGCTATTCCTGTACCCAAAATTGTACCGGTGGCAAAGGCCGTGCCAATCGGCATTCCATTTCCAGTACTGAAGGCTGAACCGGTACCCATCTACAAGCCAGTTCCTATACCTAAACCAGTACCGGTTCCAGTACCAGTTAAAGTTCCCAAGTACATTCCTGTACCAGTACATAAAATCATCAAAGTACCGAAACCGTTTCACTTTCCAGTGAAAGTACCCGTGTACAAGCAAATTATTGTGAAGAAGAAGATCGAAATCCCAGTACCGTAAGTACCATCACTGTCGCTTACCATACATTTATGTAGAATAGACGTTAATTGGTTTCAATTCATTATAAAAGTGCATAAACAACATTAAAAATATAGGCAGTATTGTGCAGATGTAAGCCAATAATTTTGTTGTATGTTGGTTATATTGAAACGAATGCTTTTGTATATAAAGCTTGATAAAAATATTTACAATCCATAATTATAACATAAACTTCGTTAATTTAAAAATTTAAACTATACACATTAACTTCAATATACTAATTATTCGTGCTCTTGATTATTTCATCATATCAGTATCGAAAGGATTATATGTAAAAGCAATTATAGCGGAAATTTTGGCGCAGTATGACTTGCTGTCCTTGCGCCATAAAAATCAGCCAATCAACCAACCTACGATGGAGATTGGCGCTGCAAATGGCGTTGTGATAACACATTTGGCTGCTA
>QLNU02015003.1:111588920-111606229 GCA_006491805.2 Dysdera silvatica | reverse complement strand
CTTGCGCCATATAAAATCCAAACAAACAGCCTACTTCTATTTTTATTTCATTATGTATGAATGTCTATATAGACCTTAAAAAAAAGAAAAACAGAGTGTAGAACATAGCTTAGTTGGTAGAGAATTAGGCACATCACAGAAAAAGCCCAGGTTCGATTCCAGGTGATCTACAATTTTATAATGATTGAGATGATAATGATTGAGATTATAATCTTATAATCGCAATTTTATAATCTTTTGGGCATTAACGAAACGAGATTCGAAGTGGTACCCTGTATAATCATGGATCATGCTTGTGACAATACTTCCATTAAGCATCTCTATTGGTGGTGTAGTTTCAAACACTTCTTTTAAGATTATCCCCAGGTGTATTCCAATAAGGGTTAAGTCTGGCAACTGGATATCCATGGAAATCACTGATCCTGCTATGAAACCAACCTTATGGATCGTTTGCGCCCGTTCATATCTTACATTCGTTCAGACTCGAGTAGCTTTTTCAGAATGACAATGCACTACCGCACCGGCATGTAGCCAACAAATTACGGCTGGAGGAGTATTTCTTTGAGTTTAGCATTGTAAGTTGTCTCAGTCGTTTAGTTGAATTGAATTCTGTAAAACACACAGGGAATACAGTTCATCGTGCCCTGAAGAGTAATGTTCAGTCTCCTTAAGATATTAGGGAATTGTGGGCCATTATTCAGAAGGCATGGCTATCTACACAGTGCTTCAGAGAGATAATGGAGTTTGCGCTACTTTCTGGTTGCAGTAATCCAATAAAAAGAAGGACCTACGCCATAGACGTAGAATTATATGGGCACGTGGGGCCTGAGCCCCCCCCCCCAAATAATTTGAAATAAGGCGCAATTTTATATATACTCTAATGTATAAATGTACATAATCTGTGCTTGGGGTCCCATTAATAATTCTGAGAACTCTATGTTGATGACCTATATGTACTGTTATTAAGTATCCTAATTTTTCTGGCACATGCATATACTATTTGTTGATAAATACATAGGTGGCAGATTATTTGCATGGATTGAACAGATGATACGACCATTCACGTACAGAATAGGACGCCATGAATATAACAGGGGTAGAAAAGTCCTGGGACTAGCAATGAAAAAAAACATTTTTTTGTCAAAATCAAATTTATTCTTCAATATAGTTCCCTCCAAGAGCAATACGCTTATTCCAACGGTCCTCTAACATTCGAATACCTTTCATATAGTACGATTTGTCAAGGGCTTCAAAATATGCAGCAGTTTCACATTTGACATCTCCATTTGACCCAAATCTCTTCCCCTGGAGCCACCTCTTCAGCAAACGAATAATAGTTACTGGGGGCCAGATCTGGAGAATATGGGGAATGGTGGAGTAATTCGAATTTCAATTCATTCAATTTTGCCATCGCTTTCATAGATGTGTGTGAGCCGGGCTATTGTCTTGGTGAACCAGTACTTTTTTCTTCATCATATGCAGCCTTTTTTTCTTGATTTTGTTGTTCAAACAATTTAATAATCCTTCATAATACTCTCCTGTGACTATTTTTCCTTTCGCAAGGTAGTTGATGGATATTATGCCATGTGCATCCCAAAAAATACTGGCGAAGATTTTTCCAGCTGATTGTTCGCTTTGGGCGGCTTTCGCCAGGTTCCAACCACTCTGCAGGACTGTCTTTTGGACTCTGGTGTGTAGTAATAGATCCACGTTTCATCCATGGTTACGAATCGGTGCAAAAACTCATTTGGGTTATGCTTAAATAGCTCCAAAGCGCACTCTGAATCATCGACACGTTTCTGCTTTCAGTCGATTGGTAAAAAATGCGGCACCCATCTCGCACAAATCTTCTCCATATGTAAATGCTGATGTTAAACATAACTCGCTCTTTCTGTTGATATCTTTACGATGTCAGCTATCTCCTTCACTTTCACTTTGCGGTCATCCAAAATAATACCGTGGACCTTTTTCATGTTCACTGCGGTTGTTGCTTCAATTGGACGCCCAGAACGTGTAGCATCATCAATGCTCGTACGGGGGCAGTTAAACTCACAAAACCATCGACAAATGGTTGTTTTCGATGAAGCAGATGTGCCATAAAGCTTTTCGAGCCATTCTTTGGTTTGGATGGTATTTTTTTTTCATCAAAAAGCAATGTTTAATTAACACACAAAATTCTTTTTGGTCCATTGTTTTCACAAAATCAAAAGTGTCGTCCCTTACGCAACCGCAACTCGCAAACAAATGGCCGATATATCATAAAAATTTGACACCAACCATTTGAAGGTCGATACTAACTGAAAGTCATATCTGATTGCTGATGCCATCTGGTGGCGAGTCCGGTGACTTTTCAATCCATCTGTACAATTCAATCCATCGTACACAATTGATGTAGAATATTATAGTTCAATGTCTTGTTTTTAGGCTGATTTATGCATAGATAAAATCTGCTGTTTACATCGTAGTACATAACGTGAAGTAATTTTATTTGGTTGCATTTAAAACTAAATGAGTGATATGTAAAAACAAACTAATATACCTACATTATATGATTCTGTATATATAATGCAGCATATTCATATTCCCTAATGCTACTAAAACATATATTTCTCAGATAAAATTAATCACATTCATGAATATTAATAGTATGGACTCAGATTGTTCAAGGCCCCTTCCATAGTTTCCTCATGGACAGTTTAATGGAAGCAACATATGTTAGCCTTTCTTTATATTTCTATTAATAATGAACGCTTCTTTTTAACTTTTTACTGCCTTAAAAAATGCTGCCAACGGTACTGACTGGTACTGTTCTGTTCATGGTGTATAAAGTATTTCAATATCTAATGTATTTCAATGTATTTTAATATATTCTAAAGTATGAATAAAGTCATACTTTGTCACATAGTGTGACAGTGTTAATAGTACGTCAGTGGAACAACTGTGAAATCTATCTTTGACAACGTTGTCTTCAACGACACTATCTTAAATGACATTGCCTAAAACAATATTGTCAATAACAATATTTTCTGAAGTCTTGGCAGATACAGGGTGTATCACGTTCCACCTCATTCATGATAATATCGTTTCCCAATTCTTTGACTACTGCTATGGACATATTTCATTGTATCCATAAATTGAAATATACGCTCTAAATATCAACGAAGTAGGTTTTAAAACGCCTGCCGGAATTAGAAAAGCTCGAGCCGGGAAGATGCGCAAATCAAGAGACTCCGAAAGGAGAAAAAGCTTTCAAACTAACAGCTTTCCATTGCAGCGCGTCACCAATTTGTCTAATTGAGGGGATGCTCAGCAAAGCAGAGCTACAAGATGTGATTTAAAACAAAACAATTCTAATCTGAGAGAAAAGGATGTCTTGGACGGGCAGAGATCTTAATAAGTGTATGAAATGGGGCAAAGGATAGTTCAGAGAATGCATGAATCGCAAAGGCGTTTGTCATTTCATAGACTCATACGGTTCTATAATGTTTAACTCTATATGTGGTCATCATAGCTGACCTAAATTGAAAACCTGGTCACACAGCTGCAGAAGTAGAACACTTAACTACATTCTTCGTGAAAAGGGAACGAGTAGTTAATTAGAATTAATAGAACTTAATTCTCGTCTGCTTCATTTATTTTCGCTCTGGCATCCCTGCTTCTCGGATGAAGAAATTATTAGAGCAAGTGCAAACTCAACTTTTTCCGAATGATAAATTAAAAAAAAAGAAAACAATGCATAGATCAAAGAAGCAGAAAGCGAAGTAAAACTGTGAACAACCGATTAAAGCTTTGCCTTTTATCGATGTCTTAAAAACAGGCATCTGCTGGGTAGCAATCAATTATCATTATCGCAATTATCACTATTGCTATTATCATTATTAAAATTCTGAGTAAATAATAATAATAATTATTATTGTATAAAGGGAATATAAAATGCAGCAAAATAGATAGGGATATGAAAATGTAATTACACTAATTTTTACATGTGGCGCTGAAATAAATTGGGCTAATTTCCGAAATACTGCAGCACGTAAGACTCTTTCTACAGTCTTGTATTCCCGTTTAGGCAGGAGATATATCATATCTCTTATTAAATTGTGGGTCATCTAGGCATGAGACTAAAAACCCCACAGTACAAAAATCGACATCCGCTGTTATGAAAAGAAAACTGAAAAGGTAGGCCATGGTATTACATGGAATATATAAGTGTTCTTCTTGTAACGAAAAATTGCAGTAAGATATTAATTGTAATTTGAAATAATCGTCGGCCATTTTGTTCTCGGATTGAAATTAGGGCCACTGTGTGTGTGTGTGTGTGTGTGAATTATATTGATAAGCCAGAGAAACGGCCGGGGTGCAACATTTCAAATCCCACTTTGTTCACCAAAGAAAAATATTATTAGCCAAATATGAAGCCAAGTCGCCAAATTTTTTACTGTTTCAAATATTAATATGAAATTCGTTTTCATGAAACCTGTACAATTTCTAAGGTGACTGATAATGAGAAAAATACATTTTAATGACTAAAAAATATACTCTGAAATTCCTAGAGCGCGCGAAATATAGTTGAAATACTGTTAAATACAAGGAAACTATATAACTTAAAAAATATAAAATATTCCCATAAAATACTTTTGCCCGCCAGCTTTCGGAGCTGACTATAGTTGGCCATCCAATAATTATAACCCTTGCGTTCTCAATCAGCGCCACCTAGACCAAATCTAAGGGCCGCTGTCTTTAAAAAACAAACAACAAAAAAAAAAAAACCCGAACCAGCAATTCTCGTTTTGCCATTGCGATGTTTTGGTTTCATAACTAGGACAGTAATTTTTCTGCCGAAAAAAGCAAAATTCGCGGGAAGGTCGCGGAAAAATCTCAGATTTTTCGCGGAAATTTATTAGGAAATATAATTAATAAAAATATAATATAGAATATAATATAATAGAAATATAGAAATATAATTAATTTTTAATAAATAATTTTTTAGGAAAAAAAAATTCGCGGAAGAAGTATAATACTTAAAAAAAAAAGAAGCTTTTAAACAGTAATACAACTAACTATTCGTTACTAAATAAGGATTAAATAGTAGGACTATATTGGCCTATCCGAAGGTCAGTAATTTTATTGCGGAAAAAAATATAAAATTCGAGGGGAATCTCAAATTTTGCAGAAAAAAAAAGTGTAATACTAGCATTTTAAAAAAGCTGTTTAGTAATACAAATAATTATCCCCTACTACATGAGCAATATCTAGTAGGATTACCCTACCTGCAGGGTGTTCCAAGGGCAACAGCGGGTAATAGTGAACCATAGCTTAGCAATCAATATAATGGAATTAGTTGTTTTTTAATATTTATGTTTATAGTATAGCTTGGCAAATAAAACACAATAAGCAATTACCAACATTAAGTAATAGCAATCTTCTTCTTTCACTTTGCCATTTTCCCATGTTTTATATGGGGTCGGCGTTATGGTCCTTTAATCTTCTCTTCCACAATCTTCTATCCAATGCCTCTTCTCTACTCCATCCATACTCTTCCAGATCTTCCGTCACTTTATCCTTCCATCTCAACCGTGGTCTTCCCTCTTCCTATTACCCATTACCACCAGCTTATCCATTACCTTTCCCACATATTCCTCATTTCTCCGCTCCATATGCCCAAGCCATCTTAACCTATGTTCTTGTATTTTTCTTCCTATGAGTCCAACCTTGACCGTACCTCTAATTAGGTTATTCCTTATTTTATCCCTCCTTGTAACACCATTCATCCACCTCAACATTCTCATCTCAGCCACTTCCATCTTCCTTTCATAATAAATAATATAGTATTTAATATGAATAATATGTTTTATTGTTACAGTTATGTAATATCATATTGAAATCTGTTGGCACGTAAAGGCAGTTTCATTAACTTAAATCGCATCTGTCGACACCGAAAGGGAGTAAGTTTATACAGAAGTTTGAGAAAAGAGTTTTTCCCAACATTCAGAGAGGAAAACATCTACATATAGAGAGATCATTTACTGTGTCTTTGTGCATTATTGTACTAATGCTCTTTTTCTCGAATAAACCGGATTCTAATGGTTTAGCTTAACCTTCAAGGTTACGGTGGGTAATTCAAAATATATTGTACATGCATAGTTTAAATACATTTTTCTGCCCAATTTTACCAAAAATATTTTCTGGTGATGGCAATACTAAAATTATTTAAATATGAAAATTAATAAAAAAAAACTAATAAAAATTAGGTAATAATAAGAAAAATGTTAAAATCCGCGAAATATTGAAAAAAAACCCCAATAAAATTCGTGGAAATTCAAGCAACGATAAAATTGCTGCCCTATCAATAACCATTGAAATGTTTTGGTTCTATAACCATTGCAATGTTTTGGTTCTATAACCACTGCCATGTTTCGATTCTATAACCACTGCAAAGTTTGATCAGCCTTGCCTTTTAATACAGACGAAGTAAAAATTAATCACCATTCACGCGTTAGGTTTTTCGTTAAAATGTTAAGCTTTATTCGTCTTAATTTTGATTGCGATGGACGTTGATGATTCGCGTTAAGTCACCCGCTCTGCTAAGCTCCAGACTTGAAATGAGCAAACACAACCTAGTCATTTACGGCCTTGTCATAAAGCCGTAAGGCAGAGTAGCCGTAACATATTTGTCTGTTGCGTGGTTAACTCTGTTCGATTTCAATGGTACGTTTTTCTTCTCAACATAGTTCGGGGTTTGGTTTCCTTGGCAACAGTGGTTAGGATTCCAAGGGAAACTTGTGGGTTCCGGTATAGTATGACCTTGGCTGCTCTTGCGCCGCAAAAGCACAAAGCCTTGTTATAGTTAAAAGAATAAAGGCCAGTTTATACATGTCTTATCGTACGTTTTATCGATCATGAAAACGTACGATTAAATCACTGGCGTACGTAGGGGGTGTTGATGAATGAAATGAAATTTTGTATATTTAACATAGGAATATGTGAGTTGTAGCTCTGTAACCCCCATTGAGCCTATAGCTCCCATTGAGCCTGTAACTCCCATTGAGCCTGTAACTCCTTCTTTATGAACTTTCTGCGTACGCCTATGGACCAAACGTTTTGTGAAGTGTTTACAAGGTAACGATTTTTTCGTCCGTTTTCCCTACATTATTTTCGACTTATAGTAGCTAACAGTGGCCAAAAGTAGCCAAAAAGTGGTTCCAAGTGGCTAAAAGTAGTCAAAAATAGCCAAAAAATGGTTCTAAGTAGCTAAAAGTAGCCAAAAAATGGTTCTGAAATTAGCCAAAAAATCCTGAGTTCTCGAAAAATTTAATGCTTTATCCGGCATTTTTCCGATCTGACTTTAGGCTTCATTATACCATAATTTTTAACACATAAGTTCAAACTAGAGCTTTATTTATTTAAGAGAAAAAGAGACGATGTCCCCATCATGAATTCGAACCAGGGTGGACTTCATTCCTATCCGATTAGACGTACGTTTTGCTGTTTATACACTGCGTTTTACACGATAGGATTTGTCCTATCAGATAAAACGTTGTGTGCAAACGGCCCTGTTTTGCAAATCTGGAGCGCGATTCCACTATCGCAGCACATTTTCGCCTCCTTGTTATTATAATGACCGACTCCACGGTATCATCTCATTTCTTTCGACTTTGAATTATGGGTAAAGAAAGCATGGTTATTTGAAAATGAATCAGCGTTGAATATCATAGTCCGTTGTCGGCTGCTTCAGCCTTAAAAAAATCCTAGCAGCAATGCAGGACGTGAATCTTTAAAATAAATACAAGGAAACCTGGCAAAGTGACCACTTGAATGAAGTGACCACTTTTTATAAGCAAGAACTGGGACCTTAGTCTTGCCTATATCAGTAGTCCATGTACTACACCATTCTGCGAAATAACTGGCAACAGTAAATAGTCTTTATATACGTTCGTAAAGAGATTATATATTGTCCTTCGTAGCTCAGTGGGTAGAGCCTCCGCCCGGCAAGTGGAAGGTCGTGGGTTCAGGTCCCACCGAAGGCAGAAATATTTATTTTCTTTCGAACGTTTCACCATCTAATCACGCCATACCATCGGCGTTGGTATCACTACGCCAATAAACGTTGATTTATTTTGTTGTTTTTCATATTGTTATTATTTATAATTAATTTAAATTGTTAATTAATTAACTTATTAATCAATTAATTTATATAATTATATAATTAATTTATATAATTATATCAGTAATTGCTCTCGAGGTAATATATTAATTAATTAATTAATTAATTAATTAATTGAAAATTAGTAATTTTAATTTTATTATTATTTATATTGTTGTTTGATTTAATCTGCGTAGTGTTCGATTTATATAAAAGCATTTATAATTCAAGTTTTTTATGAGCTTCAGGGCATAAGAGTAGCAATGGCCATGCTGCTCCGGAACCTACAGTATTCTGAGGTTTCCAAGCCTCTTATGGCCTAGGGACCGGCCCGACGACAGGATTTTCAGCCCCTGAGCAGTCTTAAGACTGCACCCCGCTAAAAAAACAAAATCTTTACTCAGCCCTTCCTCTTCACAAAAAGGTTTCAAAATAGTGGAAAATTAATATACCGGGTGTACCGAAAAACCATTTACATTTAAAAATTCATCGTAAACAAACTACTTATTTGATTTTCGTAATGCGGTTTTCACAAAATGGGCTATCGAACTAGAGGAGAGGGCGGATTTTTCAAGCAAACTTCGATAAAATTTCAAGTGTTTCTCAAATTGCTAAAAGATTTTTGTCATATCAAGTTTTTATATTTTATTTATATGATTTTTGCTCCTCTAGGTACGCTTAAGTCCTGGCGTTTCACGACCCTGGACGTTCTTGACGCGTAAAAACAACAAAGAAACAACAAGTTTCGGAAGCGTCTCCCTGAGTTGCTGCTGAATAATATTACCAGGATTGCGGGCTTTTTTACGACCTCGAGGTCGTGGGGTAAATTGGGTCCTTCCAAAGTGCGCATGCCTTGGATTATTGGAGGATGAAAGTCCTATAGCCCATGAGGGCGCACCGGCCCATGCGGGGGAGGTTGGCCGGTGGCCCAGCCCCCCTTGCTGGAGGTGGTAATACAGCCTACTGAGGATTATCGGCAAAGAACTCGTTTTATCTTTAGGTTGCACCACGGAATGTGATGCTCATGGCGTTTTTTATTATTATAATTATTTGCTCGCTTTTGCAGTTTTTTGTTTGTTTGTGGCGTTGGGAGAGTAACTCCATCCTTACTTTCAACGTCTTGATTCAGCACTTCAATAAAGTTCCAGAAAGTTCTGAATGTATCCTTTTTTTTGTGAGCAGCCTATATAGGAAGCTGATGTAATCCGAAGGATATATGGTAATATCAACTATGATGCAATACCAATGGTAACAACTATGGTAATAACAACTTATGGTAATAACAACATATGGTAAGAACAACTATGGTAATAACAACTTATGGTAATAACAACATATGGTAAGAACAACTATGGTAATACCAACATATGCATGGTAATACCAACTGCTTACAACTAATTAGGTACATTATCAGGATCTTCTGTTTTTTCTGGAGATTCATGACCTGCAGAATAAAGATGATTAAAGTAAGCATTGAGTTACGGCCCCGATGCCATTAATAATAATAAATAAGCAGGCAAAAAATTATAGGACATGATATAAGTATAATAGGTCATTGCGTGACGCAAAGATAAATGAAAGAACAGTTTTCTATTAACAGTTTTTATTAGGTTGCGTAACCACCTCTGAGTCGCCAAACGGCTCGTCATCTGCGTATTGGTGATAAAATTATTCAATAGCGAAGCGGAAAATTTTGCCCGTGAAGTATAAGGTCCGCAGATTTTTATATACCCTTCACATTTGCGGGAAGTGTATATATTCGAATCAGTTCAATGTTACGGTATTTGACGTCGCTATTCATAAAAAACAAACATTAATTAATAAAGAAAATGCGCTCGCTTCCTATAATTTGGTAGTCAGTATCATCATCATCATCGTCTTCACTGACTCGGAGGTTAGCGACCAATATGGACATTTTCCTGTCTCTATTGGCATGGATAATGTCTTCTACGCCTAACTTAGTTAAAGCTTTTAATCATCCATCCATCCTCTTCTTTTTCTACCTCCAGGTCTCTTTCCCTTGATGTTTCCCCTCCATTACCAATTGTGGTAGCTTGTATTTTCCTCCCCTCAATATGTATCTGCGATATGCTAACTTCCTTTTCAGAATTGAAGTCTTGATGGTTGATTTTGTATTGTATCTGTTCAGGACTTCCTAGATGGAGATCTTGTCAGAGAATTTCATATTTAATAGTCTTCTAAGGGTCTGAAGAGCTAATTATTGAAGAATTTTGCAGCAAAGCCATAAATCCAAAAATAACATTTATTAATGTCTTAAACGTTAAATTTAATTAATCAAAACACTCCCAAAACATAACTTATTTCAAAATAAAAAAATTAGAATAAATCTGTATACCTATTAGAAAAAAGCAACAGAGAATCTGGCAGCGGTCAATTCAAGAATGTTCTTTTATATATTTCATTTTAGAATACAATTAAACACACTGTTACCAAAAATAAACTATAAAAGAATATGTAAGAATAAAGGAAGGTGAAATTATATATTATGAAAACAACAAATAAAGATGAACAAACTTGACATTTCTCCACTTTAAGAAATTGAGCATTTTTTTACTATTGTGGGAGTCCACATTTCAAAAGCTTCGATTTTATTCTTGGCATATTTTTTTAAGGGCTAGGTCTCGCAATCGTAGAGCAGAATAGGCCAAATATAGCATTATAGAATTAGAATTCTGAGATGCAGATTTAATTTTCTCTCTCATAGAACTTCTTACATTTCATTGAATTTTGTTTTTGCCAGGCCAATTCGATACCTAATTTCTTTTGCTTGATCGTTGGGGCAAAAATGCTTTCCCGAGTAGCAAAAAGAATTTATTTGTTCTCTGGTCTTGTCTTTACAATGATACATTGATGTTGAAGTTTTTCCTACTAGGACACATAGTTTTCATTTTCTTCACATTAACGGTCCCACTTCTTCGCTTTTTGTTTCAATTTCATTGACGAGTGCTTGTAGGTCTTTCTTTGACAGTCTGTGATTTTACCATGATTGGCACAGTATAGATCAAGTGCTTTTGAGCCGTAAAAATCCCAAACAAACAATTATTTGAGGTAGCTATTCTCACCGTATTATCATCATCATATCTCAAGTTATTTAAAATAGTTCCATAGTAAATATAGTTAGACAAGTTGAAATGAATTTATGATGCACAGTTGTACGTAAATGTCTTTAATGTATAATTGTACATAAATTCCTTTAAAGCGTAATTGTTAATTGTACATTAATAATGTGTGATCATAATAACTAATATACAATTATATAGAGTGCGTGTATATCATCGTCTGCATTTGTTAAGTATGTATTTTTAAAATGATTTATTTCCTTGACAGTGGCAGTGAATAATTAATCATAAAATAATAAGAAATAATAGAAATTATTAAGATAGAAAAATATAAATTGACACTAAAACATTATAGGAATAATAATAGCCAGCATATCTTTATATTATGTAGCATTAACTGATAGGATGATATTTTTATTTCAGCATATTTTACAATTAAATCATAAATATTGCAGATACAGATCAAAACATTTGTTAATATACCTGTTACCCCAAGAAGTTTTTAAGTTAAAAGATTTATATTTCCTAATGGATATTTTTTCATTTCTGTTTTAAATTTTGTCTTCGGCTTTATCATCTTTATTTCGTTTGGTACTTTATTCTAAAATTTCATTCCGCAATAATTTATATCATTTTTACCTATATTAGTTCTAATTTTATTTATTTAAATTACATTTATATTAAATTTGTATTTAAATTATTTTTTGCATTAATTTTTATTTAAATTATTTTTATATTAAATTTTTATTTAAATTATTTTTCATATTAAATTTTTACTTCAAATTAAACTATTTTTTAATTATTTTTTATATTAAATTTTCTATATTAAACTTTTGTGTGTCTGTACCCATGTTGTTCCTCTTGTACAGTAATTGTATCTGTATGTTTATTTACATGTATTATTTCGTACACATAATTTAATATTTTAAAATCTTGAATTTCTTTAGCATTCATTATTTTAAATTCTTTTCTAATGCATTCTTGATTTTTGTTTGTGTTTAATGCTATTTTTTTTTATTGAAAATGTTAGTAATTTTTCTAATTTATTGTCATTTACTTCAGTCAAGTTTCCCCATAGAGTATTTCCATATCTTAAGTTACCATATATCGTGGTAGGTCGCAAAATGAAAATTCTGCTTTCATGATTCATTATGTCTATATTTTCAAACAGTGCTCCGTCACGCCATGTTTAGATTATCGTTTTACGTGATCCTGTTACGTGAGACTATCCTTTTATGTGATCCTGTTACGTGAGACTATCCTTTTACGAATTTTTCCATGATCGGCATTTTGTTCAATATTTTTCTACATTTTCTCTAACCTTATGTCTTCATTTATTTAAAAAAACAACCGTTTTCATTATTAGTTTCTGCAAGAAACGTCGGAGGTAAGTGCCCATGTGTCGGCATTGTAAGCCTCTCCTTTGCATCGGCTTTTTAAAAGGGATGAAGGATGCTTACGATGACGAATATCTTCGCTGAACATTAAAGAAAAGATTTAATAACTGGAACGAGGCCATTGCACTTGTAGCAGCCATTTTGTTTGACACTGACATTGACCTTATCACGCTGTTTAAGTTAAAGACTCTTGAAACGTTGACACACTTCTTCCGACTGCCCAGTAACAACGCCACTAGCGGAAAAATTCTACAAAACGAACTCGTTGCCTACTTATTGAGACAGACTTCCCAAAACATGAAGCATATCCTGGCCACGCGCCATTTCAACGAGAACCGGTAAACAACGTGTGCCAAGAACTGGGTACATTCCATATGCTTGTAGCGCATTGATAAAAGTCGAATCTGTACACGATATGCACCAGTAGAAGCAATCTATTGGAACGATGGGGATAATGTTCAGATATTTTCGAAGATACAGCATTTCTTTTAACTTGTCCCGTGGCCTTCTGTTCCCTGGTTTCTGAGATACCATAATCATTCTTGCATACAATATGCATATGGTAAAGAGATGATTATTTTTGAATTTGCATTGCCGCGAACCAGAGCCGACGAGGAAGGAGAGGGGGCAACAGGGACTGCAGCTCGGGGTCCTGGATAAACTCTAGGGAGGGATCGCGATGGCAAGATGATGGCTGGAAGGATCCAGGAAGGGGTGATGTCCAAGGGGCCTGGGGGCGAAGATTGGATATGTAGATTATCACATAAGGCAGCTTAGCAACTTTCTCCCGCCAAATTTCATCGAAAAACATGCATTGATTGAAAACCTATAAGGTGTTGCGAGGACCGTATAGACGAACCAGGGGTCAACGAGCGGCACCACGACAGATTTATTTACTTTTAAACTACGATAGCCTACTGCAGAAATGATAAAAGATACACTTGGTGCAATAGCAAATGGATTATTTCTGACTGAATGTCTCATCAATATTTACACCTCTTTTATATATGCCCCTTACTTTAGGCCCTGCTGTGGCGTAGTGGTAACGCGTTCTCTGGCTAACTGGCTTATACCTCAGCATAAGCCACAAAAAAACGCTTACCTGGAGATCTCATAAACGTAATTGCTTACCATAAATGGCCCTTTGAGGTCTTAAAGAGGTCTGTGGATTCCTCGGAAAACTGTAGGTCCCGGCGCAGCATGACCACTGTAGTCTTTGAGCCCAAAAAACAAACATTATAATTTTTCTTCCCATACCCTCAACTTCCGTTTTTTTTACATTAACGAATTTTCCTCTAATCAATTTACGCAACTGCATGACATTTTTCCGTTGCTGCAACACTTTTCAGTGGTGCGAACAGTACCTCTGCCGCACTAGGAGCTTGGCGGACGCTCTTTTCTTTCTGCTATCTTTGTGCATTATTACAAGGCACTGAGAATTGCGATTTTTTTCTCCTTATTTTCTCCTATTACCACATCATCAGCTATGTTGAGAAAATTTCCCGTTTTTATACAATTATATTGCCGTAAATCTATACAATCATACAACAATGGATCTATACGAACAATTAATGCAAATTATGACCTACTTAGTCATATAATCATGAATTTTTATAATCATAATCCAGTAATAGACTTTGCAAAACGTCTATGATAATAGTTGTCATTAAATGATATATCGGGTCCTGAGGTTTTAAGTAGAGTTGTAAAAAACCCGGGAATTTTGGGCACATTGGAAACTTTGAATATAGAAATGAAAATAGCTAGAATAAAGGAGGTAGTCCCGTCCGCGCCTTTCTTCCTATTGGTCGATTCGACACAATCGACCAATCGGAAGAAAGATGAGGACGGGACTACCTTTTTTATTCTAGTCTTCTCATCAAAATTTCCAATGTGTTCAAAATTCCCGTGTTTTTTTTTTACAACTCTCGTTTTAATACGTTCGCTTCCCATGCCGTTAACTCGGGTTCAATGCTCAACGGTAAAAAAAAAAAAGTTTATCGACCAAAATTCACTAAACACTGTAGTCTGAGAGAATGTGGCTTTCTTAGGTCTTAAGAAGTTCGAATTCCTAGGAAAACTTTAAGTCCCAGAGCAGCACGGGCTTTGCTATCATTGTACAGTAACAACACGGACAATAAATAAATAAATAAATAAATATTATTCATGTACGCCAATACTTAAATTTATAATTAATTGCATGATGTGAAATAAAAACAAAAGGATTTAACAAGGATACGAATTTTCTGGAAACAGCTTGTGAAATTCGGTAACATTAAATTACGTGTCAGAAAAATGTTCGGTTTAATATTTATTAGAAGGCGTACTACTTTTAAAAGGCTTTGAAGTTTATGATATGACATGTTGCAGCATATAAACAGCTCCATGCTAGGCTATGTGTGTGTGTATGTAGAAAATAAATAAACTTATTATTATTATCTTTAGTTATTTGTGGTTGTTATGGTGCTTTATTATTATTATTTTTTTCAATTTTGATTTAAGAGCAAAATTACCTTTTCACATATGATTAGATACCTAATGTCATAAACTAAAATTTTCCAAGAGTTTAAACACCTGTATTCGTATATGTTTTTTAAACTCGATCGTTACATGTCTGCAGTTTATGTGAAAAAACCATTGATTTGCATTGTTATTGTCCTTTGCAGAGTTTACATTAAAAAGCCAGCTTATGGTGGACAAAGCGGAGAAGGCTGGGATTCTGGCTATGGAGGAAAAGGTGGTGGCGGTGGACAGAAAGGTTGGGACACCGGCTACGGTGGAGGTGACCATCAAGGTTGGGAATCAGCTGGTCAAGCCGGCGGATGGGAATCTGGTTATGGACGTGGTCAATCGGACGGCAAAGGCTATTCTGGAGGTGGCCAAAGCAGCGGATGGCAAGATGGCGGATATGGTGGACAAAGCGGTGGGTACAGTCAAAACCACGGCTCGGACCATGAAGGAGGAGGTGGAGGAGCAGGATACAATGGAGGCGATAGCTATTCCGGTGCCCAAAGTGATGGTTATGCGGGTGGAGAACAAGACGGAGGAAAAGGTGATGGTGGATGGGATGGTGGATATGACCAGAATGCAGGAGGCTCTCATGGTCAACAAGGTTCCTGGGATGCATCATATCAGAGTACCAACAATAAAGGTGTCATTTGGCCGAGCAGTGGATATGGTGGAAGAGCAGTTTGGCCTTCAAGCTTTATAAGCAATCTTTATAAAGGTGGAGGAGCAAGATGGCCAAGTATCAGCACCTTTGGAGAAAATTACAAGGGCGTTGGCTGGGTATGATGATGATGATGACGACACTAACACAAGATGACACAAAGCCAACCGAACTTCTGATATTACAAATAAGCATGGTAGAAGGCTGAGAGTAATGGACAAAGGAGTGCAATTATTAAAAGTAATCATTGCTCGTATACCACTTGCCAATCATGTATAATCATTATTAGCATAGGAAATGATCTTGAAATTGTTTGTTATGACATTTGAGATTTGTGCGTGTTTTCTACTGACTAAAAAGGTATTTCTGTAGCCGAGAAATAGCTTTTTGGTGATATATATCATACCAGTGGTTTTTTCAAGAAAATTGCCAATGAAGTGTTGACATGAAATTTGGAATACGGTCATGTGGGTTCAAAGGGGACCTACTGCTCATGCTCAGGGCCATAGCATCTGTTGTGGTGCTCAATCGGACAAACAATTCTTTGGTAAATACCACCAAGCATTGCGCATGTACATAATGTATTTGTTTGTGTAGGTTTTTTTTTTTATATTTGTATAACAGTTCGATGAAATGTGGCCGTTTTATATTAATAACATTTGTGTAAGTCATTTCGTAACTCGAAATTTGTTTGCTTCTGTAATCTTGACCTTAACATCGTTTTTTGAAGCTGTCAATACAAACGTGTAACTTACGTATCAAAACGTAGTAATAACACTTGTTTACACCTAACTGTTCTGGCTTGAGCCTTTCCCTTCTTAGAACGCCTTTGAAAATCCCTATCTAAGTATTATGATTAACATAGATTATTGTAAAGGAGGTTTTCAGTATTTTAAATGTTTATATATCAGTGGTTCCCAACTGGTGGTCCGTGAAGAAGTCCCAAGTGGTCCGCTAGACGGGTCATTATTTAAAAAGAAATAATAATTAATAAAAACGCTTATAAAAATTATTTATTAAATATTAAAATTAAATATAAAAATGAAATTGATGGTATATTTGTAGTATTTTACAATCTGACGGAACTTCAGAAAACGGTTCGTATTAAAAGTAATTCGTCTTAAGCATGTTCGTCTTAACGAGGTTTGACTGTATTATCATTAGATTTTTTCTCTTTATTATTTCTTCTTTTTTTTCCCAAAGAATTATTTTGCAAACACATTTGCCTCAAAAAAGGACCCGGCTCCCAGTCAGACTCAGGTCTTGCAGTCAATTCTTGAGAATTTTTCAAAGTGGTCCGCGAGTCCAATTGAAGTGGAAAAATGGTCCGCGGCTTAAACTGAGTTGGGAACCACTAGTCTATATTAATCTATTTCCATCAGTGAATATATTTCACCAAACAATTCTCTATTCAATCTAATCAAAATCATCATTTTAGTATATCAATGTTTGCACTTTATTTTTGCTAATATGTAATTGCTATCTTAAAGAATTCACCGCTGTGTGTTTAGTTTTTAACTGAC
>QLNU02015003.1:111577919-111588820 GCA_006491805.2 Dysdera silvatica | reverse complement strand
TATATTGTATGCGTAGCATATATAAATGCAGTCCTTAAATATTATGGACAAATAATTTTGATAGCATTACGGAATTACATTCAAAAGTGATATATATGTATAACATACATCAGAAGAATATATTTTTTAATTTCTTACAGATGTGGATTTATGTAAAAATTAATAACAATACGCATACGTGGATATTAAATTAACACATCATCTCTGTATAAATATTTAATGCAGTTTATAAAATTAGGTTATTAAACACATATTCGATTTGTACTCCTATTAACAAACTTCGAGAAATTATACATTTCTGCAAAATGGAATTCATGTCTAACCATATTTTTTGACGTCATTTTAAACATATTAATCAATTTATAATAATTGAGAGATTGGGTAATTCGTGACATTACTTAAGCTTAAACCAGAACTTTCTATGTACATGAGAATATGGTTCATTTTTTGGGTGCTGGTTCGACTTCGGGTCAGAGTGGTTTGTCTTTGTAAGTTCTAGTTTCAGCTTATTAAGCTCTAGTTTGAATTTATTAAGCTATGGTTTGAGCTTATTAAACTCTAGTTTGAATTTATTAAGCTCTAGTTTGAATTTATTAAGCTCTAGTTTGAGCTTAAGCGTGGGTGACAGAAATTATTATCTATAAAATTACCCCACAAAAATTGCAAAAAAGTGCCATGGTGGCTTTGTGTCTTGACAATTTGGCAATTGTGTTAACCGTGTGAAGGGTAATTATAGCTTACAAAAACAATTAATAGATTAACACTCGACTGACCATAACTTGATTAGGCCATAGGGTGTATTTTGTTTAATGAATCTGCACGAAAAGTACAGATATGCAAACACAAAAATATATGAGAAATGTAGTAACTCATAAAGGAAGTAACGTAGCTTTTAAAAAGTACACATTAAAACAATGTTTTTCTGTAAGATATTAAGGATAATGTAAACCATGGATTAAAATATGAGGTTAAAACATGAAGTTAGTGAAAAAAAGTCATGGAATCCAAAATAGTGACGAAAAGTCTTAAAAACGGAGAAACTATTGGTGTAGCTTTCTGACGTGCGCAGGGGGGTTGTAACTCCTCATTGAAATGAAATTTTGTATCTATGCATATGAATATATATATATAGAGAGTTGTAGCTCTGTAACCCCACCATTGAGCCTATAACCCCCCTTATGAACTTTCTGCGTACGCCAATGCCGTAGCTAAGGTTGCTCCGGGTCAAGGGTCAGCAACCTATGGCACGCGGAAGAATTTTAATGGCAAACAGACAGAGTGATATAAAAGTAAAAGTAAAATCCCGAATATAATTGTTAAAATTCAAAAGTCCCAATTGATTTATATTAATCGATATATAGTGAAATAAACATCCACAACTTGGGACTTGATGGGTAAGTAGAATGAAACCAGGGGCGGACTGGGCTGCTGACCCACCGACTCCGGGGCCGGTGCCCTCCTATGGGCGATAGGACTCTCGTATCCGAATACGCAAGGACTTGCGCCCTCCGAAAATCCAAGGTATGTGCCCTTTGAGAGGACCCAGTCCACCCCTGTATGAGACTGCAGTATTATTTACTATAATAATACCCCCAATACTCCTAAAAGCGTTACAGACCCCAACTCTTGGGGTCATACCTCCCCCTCCCCAATACTTCTTATACAGCATTCAATTGAAATTTTCGTTTCTCTGGGGAGGCTAACTTTTTTTGGGGGGATAATTAAGTCCTTATTCCTCACAATTAAGCCGATGGGAGAAACAAAACCTTTAATTAGGTGTTGATATATATATATGCAGTAGCATGGCTGACGAATGACTGAGATATCTGATTTGTACAAAAAATTTGCAAACATGTTAAAATATTGTAAAAGAAAAGCAGATTAATTCGCTTTTTATAATTTTAAATTGTAAAAAAAAATCTCTACCAATGGACACTTTAAAACAAAAACATTTACGTCAAACAAACATAGTTTGAAATTTACGATTTGACAATTTCAAACTAACAACAAACAATGGCTTTCAATACGCTTATTTTAAACAAGCATTGAGATGTCATTTTCAGACAACCTCGAACTGCTAGATCATCTTTACACGTTAATAGGGATTTTATGTTGAATCTAGGATGACTATTAGAGAAAATTATAGATTTTAACTCTTCTAACTACGAAAATAACTATTCTCAAATGGAGTTGAAACTATTCAACTATAAAGTGATTGCTTCGCACACCTTTACTAAAAGACTATTTCCCAAAAGAAACTATTTATTAGTTTAAGGTTTCTTTTATAATTATTTTTTTTAAATAATTTATACTTAAAAAGAATATTCATTTTTTAATAAATTAAAACATTCTAATGTTCAAAAATAAAACTTATCGCTTTTTAAAAAGGAATGATCAAAAGTAAACGGCGGTTTTTTTTTACATCTCAAAGCGAAGTGAAGAGTTATCTGTGAGAGGATGACCAGCTTAACAGTGAACCATAATAAGCTCGTACGAAAACCAAACTTATCGGTCCCATCCAGTGAGCTTAAAAGTTGATGGTCCTTATTATCGGACCCTAGCGGGGTCCATGGATGGCAAACATAGGTGTATAAAATTATAAAAACAACTCATATAAGAAGTGCATTACATATGCGTGACCTTTAGTAACGAGTGAGGTGTGTTGAAATATGTGGAAATAGCCTGATGGCCGAATTTATTGTTTATGTGACTTGCTATGTTGAATCAATCGGAGGTCCTCAAGTCTGTTATATTCATCATAGATATTTACTTAGGACCTTTCTTTGTGTGGTCATGTATTGTCACAACGACTGTTCCAAGAAGAATAAATAAAGTATTATTATATACAGTTAAATCTCTCTGAATGGCCACCTTCACCAGAAGAACACCTTTCTTAACGGCCAATTATTTTCGAAATGGAATTTTCCCCCATAGATTTAATGCTAAATTTACCTCCATCCAGAGGCCACCAGAAACCATTCTTTGGCCAGAAGTAAGAAGTTTTCTTCAGAAGTAACCACATTTTGGAGATTAAGAAGGAGGTTTCGAAAAGAAACTGAAAGAAATTTCTTTCCCGCTCGTTGTCCGACTCTGCACAGAGTAAATAACCTAGCTGCTTTCTTCTCCTTCAAGATTTTATCATCATAAACATTTTATTCCAATTTAAATCAAATTTAAGTTTTAGAAACCATTTTTGGCTTTTCAAGCATTTCCCATTCCGATGAAGAACCATTATCGAAACTCTCACAGCAAAAATTCCACACCCTCTGGTCTTAGGATATGTCCGAGGATGTAAATAGCTTAAAGGAAACTTTTGTTTCAATATCTGTTGAAGACAATAAAATGCTTCATTTATTTTTTTAACTTCAAATTGCTTAGAAAAAATTGTGGCATCCAAACAAACTACTATTCATTTCCATTTTAAAAAGTTATATAAATCCCATATCTTGCAATCAAACCTTCAATTCACGAAATTATATTTTTTATTCTATACTTTACATTCTAATGCGACAATTCATGACTAATGTCACGAATTTCGCCGTTTATGAAATTTTAATTGTTTTCTGTTTAATTTCAAATTTATTCGCCTTTAACCACAGACTCCCATTAGGAGACCACCTCTCTAAGCGACTATGTTTTCACGGAACATTGCATGGTCGCCCAAGGATATTTTAATGTTTTTACTTTTTAAAGGCTTAAAAAAGGCTTTTTAAAGGCTTTTAAAGGCTTAATTGTTTACCTAGAGAAGTAATTCGCGAACTTTTTCTCCCTCAGAGCCCTTTTTAAGAAATAATTTGATCGCGAAACCCCTGACCATTTTCCCCTTTTAATATGTGTTCTTTAGGCAACACTTATATGTAACTTAGTAATAATTATAAAATGTAGTAATTAATGGGAGGAGTGGGGTTGCTTAGTTTTGCATAATTCGTCAATGTCTGGTTTTATTGAGGATAACTGCAAACGAAGGTTAGGTTCACCATTGGAGCAGCTTCTGCATTTGGTTTCAGTTGCTGCATGGACAGCAAATCCAGATTTTCGCAACTTGTGGTAAAAAGGAGAAGGAATGCTTTTTCTTTATCTGCCAATGGTTTGAATTCGTTCTTTAAACTTGACCAAAATTCAGAACTTGACTTACTTCAGAAAGCAATTTTCAAAGTGCTGTCGGACGTAATGTGTATGAGGCAATCACAATCAGTTGATGGTTGTTTTCGAAGTAACGGCAAATGGATTCAGCACCCAGTTATGCTCCTTCAGTGTTACTTCCGGAGTCGTAGGGTGATTTTTTAAATATGTTTAAAACGTAGGATTAAGATAATAATGTAGTAAAATCGTAATATGATGAAGAATAATTTTCCAAAAATTAGGATCATAAATTTATTTTAACTGGACAAGTGGATTATTTTTTCTGAAAGCATCATTTTGTCTTCAATACTTCCGCGAAGTCCCTGGACAAGCATAGCTTGGGAATCTCCGACTTGGAGAATTGCCTTTATGCCAGACGATAATTCTAATCACAGTGAAACGAATTGCTCAGAATTAACTTGCCTAAAAGACATTTGGAGATACTTTCGTCTGGCGGTAGATAAATAATGATTGATAAAGATGATCCTTTCATTGATCCAGATGATCAAAGATTGCGTGGTGAAATGGTTTATATATGTCTTTATTAGACCATGAATCTAATCTCAGTGAAAATAGATGCTTGCAATCATAGAATGGTTTTGTTTCGAAAGATTGTTTTTTGTGTAAATTCAAATAAATGAACGCGAATTGTTTAATACTATATTTAACTATATGGCAACTGTTCTCTGCTTTCGCTGCTTCGCATCTGGTATTATTTAATGGCCATAAAGGAACGATCGCTCCAGTAATAATTATACTAGAATAGGCGAAATACATGCAATTGTCTTCTTTACATTGATATTCTCCCTCACTCAACCAAGTCTTGCAGTTTTATAAACGGAAGCAAGTTCTTCGACAAAGGAAAAATGTCTTCCTACTACACACCTAACAATGTTCAAGGGTGGTTGGTCAATGGTAAAACAAGACAATATCTTTTGTTTGTTTGTTGTTGATGTATTACACAGCATATCCGCACCATCATCTCAATAAATTAAGTTAGAAAAAGATGTTGAAAGATGATGACATCGTAAATTGCTTGCTGCCCTCAAGCAGAACAAAAACCGTCTGGCATTTACGAGTTACCTGAAGTCTTGAATGTGATGCATGAATGAACAAAACACCAGAAGATCCGTAATGTGTCAGGAGATATATTTGTTTGCTTGTTTGGTAATATACGCAAGGTACGCAGAGCCATTCTCAACGTATATTGGCTTAGTGTTTTACAGAAGCCATCTGATGGACAAATTACGCCACTTTCTTCTTCAAACGGTCCTTATGCTCTGTTTAACTTGCGAGTGTAGTGGCTACTACATTATATCGCAATTATAATTATATTTTAAAAATAAATAATAGCTTCACACCACACGCAAACAGATGGATAGATGAATGGGTGGATAGACGGGTAGACAGGCAAATAGACAGAGAGTGAGATTCACACTGAGAAGTGTATAAAAAAGTCTAAAAAGGTTTAAAAAACGTAATATGAATGTACGTTATACGAAAAGTATGCTGAGTTTGTGTGTTCTTTATCGAAAAAACACTAGTTTATGATTATAGAAAACACTAAAAGTTTATAACAAAGGACGAATACTTGAATCGAAAGCAGAAATAGAAATAGAAATTTCCAATATATGTGAATGAAAACGCAGTTTATGATGTAAGTGTTTCGAATCATTCACTTAAGGAATGAGTGAAAGACTTTGCCCATCTGTAATAAATGAACGGACTCGTCAACTGATTCGGTCATGAACGATTAGGCATACGATTGGTTGACATTGGAGAATATTTAAGTTTATAAAATTGGAAGACATAGTTTGGAATATTAGAAATTTTTCAAGTTACGATTAATTAACTAAGTTAGAAAAGTTAATAAATAAATAAAAATTTAATTGCAATTAAGTTTGTATTGAAGAAAACTGCAAATTTATATTATATGTTGTATTATATGTTGATATCAGGACGATTATATTGTTAATATTTAGTTAAGCTAAGCAACTTTAGTAAGTTTAGTAAGTTAATATTTAGAATATAGGAGACTCCGTTAGATTTGGAATATTGCAAAAGTGCGAAACTTTAAAATATTGCAGAATCGTGAAACTTTAAAGTATTGCGAAATTTAAAATTGAAAGTTTAAAACATTGCGAAATTTAAGATTGAAAGTTTAAAATATTAAAGAATCATGAAACTTTAAAATATTGTGGAATGCTGTAAATTTTCTTTGGAAAACACCACAAAAGTTTAGATTGTGGAGAATAATGTAAGAGTTTAGATTGTGGAGAACACTATAAATTGCTGAGCTTACTGTAAGAGTTTAAATTGTGGAGAATATTACAAGAGAGTTTGTATTGAATAATGTATAAGACCTGATATTGCAGAATGATGTACGTTTGTATATATTAAGTTGTACAGTAATACGTTTTTAACGGACACACCCGAATACTGGATACCTCCTATTTAACGGACACTTACCCAATTTTCCTATCCCTGATACCTTTTATCCCTTAATACCTCAGAATAACGTACAGATATTAAAGTCCCCAGGTGTCCGTTAAGCAGAGGTTTTACTGTGTATTACGAGTTTGATATCATATAATCGTGTCTGTATACAGGTTCGTGAAAGACATGGTATTGATGACTTAAATATGATTATGAACAAATTAGATTTGACATAGGCCCATAGCTGGGGCCAGGCTACGGGCTTAACAACAAGGGCTTAAGGGTTCTAGGCGCGGGCCCCGCAAAAGGAAGTGCCCCCAAAAAATATTATTTGACAATTCTGTTTAACTTTATAAAATATTAAATTAATACAAAAAACTTTTTTAAGGTTTACAATCCGAAACGAATTCAGCGAAATCATAGCTGGTATCTGATTATAATTATTACAACCACAGCTTTGAGAATTGGATAATAAAAGAGCAGAGTTTTCAAAAACACAAAATTGTTACACCGATACCCCAGGTTATTTGCAACTTTTACGAGAACTTTTACAACGTCAGCTCTGCAAGTGCACCCCCATAGCATCCGACGTTGATGTGAAAGTGGGATCAAAAAATATGTTCTTACCTCCATTTTTAAATGGTAATAAGGGTGCGTACGTTTTTCAGATATATATCCAATACGTGCGTCATGGGACCCCAAATGCAAATTGCGACGAGTCCCCCAATATTCATAGTCGGCCCCTGCCCATAGCTAGACGCTTGTTACAGGGGCCTCAGAAAGCTATAGAGGGAGGCTTAAAATTCGTAAATGTTTTGATATATTTCATTAATATATTTAATAATACTAAATATAAGCAGACTGATATATTTAACGTTAATAAATAAATTCCTTAATGCAAATTTTGCATTGAAATAAATTTTAGTATACCTCTCTATAATTCCCCCTACCCTTATTAGAAAGTACACCAAGACTCAGATATATGTAAAAAAACATTATATACACAGTACGTAGCGTAGAAAGCTATTTTGAATACATTTTTAACGTCAAAGAACAATTTCCATTGTCATGTACAATTTCGTACAAAACAAAAAATTTAAAATAAAATTCTACAATATTTGATTTTTGAGAAAAAAATATTTTCCGGAGAGGAGGCTCGGCCCCTATAGTCCCAGCCTGACTACGGCTCTGATTTGATATAGATGACTTAGTTAACATTCGATCCTCTGGATTCAATAAACATTCTTAAATATCCTAAACTGAACCCGTGAACAGCAGGGGTTAATTGAAGTTTATTGTTGCACCCGCTTAAAAAATTAAGTCTGCTATATATTAATCCCTTGTGAAATACTACGTAACATTCTGGATATTATTATCAGAACTAGGTATAATAAAAATTACTAAACTGAACATTTTGGTCAATTTAGACAGTTGGCCAACTTATAAAAGTCCAAAGGGTTACTATGAAGTCTTTGGTTCCTTGCCAAGGGATCAAGATAGGTCGGTGGCCAACTTTCAAAGGTGGTCAGCTTAGCAAGTTTCTCCGCATTAGAATTCTAGATTTTATAATTAAAATATGCATTTCAGAAACATGGATCTTCGTGCATGTCACTCCTAAGAGGAATTACTAGCTGGCGGTTGTTTTTCATATAAAAAACTTTTTTTCTATTAAAAATATAATTTAATCTATCTAGATTAAAATACTAGTATGTTTTCATATTGGTACTTTAGGATATAACTTTATATATATATATTGGTAAATTTATTTGAAGGCACTTAACCATTAGAAATCGATTGAAATATATAAATATGGCAAAATTTCAATGAAACCTACGCAAAAATTGAAGAAAGGAAAAGAAATTAACTTTAAAATCTCTAAAAGTAGAAAACTATTATATTTCTTAAATTATAAATTATACCAGGAGCGTTATTTATAAATAAAATAACTATATTTACATGGATTATTTAGGGACTTACTAACGATTTCCTCTGCTTAGGACTTCATGGTTTCAAGCAAAGATAGCGTGACATGCCAATTTAGCGATTTCCGGTATTTGTTTTCGCAAAAGAAAAATCTAAAATTGTTCAAATAACTTAAAGTTAACTAGGCATAAAATCCCACTGTGGGAATTTTACGTATATGCTTGAATAGCATTTTATATGAGCAAATAATATAAATTCGGAAACTATTCATGAACGCAATTATATATGAATTGTTTCATAAATGCTTATTTTATATATCATGTAATAAACACAAATTTTATAAATCATGTCATAAGCTATAAATATTATATATCATTTTATGAGATAATCTTATAAATATTTTTGAAGTAAATTTCATGAAAGTTATTTTATAAGATAATTTATAAATTACGGTAGATACAGAAACCCTATTATCCGAAGCGATTGGAATCGAGTCCACGTCGGAAAATCGAAATCACGGACAATCGAAAATGCATCAATTTGTAAGTCCAGCAACAGTTATAAATCCGATTAAAGGAACATATTTTAATAGACATATATTTAACATGATGTGAAACGCGTTATTTTAAAATAAAATGCCTCTTCCTGATATATCTATTTTGAAATTATTTATTTAAAACTCTTCACAAGATGATGATGACAAGAGATGATGGTGAAAACGACAAGGGATGATGATGAAAATGACAAGGGATGACGATGAAAAGGACAAGAGATGGTGATGAAAGGGACAAGAGATGATGATGAAAACGAAAAGGGATGACGATGAAAAAGACCAGAGATGATGATGAAAATGACAAGAGATGGTGATGGAAATGGCAAGAGATAATGAAATTAACAAGACGAAATGAGGTTTTGTTCGACACTACTGGGGCTGTCTTTGTTTTGAAGTTCTATCAAGGAGCTTCCTTCCTTATTATAATAAATTTCACCTGTTCTGCTGAATGATATATTTTCTTTTCTTTTTCTTTTTTGCTGTTTTAGCCATACTAAACTCTAAGGGAAAACAAATACCCGCTACGAAATGGGATGTTAGTTAACAGAGGTTTTTGGACAAATGAGAGTTGAATGCCAGTGGGTCTATTGTATTCACAAGCTAATTTTATAAACCGTTTTATAAACTAATTTTGTAAACTATTTCATAAACTAATTTGATAAACCGTTTCATAAACCAATTACATAAACCGTTTCGTAAGCTAATTTCATGAACCGTTTTATAAACTAATTTCTTAAACCGTTTCATAAACTAATTTTGTAAACTGTTTCATAAATTAATTTCATAAACTGTTTCATAAAATAATTTGATAAACCGTTTCATAAACTAATTGCATAAACCGTTTTGTAAGCTAATTTCATAAACCGTTTCATAAACTAATTTCATGAATTGTTTCATAAGCTAATTTCATAAACCGTTTCATAAACAAATTTGATAAACCGTTTCATAAACCGTTTCATAAACAAATTTGATAAACCGTTTCATAAACAAATTTAATAAACCGTTTCATAAGCTAATTGCATTAACCGTTTCGTAAGACAATTTCATAAACCGTTTCATAAACTAATCGCACAAACCGTTTTGTAAGCTAATTTTATAAACTGTTTCATAAACTAATTTCATAAATTGTTTCATAAACTAATTTCGTAAATTGTTTCATAAACTAATTTCGTAAATTGTTTCATAAACTAATTTCGTAAATTGTTTCATAAACCATTTCATAAGCTAATCTCATAAATCGTTTCATAAGCTAATTTTATAAACCGGTTTATAAACTAATCCTGTAAAATGTTTCATAAACTAGTTTTATAAAACGTTTCATAAAATAAGTCTATGAACTGTTTCTTAAGAAAATTTTATGTGACAGGTGTTAACGTTACATACCGAATCAAAAGCTTGTTTTATATTAACAAAGATTCTTCCTTCAAACAGTATAGAAGTGAAAGAGGAGTGGGACAAAGTTCTTCTTGCTGTTCTATGCAAAAGTCTTCTACAATAGAAAATTCGGTGCAGAGCTGTAGTTAAGATCCGTGGTCACCACACTGAACATAATAGATGATGGAGAAAGGTTTCAGTTAATAAATATTTCATTACAATATCGTTTCCATAATCTTGAAACGGCCTTCTGCAGTTTCTGAAATTGTAATGGCCCTTGTTGTTCTTTGGGTTTTTATGGTGCAAGGGCAGTAAAGGTTATGATCCCGGTGACCCGAAAAATTATGTTTCCTATCATAGGCGTAACTTGAGGGTTAAAAAATAAGGAAAAACTAGGGGCATGTGTTGTCCCGTCATCTAGCGGGACGTGTGTTGCCCCGCTAGATTACGCCTACGCTTTCTATGATGCCATTATTAGTCGAACCCAGGTTAC
>QLNU02015003.1:111551981-111577819 GCA_006491805.2 Dysdera silvatica | reverse complement strand
CCTACCTACCTACCTACCTACCTACCTACCTATCTTTCTATCTCTCTCTCTCTCTCTCTCTCCCTACCTACCTATCTATCTATCTATCTATCTATCTATCTATCTATCTATCTATCTATCTATCTATCTATCTATCTATCTATCTATCTATCTATCTATCTATCTATCTATCTATCTATCTATCTATCTATCTATCTATCTGTCTGTCTGTGTATGCGTGTATGTATGTAACCTCCATAAGGCGGAAACCTGCATACTACGGAATTTTTTCCGGTCCCGTGAGTTTCCGTTTCAGACAGGATTCACTGTATATATTTCGTATCATTAGTAAAAAAAGAAATATGTGTTTATTGTAAAAGTAATATGGCGATTGAAAATATTTTGTTATACTTACTTTCCTCGTTTATTTATGCAACGTAATGCACGTGTACCAATGCAGTTTTTGTACAATGTATATGTTAAAGAATGTGGCGCAAAATGACCAATACATTAGGATATCAGAGGATAGGTTAGAGGTGGGGAACCTGCGGCCTTTGGAGCCCTCAAGTGCGGCCGTTTGATATACCCAAATTTTGCAAACCAAATCCTTTTATTTTTATTAATGTTATTTTGTTCATCTTATTTTTTATTCATTTACTTTATTTTAATTATTATCTTAAATGAACGTACTTAAAGTACAAAAGATAAAAAAAAATTACTAACGAACTAATTCTCCCAAACTGACTACCACAGTTAAAGCATCAGTAAACCAGAAGGGCTATTTTTATATGCCCAATATCTACCATTTATATCGGTCTCCCTCTTAAGGTCAGAGTACATTAGAAAGTGAACATGAACGTTTTTACCGAAAGTATTGAACGAGTATCTACTAAAATAATAATAAGTACAGTGTGTTTCTCATTTTGGTTAACCGAAGTTCGAATGATGAAGGGTTCTACGATATATCTAATCAGTTGTATATAAAAAGGGGAGGCCAAACCTCCCCCCATTGGGTAGCAAAATACACTATTTCGTTTAACGTCAAATCACATGATCTGTTAAAAAGCTATACGAGCCCCCATAGTTTTTTAATTGCTACGTCTCTGTATCTAAGTGAATGAGGCCTTCCAACGTGAAAAGATTACCCAACCCTGGTACAGGCAATAATTTCTGCTCGTGACAAAGAGTTCCCAGTATGGGATTCAAAAGTTCGACCAGTATAAAAATTTCTATGATTACTTTTTGTTTATGATTTCCTACCCCTACCCCCTATCTTTTATAATTACATAGAATTGAGGATGATGTATATATTCTATGAAACTTATTTTTGATTTTTTTTTTTACATCTGCTGAAAAAAACAAACAAACACGATATCCGGGAAGATTTCGATTAATTGCTAAATCCCAAATAGCACAGTTCATCCTAGGGACGTTCTGATGATGTTCTGAACGTCCTAAGGACGGCCTTTGTAACCTAGGATGAATATTATAGGTGGAACATTGAAGAAGGCTTTAACCCTCTGAACGTCGAGGCCAGTTGCATCAGTAGGCTAATTCAAATGTAATTTTAAATCGTGAACATTAATTTATACAATTTAAACGTAATTTATACAATTTAAACGTAATTTATAAAGGTAATTTATATGTCAACGACCTCGCCTTCTAACGTTTATAAAAATCTAATTTCAAGTTGTAAGTAAACCAATTTAATATAAATTGAATAGTTTCATGAAATTTCAAGTCTGTAATTTTTAAAATTGTGGAACCAGATTCACAAATGAGGTCAAGTTTAATAAGAACTAAAATCTATTAAAAAATATATCATATTTATTCACTTAATTACCTTTTTAAATCAATAATCTGAAGCTATATTCGCTAGAATTGATTTCCCAATAGTTCTAATCGATATTCTGGAAAATTCAATTAAATGAATCGTCCAATGAAATCGTTTCATCTATCCTCCAAAATCTTTTACTGCTCGTAGCATGTAAATGATTGGATAGTCTACTCTAGAAGCACACATTTAGGAAGTAAACACGATCACAAGCCTTGAGGCCGAAAAGGCCTTTGACTTCCCTGATTTATCGTAAACACGAGCAAAACAGTGGCGCCGCGTAGTGTCAATTTCAATTCAATGAACTGAAAGTTGATTTTCCCACGAGTGCATTTTTTTCTTATAGCAAGAAATATTTTTTGAAATGGTACATGTCGTATTGGATACTAATATTACATAACAACTAATACTATTCAGGACTGTGCATAAGATTTCAAAATGGGGGGCGTTTTTTCAAAAAAGGGGAGAAGAGGGAAGTTTGATAGAATTGTTTTGTCCCTCATAGTGAAATAGTAATATTGTCCAAATGTGGAGTTTAACAAGACCGTAGCCAGGATTTAATTTCGGAGGTTGTTCAAAAATTTTTACAGCATGTATCGATACAATCAAAGCATGCAAGGCCGTAGCCAAGTCCCATTAAAAATTTAGGTTTTTTTTGGGGGGTGGACCGGTTTCTAAGATTCCCCCTCTGGATACGAGCACGGGGTTTAGCCCCCCAACCAGAGCCGTAGCCAGTCTGGGGCTAGAGGGGGCTGAGCCCCCCTGGAAACGTTGTCAGCCCCCTGGAAAATAGTTTTTCAAAATAAATTATTTTAAAGTTTTTAAATTTTTTGTTTTATTTTGATTTTGTTAGAAATTGTACATGACAATGAAAATTGTTCTTTGACGTTAAAAATATATTCAGAATATATTTCTACGGTAAATCTTACGTATGTCATGTATTTTACAGAGATTTGAATGTACTCTATAATAAAGATAAGGGACATTATAAATGTTAGTGTACCACTATGTTTTCAATGCAAAATTTATGTTAAGAAATTTATTCATTGATGTTAAATATAATAGCCTACTTAGATATTTATGTTATTGAATATATTAATAAAATACATTAAAATATTAAAGAATTTTAAGCCCCTGTAGCTTTCAGAGCCCTCCCCCGTACCAAGCGTCTAGCTACCGGCCTGCAGTCCCCCCCTCCCTTTGGATCGACCTTGATGCTATCTGAGGTACAATGACACAAAGATCTATTGGGGCAAATATTTCAAAGCCAATGCCAAGTTGATTATTGACATTACGTCTATTACTAGAAAACATGCCAGTGATTGACACTATGTCAATTACAGAAAAACCTTTTAGTAATTGACATTGTGTCAATTACAGAAAGGTATTTTAGTAATCGACACTGTCTTACAATGGAGGACTTACAATGGATCCACTGCAATTATGTCAAATCGTCTATTTCATCGTCACATTCTCAGCTTCTGAAGAGGTTACTTAACCTAAAAGTCCCATTGTATTAACCACGAGTAATGTCTATAGAGAAATATTTACACAATATTCAGATTCCGGTTTAAGCACACTGAGCTCTTTTTTTTTGTATGTGTGCTAAGTTTCATTTCTTGAAGGAGTCATTGACCCAAACTGTGCACAAAAAGAGTTGGAGACATCTTATTTATTTTTCTTTTTTTAATTTATTTTAGAAGATTTGCAATTGTCCTATTTATGACCGTGTAATCCTCATCTCATGTCCGTATACATAGGGGGGGATTTTTGGGACCTGTCCCCCCCCGAAACTAAATTTTTAATGGGACTTGGCTACGGACTTGCATGCTGTAATTGTATCGATACATGCTGTAAAAATTTATGAACCCCCGAAATTAAATCTTGGCTACGGTCTTGCCTTAACTAATCGCGTTTGGTTGCCCATGGAAAGCAAGCTAATCAGGGGAGTAGCTACTGTATGTACTATCCAGGGACTTCAGTGAGTCGGGGCCCCTAGCAAAATTGTTGGGCGCCCTTTTTAACAAAAACAGAGGCCCAAACGATTTCTTAATAAACAGGAAAAAAAAAAGAAGAAACCAGCTGTGCTACTGGTTATAGATTACATCAAAGAATGTTATGTAAGTTTAATAACAATTCTTAGAAATAAAAAAAATGTCTATTTTTTTCATTTGCATCTGTTTTTGAAGCTTTACGAACGCTACTGAACAAATTTATACCAACTCGGGTCAGGAAAACTCTATTTTTGTGTTTTCAACTGGCAACTTTCATCCAGTTGAAAAAAGGGAACGGCCTAGAAAGAAGGACGTTCTGATAAATCAAAAATTTACATATATATATTTACACATTACGGGGAACAATGGATCACAACGGTCAACTCAGGAGACCTCAATACCGAGGCATTACTCAATTCAAAGGCAAATGCATGGGAGCAGCTCTTCGAGTCTTTGCTGCAGTGCCGGATTTATAAATGGGCAAGTTGGGCACTTGCCCAGGGCGCAAAATTTTATTTTCCTATTATGTTCCTATGTTGTCTTATTGAGGTGAGCGAGAAGAGTTCTTGTTCGGCGAGTAGATTTGCCAGTCTAATTTTTGAGAGCCTAAATATACGTGTTTATATCTCATAATTCTGACTCTATTAAAACATCAGCAGTCATCAACTCTTTAAGATCAACAGACATTGAGGATGTGTACATTGACATGGTGAAACGTGTGTATAAAAATGCAAGTGCAAAATTTCGGTTACATAAAGATACCAAAACTATCAAACTTGGCAAAGGGGTGAGGCAGGGAGATACCATTTCTCCAAAACTTTTTACTTCAGCTTTACAGATGATTTTTCAGCTGATAAATTGGAATAACAAGGGAATAAAAATAAATGGTGAATATTTAAATCATTTGCGGTTTGCTGATGACATTGTTATTTTTTCAACGAACCCATCAGAACTCCAAGACATGGTACAGGAGCTCTCAACTAGAAGTAAAGAAGTTGGACTCAAGATGAACCTACAAAAAACTAAGATCATGTTCAATAATTTTGTAGAGGAAACAAAAATACAAGTTGACAACATTGAGCTAGAAATTGCTGATTCATATATTTACCTTGGCCAGCTGATTTCAATGGATGGCAACATTATGAAAGAACTCAACAGACGTATTAAACTTGGCTGGAGTGCATTTGGAAGAAACAGTTTTATCCTGAAGGGGAAATTGCCTTTGTGTCTAAAAAGAAAGGTCTTCAACCAGTGTGTATTGCCAGTCCTCTCTTATGGATCAGAGACATGGAGTCTAACAGTTGGAGCAATACGAAAGTTACAGACAACGCAAAGGAGCATGGAGAGGTGCATGCTTGGAATAACTAGGAGAGATCGAAAAAGAAACACTTGGGTGAGAGAGCAAACTAGAGTAGAGGACATCATTGTTAAAGTAAAAGGGCTGAAATGGCGATGGGCTGGGCATATTGCAAGAAGAACTGATCAACGATGGACAACAGAAATTCTGAACTGGATTCCAAGAGACCACCGAAGACCTAGAAAACGTCCTCAAACTAGATGGGTGGATGAAATAAGAAAACAGGTTGGGGTGACGTGGAAGCGAATTGCTCAGGATAGACTTGTGTGGAAAGCATTTGGAGAGACCTTCATCCAGCAGTGGATAGATAATGGTTGAATATGATGATGATACCCCATAATTAAATCTATCGTTGGCCCCCAGATGGTATACAAGTGAAGTCTTCGTCTGTCACACTGGATTAGATACCAATGCTATCGTAAAACGCTAGCCGTTCTTTTGCTCAACGTAGTCCGGGGTTTGGTTTCCTTGGAACAGGTATTCGGATTGTTCAGAAAACTGTATGTCCCGATGCACTCTTTGTTTACGAAACGAAGTCTGATGGTACAGTTAGAAATATCGTGAGGTGACGTCATAAATCAGCTAGACGGTTACAAGACTAGGACTTCAAGTTCTACACCCGTTTTCGGCGACCGCAAAAAACAAGTTCTGAGATTGGAGTCCTACTCTGCTGTAAGCGGAAAGCCGGTTTGTGACGTCACCTCCCGTTATTTCTAACTGTACCATCGGACTTCTTTTCGTGAACAGACAGTAGCCTGACTTTAGTCGCTACTTGCCTGTAAAACCCAAACAGACAAGTGTAAAACGAAAACCCAGGACCATGTGCATCAAACACTCTGTGCCGGAATATTTCATCGAACGTTATCATGGTACTGAAGGAGCTCAGCATAGTTTTTAAGAAGCAAGACGGCTTATGTATGGCAGGTGTGGACAATCTAATGCAAGTGTGCCAAACGTGGCACGTGAACTAGCTTCCAATAGCACGTAAAATGACTTAAATACAAAAATAGAATTCCAAATAGAATTGTTAAAATTAAAATCTGCTTGGTTCATATTAATAGTATAATAGTAGATAACTCTTCAAAACTTGGTAGGTGAAGGCTGGCACGTGAAATGATACTGCAATAATACATTTCGTAACAACACAACTAAAACGTTGCCGACTCCTAGATTACGGTTTCATTGCAATGCTGCATTAAGCTATGGGTTTGGCCCTGTTTAATTTTATGAGCGATCTTGCGGCGGTAGCTTCTAAAACAGCCAACCAATCAACCACATTCAAAAGGCATAGTTTTGTCATTCGAACACAAGGAAATTCTTTCGAAGATTATTTTTCGTACTGGTGCGTATTTCGGTTAATTTTGTACTATTTCTACGTTTATTCATTATCCATCCATCCATTGCCTGATGGGGATAGTTCAAGGATTTTCCCGCGGTAAGAGCATCTTGTGAATATTGGTTATTTACAGATGAAGTTGGCCAACACTTTCGAAGTACTTGCTATATGTTTACCAAAATGGCTACAAGAGTTGGTGAGTTGTCCAGTCACTCCCTCTCCCTCTACACTTCCTTTCCTCAACCCATGATTTAAATGTACAGTATGCATCATAGACAGTGACCACTGTACACTATGTTATAGACAATGACCACTGTACAGTATGTATTATAGACAGTGACCATTGTACAGTATGTGTTATAGACAATGACCATTCTACATCGTGTGTTATAAACAGTGACCACTGTACAGTATGTGTTACAGACAGTGACCACTGTAAAGTACATGCTATAGACAGTGACCACTGTAAACTACATGCTATAGACAGTGACCACTGTAAACTACATGCTATAGACAGTGACCACTGTAAAGTACATGCTATAGACAGTGACTACTGTACAGTATGTGTTGTAGACAGTGATCGCTATAAAGTTCATGCTATAGACAGTGACCACTGTATAGCATATATTATAGACAGTGACTACTGTGAAGTGTGTATTACAGACAGTGACTACTGTACAGCATGTGTTATAGACAGTGACCACTGTACAGCATGTGTTATAGACAGTGATTACTGTACAGTATGTGTTATAGACAGTGACCACTATAAAGTGCATGCTATAGACAGTGACCACTGTTCAACAGTGGTGAAAAGATAATGAATGGGGTCAGTGGAGTAGGAAAGGGAGGCTCGGCTCAGGGGCTCAAGCCTCCCATTGTATATCAAAATACATTATCTTCTCTGAGGCCACATCACATAACCTTCTTTAAAGTCATTTGAGCCGCTCAATAGCCACTTGAGCCCTTCGATAGCCACTTGAGCTCCCACATGATATTTTAATTGTTACGCCACTGAATGGGGTAGAGCCCCCGTCGGTACCAACAGTATGAGATTTTTATAACGATCCATGTTCCGGAGTTTAATACCGGTGATCGATGTTCTGATCTGGACACTCTGTATTGCATAGATGAGATGGGCTCAGTCCGAATCCTAACCCGAGATCATTAGACGGATGCAACTGAAAACTGACTTTCTATAGCGAAATTCTACAAGGGATACAACTATGTAATTCGTTTTTGAGAATTGTAGAAATACGTGTATATGAAAAGTCGAAGAAAATTAAATAGTGTTGTTTAACAATTTTTTTTTTTTTATATTTAAATCGTTCGTCAAGGTGTTAAAGCTATATTTTAAGTTTCGTGCTCGGGCTCAAACTCATCTCTGCTGTACTGGCAACGCTAGAGCCGTAGTCAGGTTGGGGCTATAGGGGATGGCCCCCTTCCCCCGGAAAATATTTTTTCTCAAAATAAAATATTGCAGACTTTTATTTTAAATTTTTTGTTTTGTATTAAATTGTACATGACAATGGAAATTGTTCTTTGACGATAAAGATGTATTCAAAATAGCTTTCTACTGTAGATCTTGTGTATGTAATTTTTTTTACATAGGTTTGAATCTTCATATACTTTATAATAAGGATAAGAGAAATTATAGAGAGGTATACTAAAATTCATAAGTTTTCAATGCAAAATTTATTTTAAGAAATTTATTTATTAACGTTAAATATATTAGTCTCCTTATATATTTAGTGTTATTAAATATATTAATAAATACATCAAAATGTTTATAAATTTTAACCCCCTGTAGCTTTCTGAGGCCCTCTGTAAGCTTTCAGAGACCCTTCACCCCTCAGCAAACGTCAAGCTGGGGGTAGCGCTTGGGCACCATGAGATTATTGATTCAAACCGATTTGTTTGCTTGTTATACAGAGCAAGGGCATCAAGGATTATGCTGCGCCTAGACCTACAGTTCCCCGAGGAATCTGAACCTCTCAGGGCCTAGAAAACCAACCCCCGCACTACAGTGATCGGTAAGGTTTGGTTTTTTTTGGCATCGTTGGGAGTCAAACCCGGGGTAATGGTACACTAGTTAGCACTCCGCCACCTCTTGGCCACGTTTACAACAAGAGACCAGTGCTTTTTTGCCCTTGCAGATCCGCAGTCGAGAGATGGATGCTTTAGGCGAGAAAGAGGATCGGATTTCTTGGAAAATTGTAGGCCCTTGCTCCATAAAACGCATATGATAGGTTTGTATCTCTCGGGAAATCGTAGGCCTAGGCGCAGCATAATCTGAATTATCCTTGCGCCACAAGAAAGCAATCTGACAGCCAACCAGATTTTTTTTTACATATACCAACTTGAAACAGGGTTAGATACTGGCTACTGAGCCAATCGGTTCCACACATATTTTTCTTTGTCTTTACCGGACGCCACAGTTTCTAAAGGACCTGGACCTCCACTTCAAAGTTTTCCTTTATCATCCTTCTGCTCCGAATTTTCTGAAATGTTTCCCCACTTCCAACAGCTCTACACTTTTTTGCTAACATCAATCGCGCATAGGCACCTCTTTCAACATAAGCACTAGTAATTTTTACCTAGTGGCACTAATATGCAGCGCCCTATAATCGTGAAACGGTAACGCGTAGTATGACTTTCGATGTCCTTTCTTCGTAAAAACACAAACTAGTATATAGTAATTCAGGGGCAGACTGGGCCGCCTACCCTCGGGTCGGTGCGCCCTCATGGGCCATAGGATTCGCGCCCTCTGATAATCTAAGGTATGCGCCCTTTGAGAGGACCCAGTCCGCCCCTGTAATAATTAATTAATATACTTGCAACATTCAACCTCTTTACACCATAGCGAAAGATTAAAAATTGCGACAGCAATAGTAAACAGGATTGCGACTAATGAATCGATGATTTATGGATTGATGAATGATTAATAGATCACAATAGATTTACAAATAATTGAACTGCAGAGTATTTGTGTACATTTATTTTGCTTTTAGTGATGTTATACAGACATCATAATTGAACGTTCTATATCTACTGATACGTGACAAGCATTTGGAACTGTTGTTATTGAACTGCCATTGTCGTAACGCAGTTCATTTTAAACGTGGAGTTCCTTTAGCTCTCACGATGAAGACAGACCTACATTCGGCAGCGTTTCAAGCAATAGCTGCATAGCAGAGTTCCTAACTACCTAGACATCTTGTTTCTCTGTATTGAAGAACTGCGTATTACAGAAGACGCCTCCTACAGGTGTCAGGCGTCTGCCTTTTTTTTTTAAGGACCTATATGGCGGGTTTTGGTTTTTAAAGTGACGGGCTGGGATTCATCGGAAAATTGCAGACCACAGAGTAGCGCGATTTTGCATGCCCTTCCGCCATAAAACGCAAATGAAGTTCCAGAAATTATGATACAATTGTATTGCTTGTTATTGTTGGCGTTAAAAACGTATTTGCTGGATGTGAATGGATGAAATTACTCCCACGTAGTGATACTGTACGCTACCTTATAAAAATTATGTAGTAATTCTAGAGTGCCATCTTGTGTCAGTGCAGTTTGTCATACCAGTCCCGTCCGTCCCTTAGTACTCATCAGGGACGTTCACGTTATTCACGTGACGTTGCATCGCTTAGTATCATACGTTATCGACGTTGAATCACGTCACATTACTCGGTGTCGGTGATACGTGAGCATCGAAGTCTGACTTCGACGGAACGGCCATACTTCTTGCCGATGTCCATATTGTTTTCAGTATACATTGACTTGAAATTGATGAGTTTTATATAGAAATTTAGCGGTCCGTGCTATTGAAAATGCGAAATTTATTGATGAACGTACGTTACCTATGACTCCTAATGGAGATTACAATTTATTTTATTGGCAACAGTGAGATATAGACAAGGCTTAAAAATATACTTTTGATGTTTACAAAGAACGTTTGATGATGATGAACAATAGAACCCCGAATATTCGAATTTCACTTAACCGAAATGGCCAGCTACCTTTATTTTTACTCGCAGTATTTTTTGTAAGAGATATTCGCTCAATATTTTTTGTTAAAACACTCTATTATTTTTTCCAGTGCATCCAGGCCTCAGGAGAGAGAAATTCATATAAATAGTAGATATAGGATATATAAAGCACGTGCATATATTTTTTATATACCAGATATATTTAGAAATATCGGATTAATTATCACTAAAACAGTAAGTATCTTGATCAATACATGCATATATATATTTCGTGACGTTCTTCACTATTGTGGTATTTTAGAAATATGGAATTAAACATGTTTTTGAATAGATGTCTTGCAATTTCTTTACTCAGGAAATTGATTTTCCGGATTATTCGAAATTTCGCTTATGCGAACATAGGTCTTCCCCATTTATTCGAATAACCAGAGTTCTACTCTATATGGCAACGTAGTCAAATTTTCACAATCTCAGTCAATTTCTCTTTAAAAGTCAATTAGAACATGAAGTAGTGCTCAAACCATAATTAGTATTTTCATATTAAAACGTGAATTAGCACTTAAGTTAGAATTTAATCTAGGGCGTAAACTTAACTTTTAATTCAAATTTTATAATTTCAATTATAGCTTTAAAACTTTGATCACAACTCTAGAACTTTAATTTACTTAGTATAAATTTAATTGTACTTGGAGCTATACAGAAAGCTACTAATTACGTAAAGCAATAAAAATAGTAATAATAATGAAATGACGAAAAGAGAACTCATGAAAATACCTATTCGATATACATCTATTTAATTGGAATATTTAAAATGTTATACTTTCCATATAAAAATTAATATAAATTTATATTAATAGGTTATTAATTTATACATATAATGATTAGGTATAGATTAATAACAAATCAAACGGAAAGTTGTATTTAAGAAAAACTTTTAAAAAATGAAGATTAAAAGAAAAAGATACAGAGTTTGACAACATAATGGCCTAATACATAAAGTTTTGATCTCTGAACTTTGACCCGTTGAACTGTCTTTGACCTTTATTTAAATTAGTAGAGGTGCTCAGCAGGTGCAGCTGATTTACATGTTATAAATAAGCGAAGATATTTTTACTTGAAAGCAATAAAGAAATCTTTTATGTTAGAATATAAATTTTGACTATTGACCTATTATAACGGGAACAGAAATTTTTGATTGACACTGTTAATGACTTTTATTATGAATTATACAATTTTGATTGACAGTTATAGTGATTTGCATCAATAGTCTCTACTTTCAAAATAGCAATACTATGTTACAGTGGCGCCTATGTAAGTACTTCTAGGAGGGGGCTGAGAAAAATTATTGCCCCCTCTCTCTCTCTCTCTCTCCTTCTCACACACATACACACACACACAAAGCTGTCAAACTCAAATGTACAGGATACTACAAAAATAATTGATACTGCTTGACAATTAGTAATGAGCTAAAAGGGACCTTATTTTAAAATGTTACTGTAAAACTTTTGAAAGTAAATGCATAGCAGGTTACGGCAAATAAAATTTTTAAACAACGGCTTTGGGGGAAGGTTCAAGTCTCTCCTGCCTCCCATATGAGCGCCCATGTCATGATACGTTTTCAAGTTTGTACTTTCATTATGATGCCGTGAGAAAATTGGAAAATACAAAATTTATTCAAGTTATTAATACAAGTGTTAATTCAAGTTGTAATGAAAGTGTAATTCAAGTTACTAAAGTTAACTAAAGTGTTAATTCATGTCATGATTAAAGTGCTAATTCACGCCATGATTAAAGTGCTAATTCACGTCATGATTAAAGTGCTAATTCATGTCATGATTAAAGTGCTAATTCGAGTTACGACAGGCCCATATAACTCTACGCCCACGATTCAATCCTAACATTTCACTGGGTATGCACACAAGGGGTCCAGTCACCACCTTCCGACTTGCTTACTTGGGGTTCGATCCTATGTAAGCTTGGCCATATACATCATAAGCTGAGGTCAGTCACCTATATGGTGACCTATGAAAAATCGACTGACAACACATTGCCTTTAGTTGGCGGTAAATACTCCCAGATATCAATATGGTAAAGAAACTTACCAATGGTGAGTGTAGGAGCAAACGTAGAAACGTACATTTTGGGTACAGCAATACGGTCTGCGCACAAAAAAAGAGACAGATGCATTGACCCTTGGTCTATAGAGGGTTGAAAATCCCTGCTCTAAAACTTTTTAATTGACCTTTGATTCTATCTCGACTTGTTACTGATCAGATTTCTTTTCTTTGGTTTTCCACTAGTGGGGGCTGCAATTTCTATTGTATACGATCGGATATTACCACTCTAATATAAATAGACTTAAGGTTTATACTAGGATCGTTCCGAAGCTATTGGGATGCATAAGGGCTTTCCTGGGAACCCAGTAAATTCAATTGGGTGTGAGTATTAAATATACGTTTAATATTAACTCTTTGGGGCACGGTGGGATTAAAAATGTCCCACCTTTTTGATGTACGGTAATGCATGGTGGGACATTTTTAGACCCACCTCGTAATATTGCAATAGCTGCATGCGCAACAAAATTTCTGTGCAACATGGGTCTATTTATTCTCTGAAATCCTGTGCCTCAAAGAGTTGTTTCTTTATTCTTTGCATAAGCTGTTAGACAGTGATTCTTAAGTGGTATTCCAGGATATGATAACTATTCAAAAAGGGAAAATGAAAGCAATTGCTCATAATGAAATTTAAACTATTCCATCATGCGCCGAAAGGTATAATATACAGTGACAGACGAGTAATAGTATCTTGTAATATTTTTGGAAATACATTTTTGCTGCTGGTTATAAGTTAGTGTATTAGCCTTAAGTAAATGCTGTCGATGTTCGTGTAGTGGAAAAAAATATTTTTTAAAAGTTTTCTTCTAAAGTTAAGGACCCGAAGACCTGGAAAGATTAAGAGTCACTGCAATAGATCTTCAGTTATAGAAATTAATTGGAACTAGTTCCAATAACGACGGCCAGTATAAAAAGTTTCGTGAAACTAGGAAAAACGCTCTTTTGTAAAACAATTTTCGATACCTAAAGCTCCGAAAAATCAAGTTTCAGTAGTCTGTGTTTTTTCTAGTATGGAACCGAAGACGGAGAGAATGATCTATTTTTATTTACCACACTGCGAAAAAATACACATCAACGAGGAAGGAAAATGAAGCTTATTAATTAAAAGGTTTACCTTCATTAATAATTCCTCATGGTGTGTTGAGGAAATCCGCATTAAATCGATTTGAAGACGATTTTTCCCCGGATTCCAGTCAAGACGTACATTCATTAGGTCAATAGACTTGAATGTCTTTAGCATTAATACGTGAAGTTGCGTCATCCAGAAAACCTTTGGTGCTTTCAACGTTTCGTTCAGAATAAAATACCTTTTTAAATCTATTTTATTCTATATTACATATTTTAAGGTACCTTTGAATAGGTTATATAAAAAGCATTCCCCCCCCATCTTCCTTTCTTTAACTCCCCACACTGCCAGAAGACTAATTTTAAATATAAACTTTAATAGACATAGATGTTCCAAGATTGACGCATTTTTTATATCAACCCTTTTTTATTAATTTGATAAAATACTACGTAACCAAATATTTTCGTAAAAGATGCCACGGGTTATTTTTTCGCAAATATATTCTTTTTGATTTATTTAGGATATATACCACGAAAGAGCCTGAAATTTCATAAACTTTTTTCTTTGTGGCTGAACTGCAATAATTTGAGAGATGCTTTTTCGTATCTAACACCAATTGCTGATATTTTTTTCTTTCCTAATCTTAACCTTATTTTTCATATCTAACACCAATTGCTGATATTTTTCCTTCCTAATCTTAACCTTATTTTTCATATCTAACACCAATTGCTGATATTTTTTCCTTCCTTATCTTCACCAGATGAACAGTTATAATTCTACGGTAAGTCGATGTAAATACTCTTGTTTATCAACACTTACAGAACAGCCCATCGTTAACTCTAATTTTTCATCTTCCAGATTATTTCAGTTTACTCAAATGAGGTCCATTCGAAAATATGTCACCCTGTTTATTAAATAATTACAACGACAACTAAGTTAACCCATTTGTCGCATAAAGATAATGCCAAAATATTCTGATGATGTTTTAATAATGGAGGAAGAACTTACAAACCTGGAACAATGCTTACGCCTTGATTTACGTTTATAATAACGGTTTAGTTACTTATATTCAGTTCATTTCTCCGGAAGAGAGTCCAGCAAAAGGTTAATACTTTCAACTCATTTCCAGTTCTCAATCTGACTATTAGAAACACGTTATTTTTATGTTTATTACTAGATGTAAATAATTTATATGAACTCACTAATGGTATGCATGCTTGAGGTTAAACGCCATATTATTATTAGCACGACATTTTTTTTTAAATTTTAATGCGACACAAATATCATTTATCCGACGTCCATGGAGCAAGTATCTTTTGTGTTGAGAGGATTTTCGAAGATACAATTGATGTTACTTCATTTGTCAGACATGTCGACTATCAATGAGATACAATATTGCATAAAAAGCTGATATTATACAGGAAGCTTCCATCTCTAGCTTTTCGATCATCTAAATTAGTGCGTTACTCCTATCAGTTGTTAACTGCAGAAAGCTTTGGGGTTATTCGGAATTCTTGAAAGCTTTGAGTTTTTCAAGATTATTGAAAGCTTTGTGTTGTCCAAGACCATTGAAAACATGTCCAAAGTTGGGCACTCATGGGAAACAGTTCCTTTCGCTTTCGAATTCTTTTCTTTGCTTTAGATGTCTTCATCTTTTTACATATTTATGTCTATGATATGTTTCATCTTTGTCTTGAGTTTGGAAAGAAAGGTGGCTATGACAACACACATTCCAGTGATAACATTAAGTAGGGCTGTGATAGCAGTTCCACCTTCCTTTGAACTTTTGGATGTGGCTTTTTTTTGTTTTCTCGAAGTACTTTGTAAACAAGTTTCAACCACAGCTTGCAATGATGGCTGCAAGGTGGGGGAATTTAGAAAGACATTCAATGGCTCGATCCGCATTCCGTCCTACTTTACCATTAACTTCCACCGCCCGTCGCTTCATCATCACTGGTTCAACATGTCCTGAGGCTACACGATGAGACCTTCCATCTTTCAAGAAGCCAATGACCTTTCTTTTAGTTTTGGCCATTACTTTTTGCTATTTTGTTAGTTTCATTGGTATTTGTGGCATCAAATCGCTGATACGAAAGAAACCTCCCAAGAGGGCTTTCCAAGCAGAAAAAAATATTGTTTAATAATGGAATGAATCTGATCCATGGTGGAATTCAATAACTAGTCCACCTATATTTTTCTGTCAGTGTAAGTAGCTCTTTTTTCTGCAGCACAACACCTATGGATACACCCCTTGCCATACATAAAATATCTTATAGAAGCCTTGAAAGGTTACTGGCTCCAGTGGTACTTCATTGCGAATAAACAAAAGTTACTGGGCATTAAACACAGCAATAATGAGGAATTTTGTTGAGGATTTCGACGCTAAAAACCTATACAAACACCATTTTTCTATCCAATGTCATTTCCTGCTCCCTTTTCCATTGAGTTTTTAGTAGCTCAACAGACCTGTTGAGCTACACCTGTTGAGACCAGTGTAGCTCAACAGATCTGTTGAGAAAAAACAGTAAGAATTTTCCACAGAATTATTATTGATATCTTGTAGACCATGAAGAGACAAAGTTCCTTGCCCTTAAATGAAGTTCACGAACAGGACATGTATGTAAATTAGTCCGATTAATACTATGAAGGTGCTGCCATAAGCAATGAAATCGTAAGTTCGAAGCACAACTCGAGAAGCGTATGTATGAACCAAGGCTGTAGCTAGAGGATTTAAACGGGGGGGTGGGTATTTGGAAGCTGAAAAGGGGTTCAAAACCTACAAGGTGGGGGAAGGGCTTTAGAATTCGTTAATGTTTTTATGGGTCTTATTAATATATTTAATAACATTAAATGTCTAAGCAAACTAAAATATAGTTAACATTAATAAATAATTTTCTTAACAAAAATTTTGCATCGAAACTTTATAGAGGTATGCAATTTACGATTTCCTTTACCTTTACTATAGAGCAGATGAAGACTTAAACCCCTCTAAAAAAGCTTGATATACATAAGATTTACCGTGAAACTCTGTTTTGAATGCATTTTTAACGTCAAAGAACAATTTCCACTGTCATGTACACTTTTATGCAAAACAAAAAATTTAAAACAAAATTCTACACAATAATTTATTTTAAGAAAAAATATTTTTCAAGGGCGCTCAGTCACCTGTTTCCAGTATGAATACTGCCCTGATATAAACGTATAATATTATATATATTTTAATTATTGATCAAATGGTAAATTCTTGCTTTTCAAGGGCCTTCCTAACACATCTAAGCAGCTTCTCACTTTCAAATTATTTTAATCTTATATTTGTCTCAAACCCATTTTATTTGTATAACTTTCTTTCTGCAGTATCCCATTGGTTTTTAGTATCTTCAAAATGGTTATTTTCCATCAGCAGTCCATGTTTCTTATGAGAAAGCGTGGGAGATGCCATAAATATTTTTCAATTTTAATATGACGGCTCTAATTCTTTCCATATTTTTGTGTTTCTTTTATTTTGTCTCTAAGTTTTTTTAAGCATACACATTTTTAATCCCTGAACGAACCTTTTATTCCACATTTTTTCTTGTTATTGCTATTATACCGATATTAAAACATTACAAAATACTTGAATAGAAGGATAATTTATTATATTTTATGAAAGAATGCTGCGTTTCTCTAAGTCAAAGGTAAACATATGACATACAATATATTCATTAATAAAAAATTTCTTAACATGGTACTGTAATAAGAATATCTACATAGATTGAAGAGAAAGATTAAGACATAGAGGTTTGCATATAGTAAAAGAACTGTGAAAAGCCATTACATCGTTATTCTAAACACTGATCTTAAGATGTAAATCACGGTATTAAAAAATTTGTCATTTCATCGAAATAGATTCCTTTTTAAGAAACTGCTGCACCCATATATTCATTGCTCTTTGTAAATGCAGCAGTTTGTATAGCGAGGAGTGTACATTGAACTGGTCTGCATGTGGTCCAAAAGAAGAGGCGTCGAAATAAGAAGTGGTGGAGGAAAATTGTGCCAAATAGAAAAGCGATCTACTTCTTTGAGAACGTAGGAAGCGTTTATAGTTGCATACTGCTTATGATACAAACATCACGTTTTCTCTGACACAGTAAATTTCTTTCGTGCACAAATAACTGATTACAAAAAAACAAAAATGGTATCACAGTCGTATCCTACAAGACTGGGTCACATTCTAAAAAAGTATTATTAGATTATAGTACATAGATTGTGGTTTAAATTGCAGTTAACATTGTTTAGAATATCTTCTAATATGCAGTATATTTTACAGTATATTTGCAGTATATTTTACAGTATATTTGTAGTATATTTTACAGTATATTCGCATGAAAATTTTACAGTATATTTGCAGTATGCTTTACAGTATATTTGCAGTATATTTTACAGTATATTTGTAGTATATTTTACAGTATATTCGCATGAAAATTTTACAGTATATTTGCAGTATGCTTTACAGTATTTAGTTATATTTAACTGCATTTAGTAATATTTAACTGTATTTAATAATATTTACAGTTTTTATTCATATTTATTAAAATTTAGTTATTTATATATATATATAAGGTTTTCCTCGCCCATTCTTGGCGGAAACAGGCTTTGGGACGGGCAGAGCGCCATGTTCCCAAGCCTCTTTTTACATCACTTCTTAATGTGCCATGTCTAGAAACTTCCTGACAATGTGACACGTGTTTAGGATTGTGGCTTTTTGTATTTCAATGTAGGTGTTTAATAATGTTGGAGTATTCCCAAATTTATCGATGCTAAGCTGGCACGAGTATGGTGTTTCGGTAAATATATATATATGAAAGTGCCATATCCTATTAATTTGCCATGAATAATAATGCGTCCATGTTGTTGATTCAAAATATAATATGGGATGCATATGCAAGGTAAATACGTGCGATATATTATGAAGAAAATGAATTTAATAAACTAGGAATTTTTAAAAATCCTTAAGATTTTTACCAACTTGTTGCGATGGATTCATATTTTTACTAAATAGGAAGGCATCGAACATGGAGATATGGATTTTGTTTAATTAATCGCATTATTCGTTACCAGTTGTGATTGCTCCTTTTTTTTTAATTTGGCTCCACTAAATTTACATTTTAAATAATTTTCTTAAATTTTTAGGTTAAATCTTTTGGTTTTGTAAATTATAATTTCTTCATAGTAGTCTTCAGTATAGTTTACTGGCCACGGCATAATGACTGCAAAAATGAAGTAAAGCTATCATTTCGTAACATGTAAACAGCATCATTCCCAAATCGAGATTATTTGCCCATTACTGCAAAAATGGAGGCCATGGGCGTTCTGAATAAAATAATTACCATTTTTTTTGTCTTCTTCATGGAAATTAAATTTGTTTATCAATGTTTTTTTGCCGAGGTTGAGTTCTTTACATTTTGAATTGAAAGTAATTTGGTAATTATCACCATTTCATTATCCACGACAAATTACTATCTACTACTTGAAATAATTTGACGACGACACTGCGCATTAACAAATTAATTGAAAAGACAACAAATTAACACAGTTTAATTAAGTTTAATCGTTTACAGACTGTTTCAATAGCCCTGGGCTATTTTCGTCAAAACGGTCGACGATATATACACAATGTGTAATGACAAATACGTGTTACAAACGGCGGTTACAGATTACAGGTATAATGAAATGAACGGTAAAAATCAATCAAGCACATGGGTTAGGGGAAATGTCTCTGGTAATGGAACATTAAATTTAGAGAAACGTCTTTAGTAGTAAACTATGAGCTTAAAAAACAAACAAACAGTAGAATAAAATTATGTTGTACGGGATGACATATGCCGTGAGATAACAGAATCATTTCATGAAGAATTACTGTTCGATGTGGGGAGAAAGTTCTTCCAAAAGGGAGAAATGAAATGCGACGGCAACTGGTAATTAATAGCGCTACCTGCATTGGCGATTATATGTAGGGCTTCAAAAAACTTGAGGTCCAGTGGAGAAGAAACTTTTTGGATAATTTGTGCTTTATGAAATAAAAATTTATGGCCAGATTCTCACGAGTGTTTAGCCAAAGCAGATCTGTGGAGTTCTTGTTTCTGAATATCAGTGTCATGTTCTTTTAAAAGAATTCGTAGGGCTACGCGTATTGACCAATGTAGATATGATCACATTGGCAAGGAATGGAATAAATTCCCCAAAAAATCAAGGTCAGGGATGATGTCTTTGAATTTAGAGGAACCCAGTTTATTAATGGGAGTGAAGACAATACGGAAATTAAATTTACGAAGGCTGGAAGCAATCCTGGTAGATATGTTATACACAAAGGGTATACAGACAGTTTTCAACGCGGGCAATGAGGAACCAACGAGAGTAGTAGGCAGTTTAGGTCGTGGGAGTTTCTTCAGGGCCCGAATCCGCGATCAGTTGCAATTCCACGAATGTAGTTGAGTTCAGTTTCAAGTGCTTCACCTGTGGAAGAAAACCTCAGAACCCCTCAGAGCCAGGGTACTGAACGCCATTGTCAACTTGACGACGACGACCTTATGGTCTCATTCGATGTAATTTCTCTCTTCACTTGCATTCCCACATCACTTGCAATCGACACCGCACTTACACGCCTCCAAAATGACACAACACTACATGAACGCACTTCACTAACACCTCACGACATCTGCACATTGTTGAAATTTTGTCTGGACTCTGCTGTGTTCTCCTCAAATGGTTCTATCTATAGACAAGTTTTTGGCACTGCCATGGGATCTCCGGTCTCAAGTGTTGTAGCTAACTTGGTTATGGAGTCATTTGAGGAAACTGCTTTATCTTCACTGAATTTTAACATTAAATTCTGGAAAAGATACGTCGACGACACGTTTGTTGTACTTAAAACTAATACACTCCAAAGCTTCTTCCATTACCTTAATAACTTAAACTCACATATAAAATTCACATACGAAACAGAACAGAACAATAAACTCCCTTTCCTAGACGTTCTTGTACACAGATCTCACGATAACTCAATCTTCACCTCAGTTTACCGTAAACCCACACATACAGACAGATATCTCGATTTTAAATCGCATCATCCAACATGCCACAAAGCTTCCGTTGTTAAAACATTAAGTCTTAGAGCGAATTCTCACTGCAGTAATGAAACACTTTCAAACACAGAAACAAAACACATACACACGGCACTTAAAAATAATGGATACCCTAAACGATTCATTCTCAGAAACTGTAGACCCAATAGTACATCTTTAAACAATACATCTCACACCCGCATATCTATTCCATATATTCACGGCATTTCCGAAACAATCTCTCGCATCCTTAAAGAGGCAAATATCAAAACATTCTATTCCCCTGTCACAACACTTCGCAAACAACTTACAAAAGTTAAAGACCCAGTTCCACCAGAAGATCTCACAGGCGCCATATACCAAATACCATGCAAAGACTGCAACAAACATTACATAGGACAAACAAAAAGAATGATCAAAACAAGAAAAAAAGAACACAAACAAGCACTCGCGAAAGGAGACATAGCCTCACGTCTGGCAGAACACGCTTTACAACACGGACACGAACCCGACTGGGACTCAACAAAAATACTACACCGTCACATCACAAACAAGAATAGTAGACTCTTCTTAGAATCTTGGGAAACTTACAAACTACACGGGAAAGCCATTAATACATCACAACCACTTCCAGAAACTTATAAACAACTCTTACTCTGAAATGTATGGGACATCCCCAAATTAGGTAACCCGCAGTGTGGGTTTCTCATTGGTCCCTATTGGGGTTCTTCCATGATTCTATTGGAGGCCTCCCATTGGTTCTCATTGGGTTTTCCCATTCTGCGGGACTACTCTGATGAAGGGTTTTCCAGAAATTTCAAGTATAAAAAAGAGACAGAAACATAACATCGTCATTACTCCTGATGAAGGACTGCTGCTGATGCGTCCGAAAGCTTGAGTGATCTTTTTCATTGCTATTTTACCAGTGTTTAACCTTTTGTATGTAAATTTTAAAACTGTGTTAATTTGTTGTTTCTTTTCAATTAATTTACTATCTACTACTTGATTATGTTCGTGGCTTCCATTTCTCCAATTTTAAATGCTGAAGTAATCCTGCTTTTCTGCATTTCTATTTTCTAACTGGCTATCGGACTCGAAATTTAATCCCTTGCCCACCTTTGGTTTTTGGCATTACAAGTCGGATTACTAGTATGTACGTATGATCAAAGATAGATAAATTTGCGAAAAGCTTAATTCAGAAAACGCTAACATAAAGGAATTTCAAAACCAGCCAACATCAGTTCTTGTAAAACCTTTTGATGCACCAAGGACCTTACTGTGTTCAGATCAAAACAAAAATAAACAATTCTGTCCTCGTAAGTTCCTTCTAGGATATTTTTCAGGAACAGAACGAGGATAGATACAGGTACTATATACATACAGTATAAAAGTATTTTTAAAAGAGCTGTAGATCGCATATTCTTTAATTTTGGCTTAAATTATTCCTTCCTCCCTCCCTCCCTTTTCATATACCTTCTTTTTTTTTTCATTATCTTTGTTTTTTGTTTATCATTATCTTTGTTCTTCGTTTATCTTTATCTTTTTGTTTATCTTTTCTGTTTATCATTACTTTTGCTTTTGTTTATAATTACCCTTTGATTTTTATTTATCATTATCTTTTGTTTCTTGCTCATCATCTTTTTGTTTTGTTTATCATTATTCATTTTCTTCATCATATTTTTCATCTTCAAGATATATCCATGAAGAAATAAAAAAGATGACTAGAAAGAAGTAGGGAGAGTTGGAAAGTTGACATGTATCTAAATTTCTGAACCAGATAGAAGAGACGCTGTTTGATGGATGAGTTTGAAAGTAACACGGTGTTTTCGCAGTCGGGAGGACCTAATTGAGAACGGGGCATTTGCACCAGAATCCGGCTTGTCTTTAGGGCGTACATATATGTGAGGACAAGTAGCGGATACAAAACTGTGCTTTGGTGAATTTCAACTCGAAAAGTAAAACAGATTCTTTTTTATTTTTGGATAAGATGTGGTAAAGACCTCAAATGATAACCTATATTCGAGATACAAACAAAAAAACAATTCTGAAGGAAAAACATGTACTCGCACGTAAAACACGACTTCAAATTTTAGGGCATGGTTTAAACTCTAAATAAACAAATGGTTGTAATATTTCAAAATGCTGGTATAACTGCATCTATAGTTGTAAGATATTATTACCCTTCTCAGAGGTCACACAATTGCCAAATAATGGTTAACACACAAAGCCACCAAGGAAAGTTTTTGTGAGTTTTCGTGGGGGAATTTATTTTTACTTAATAATTTTCGACACCCACGTAGAAATACGCTCAAACTAGAGCTGTTTTTGTTTAGGAGAAAAAGACGCCATCCTCATCCTGGATTCGAACCAGAGTCCCTCCGTTTAGCCCAGAGTGTCTTGACTTACTAGACTATTGTATTTGAAATATGTACATTAAATATAAGTGTATTAATATATTTTTTACTGTGGGAGAGAGAAAAAGAATTGTTTAAATAAATAATTATTCAATTCATAATGAAATTCAATTTATAATGGAGCTAATATTAGCTTAAGAGAAAATACAGTTCTGTTTATATTAGAAGTAACTTATATTGAAATTTTATAATAAGGAAGTTCGTTTCGATATTCCATTACAGATATTCGTACCAAGCTCATTAAACTTCTTTGTACGGCCACTACGTTTGTTTAATTTATAAGAAATGTCTCTGTAGGTTAATTATTATTTAACGTATTAATGATTTATGAACATTAATTATTAGTCCTTTATTATATCAATCCGTTTGTTATAGCAATTCATCCATTATACCAATTCCTCATTTATTATATTTATTTAATAATCATTTATATATTCTGATTCATTTATGTGCAGTTGAATTTTTATCAAAGTTCAGTAAATAAATTAATCTAATATTTTTAATAACCTCTGTCACGTCATGAATGAAAGATCGAAGATGATTAATGAATGATTGTTTTATTTATCGACAATATATTTATAAAAGTATATACTAAATATCCACACGCTTGCATAATCAAATAGTTGAGAGTGAAATTAAATGCAACAAGATAAACCATTTCTATGCAAAATGAAGTGGCATTCAATTGAATAAGATTAGATCCCGTTTTGTTCACAGATCTGCGATATGCTGATAGGTTTATCGAAGCACGTAGGCTTTTGTCTTGCTTCTTACATAATGTTTACATAGCTAAATATCAAAAGAAAATAAATTGTTTTCCTTTTTACACTGTGCTTACATAGAAAACAAAAGAGAGGTGTTTTTGGGACTGGAAAAGGGACGACTAATTTAGACTGAACGGCATAGAGGTGTAGCGTCTGTATTGGCAAGCCTATTAACCTGCTTTGCCCATTACAGTTTACGTACTGCTCAGTCAAAAAATGATTATTGTTGTCGGCAGAAACGGAAACAAGGCGAATTCCGCGAAAAATATTGATAGGTGAAATTATACAGACCATGGCGATGTGCGAAAATGACTGATCGTTTAATTTGCTATACCCTAGTCACGTGACAATCATTTTATGGCCTGTTAACTCTGAATAACAAGAAAATTAGAGGTGTTTCAGTAAATACGCTCTACCTCTTAACTGGCGAGAAAAAAAAAAGATTTGAAATATGTTTTTAGGGCGTAAAAATAGGGAAAAGTAGTAAACGAATTTTCGGTTTTTAATATATTGGGTGAGGGTCTCTTTCTATCCAATATTAAAGCAATTTTGACCCAGTTTAGTTTTTAGTTTTCAAGTTCGTATCAAAAAACCGTGTGAATATTTGTTATTTTACATTTTGGACCACGGGAGGACCGGGCCGCCCTCTTGGGCTCGCGCCTTCGAATGGACAAGGACTCGTACTGTCCGAAAATCCAACGTATGCGCCCTTTGGGCGGACACAGTCTATCCCTGTTTTGGACCATATTAGTTATTTTTTCAGAGCAACTTGGGCAAAATTTCAATTTGATATTGAAATTTTATTAATATTGGAATAAATTTTTTATATTCGTGATCAGAGACGGGTTTAGGTCACATGGCGCCAAAATTGGCGCTTACCCGCTAAATATTAATTATTTTCAAAATAATTCCTTTCTTGGCGCAGTTCTTTTTTATTTCTAGGGATTTTCTCAACAGGACACTGCTTTTTTTAACAAATATTCTTTTCTTTGTAAAGGTGGGAGGGGGGCGGCCGTACAGGCTGTGCCTAAGGGCGATAATTTTATAACATCTTATTACAAAATATACCGAATATCATTACAAGAGATGCGCGTCCATATGGGGGGAAGAGGGGCTTTATCCCCCCCAAGCGATTCAAAAATTTTATTTGCATGATTCTGCTATGCATTTACTTTCAAAAGTTTTACAAGCACATTTTAAAGTAAGATACTTTTTAGCTCATTACTAATTGCCAAGCAGTATAAATTATTTTTGTAGCATTTTAGTATCTTGTACATTCACTAAAATTTTTGACAGTCTTGAGAAGAAAGTAATAATTTTTCTCACCTCCACCTAGAAGTACTTATATGGGCGCTGATGTTACAAGGCGGAAAACTACAATAACAATTAATATTTCCTTATAACAAATAACATGTAACTAGTGCTTTTTTGATAATATACTAGTACTTTTTTGATAATACACTAGTACTTTTTTGATAATACACTAGTACTTTTTGATAATACACTAGTACTTTTTTGATAATACACTAGTACTTTTTTGATAATACACTAGTACTTTTTTTGATAATACACTAGTACTTTTTTGATAATACACTAGTACTTTTTCTGATAATACACTAGTACTTTTTTTTGATAATACACCAGTACTTTTTTTTGATAATACACTAGTACTTTTTTGATAATACACTAGTACTTTTTTGATAATACACTAGTACTTTTTTTGATAATACACTAGTACTTTTTTGATAATACACTAGTACTTTTTTGATAATACACTAGTACTTTTTTGATAATACACTAGTACTTTTTTGATAATACACTAGTACTTTTTTGATAATACACTAGTACTTTTTTTGATAATACACTAGTACTTTTTTGATAATACACTAGTACTTTT
>QLNU02015003.1:111536798-111549569 GCA_006491805.2 Dysdera silvatica | reverse complement strand
GATTTACCTAACATAATATTAATTTAATATATAAAATGATTTTTCAGTTTGGATTGCAAAGATAATTATCAGTAACTATATTAATAGTAACACATAATTAGCAGCATCACTACATATTAAAATATTCATGCAGTAAAAAAGTAACAACGAACGTTCACTGTATAGTTCATACTTAGCATAAACTAATAAATCAACTCTCGCTGGCATAGTAATTAGGTTATTGTAATACACAAAACAGTAGGCGGTGGCCGCTGAGAACTTGGTCAACACAAGCTTTTTTTGCACGTTGTTGGCTCAACGATTAAATGGTGGGTGGACTTACGCAAAGCACTTACAGAAAATAATGAATCCAATTGTTGTAAAATTGGTCTGATCATTAATCAAAATAATCTTCATAAATATGGCGATGTACGGACTCTTGAGCTTATTTCTTCTTAACGTTGTAAATGTTTTTCTACTGATCTTAATGCCATAAAAATCGTTAAAGTTTTAGTAATATTTTTTAATTACGGTTTCATGCCAAAATTTTCGCCCAATCTCGCCAATTTTCTCCAATTGAAAAATGAAGTTTCCAACGTTAATTTAATTTAATTAAACATCGGATATTTCTTTTAAAAATGAAAGCAAAATTGGAATCTTTAGATTTAGGAAAAACCCTTCAGTTTTTCTTTCTTGATAAAGTTCGGAAAGCTTTGAATTTAGGAAATGCAAATATGTATCATATACAGATTTTAAACAGATTCGTATATTATGTACAGATGTAAAAATCCACGATCCAATGTGAAGTACAATAGAAATCGGATTATCCGAATTTAGCTTGATCGAAATGGCTTGTTGCATTATTAGAGGAGTTTCAGTAAATATTGAACCCGCTATAGCTTTTGAATGTCTGTCTGCCTGTACGCAATACAAGGGTAAGGTAAAGGGCTTTCTTGGATAATATGAAATCGAGTTTGCCTCTTTTTATTTTGCATTTTTTGCAATTTTTTTGCAATCTTTTTGAAAATTTTTTTGCAGTCTTTTTAATTGCATCTTTTTATTTTAGATAATTCAAGTTCTTCTCTAATGGCGTTAAATAATTTTATCTTTAGGCGAAGAACGAAATAAAGGAAATAGAAATCTGTCTTTTGAATTGTCTATTGAATAATGCTATCTGTCCAATGAAGCTGTCTATTGAATAATGCTGTCTGTTCAATGAAGTTGTCTATTGAATAAAGCCATCTATTGAATTATAAGCAATAGCAATAATCCGAGTATTGTAGATTTTTAATGGTCATTGTATGGTAATTGATTATTAATTATAATAGATTTGGCCATTTTTTGTAGCGTAGTATGTTTATTTCATTATGGTAATTTTTGATAATAATGATTATTGAAATTTAGTAATTTCTAATAATTATTTTTGCAACGGTTGTTAACGATTAAAAGAATAGAATTTAAATTAAATATGTGCAAAATACAAATGACCCTGAAACTCGTTGAAGTATAGAGCTTTTAACACCTTTATTATTATATACTTTTATGAATTTTTATTATAGTAAATTTTTATCAATAAAAGATCATAATATTTTTTGGTGATTGCTCGATTATTGTATTTTTTGTTGATCATTTATCACTTGTTCTATTTTTAGATTTAAATTATAATTCGTGTTACGTTTTCGATGAAGTTAAAACAAGAAATCACATTCCAAATGTGGAAAATGTGATCAATGTAAAAAACGTGATTAACGCAAAAAATGAGATCAACGTGAAAAATGTGATCGATGTTAAAAATGATAAAAATGTGTTCAATATGAAAAACGTGATAAATATGCAGAATGTGATTAATGCGAAAAATATGATTAATGTGATCACATTCTAGAAGTAAAAAGGAATTATACTAACACCCCTTCGTTTGCCAGCTATAATCGTGTTTTAACCTTATAGCTACTATAATCTTTCGCCACTATAGTCTCTCCCCTAGTATAATTTCTCTCCGCCATTTCCACCTTTCTGCAGTTCCACTATAATCTCTCAGTCATCCATCGCTACCGCTTTAATGTGGACGAAAAAATCCTTTTTCTATTTCTGGTATTATGAAAAGCTTTTTTGTGTTGCCAGAAAATAAAACTTTAAAGATTTAAGTTTTTGGTTTATTCGAGAAAATGAATTCCTTATTAAGCTTCTTCATTAAACAAATTTATTAAGTTTGTTCATGAAACGAATTTATCAAAAGATGATTCATCAAATGATTTATGAAGTTGATTAAATAAACGGAATCATTTTTTGCTTTGCGAGTAATTTATCATCTAATTAAATGGATTATCAAGTTGATTTATTAATCAATATTTGTTGATTTATATCAAGGTATATTTGAAAGTAGAGTTTTGCTACCGCGCCAGATGAGTTTCAGGTCATTTAATAATGTTTCGTTTAGATTGGAGCTCATCCATAAGTGATGTAATCCAAAAAGAAATATCGTGAAGTGGATTAGAGCACATATACACGTGCAAAATATATCACTCGATTATTAGTTTATAATGTAAGTCACATACAATTCACATATGAAAGCATAACACGGTTAATCTTTCCCATTAAGAACTCTCAATTGACAAAGACAAAACGTCTTTAAACAGCAAAAGTCCTTAATCACAATGTGTGTAATTCTATGGAGTGTTTGCCTACTATCGTTAATCAGGGATAATCGTTAATTAGACCGGCGTTATTGGGGAAGCATTGCAAAATTGTAAAATATTGCAAGTCCGCTATACAGCCAAGATGTCCCCAAGATGAAACTTTCTCAGAAAAGCATTCGTCCGCTAAATCTAAAGACCATTTAAACGAAAGTTTGCTGTAATAACATTTAGAAAAAGGGCAAGACGCTTAAAGTTATTTGATTTTAGAAAATCAGTTGCGTACTCTTTTCGATCCGTTTGCGTACCTCCGGTGGCACGAGCGCAGAACACTTGAAAACCTTGACCTAGTCTTACGGTGGTGTCAAGCACCCAAACTGGTCATTTCTTTAGGCCAGTAAAAGTACAGTCTGAAAGCTAATCTATTTTCCCCTCACTCTTAGAACTCATCCCTACCAAATTCCACGTCCCCAAAAATATTGAACAAAACAAACAAAAAACCGTGGGCCCCGTTTTCTCCACGATGGGCCCTCAGGATGAATCCAGTTCTTTGAAGTCGTAAGTTACCTGGAGGGGGCAAGTTGGAGCAACGAAAGAGGCGGTGGAAAGGGGCACAGGTGGAAGTACGCCGGACTTGCTGTGTAGCATCCGGGCGCTCCATTGACCCCATTTTGCAGGCATCGAGGGCAGAAACCCTAGACTAACCGGGCCTATCTCATTTGCCACCTTTATTTAAGAACTCAGGCAAAAAGGGCGTCCAACTTTTGGAGTTCTGACATCTGAGAGAGAAGGTCGAAGACGCGTTCCAGAGACAGCTCTCGCCGTTTTTTCAAGTTCAAGGTAAAATCAAATTTTGATCTTCTAAACTGTAATTACACCAAATGAATTGTTTTATGAAAAATTCAAAAGAGCGTCAACGTTTCAAACTTTTAAAGTTTTTATGATGGGTAATAACTTAGTTAAAATTAGAGAATGTAATTGGTGAACTCCTCTTTTATACGCCCTCTGGTCGCATGAATAAGATTACAAGAAAATCGTATTTAGAAGCATTTGCCATGTTGACATTTTTATTTATTTTTTCCCCTTTAAGTTGGTCTCCAAGGCAAAGCTTTTTTAAAAGATTAAAATGAAATTAAAAATACGTCACGAAGATTGATTCTTCTTATTATTTTTATTGTAAGAGCCTGTGAGTAAGGTCTTTTGTTTGTTTGTTTTATGGTGAAAGCGTAACAAAGCTTATATTGAGCTGAGATTATCAGTGTTTTGAGGAATTCAAACCTCATTTACCTAGGGAGTTTTCAAGTATTACGTAAGCAATATTTTGGCCATTTCAACCCCCACCCCGGTAAGCAAAAATTAACATTGGCTAACATAGGAAAATAAACACAACGGCAACTCCCACCCAAACGTAATACTTGAACGCTTTCCTAGGGAATCAAACTTCGAACCGCGAATCTTAAAATAAATAAATCAGAAAAGGCTGCGCACCTAGTGGAATTAAACCTGAACTTTTCGCACGACACCCATATGCATTGCCACTTAGGTCTCACCTGAAGACTTGAAACTGTTGCCAAAACGTAACCGAAAAGTTAGAAAAGTTTATTAGTTTTTGTTGACGTCGTAAATAATTGTAAACACAAACTTCATTAAAAACAGTGGAGCTTCATTAATACTGTTAAAATAATCAATTCTTGTCATTAATTTAATTAATCTTTATGATGTAATGCATGTTTCAATAAAAATGCATGTTAATAAATACATGATCAAAATAGAACAGCCCATTCGCGGGCGCCTGCGTCAGGTAATTAGTAGAATACAATAATGTTTGCCACCCACGTATATTTAGCTCAAGCTATAGCTTTTTTGTTTTTGGAGAAAAAAAGGCGCCGTCCGCATCCTGGATTCGAACCAGGGTCCTCGCGTTGAGCCCGCGATGTCTTGACCTACTAGACGAATGAGGACAAGAACAAATGCATTTTTCTCCATATATGAGGATGTAAGATATTATTACCCTCCACAGGGATAACACAATTGCCAAATATGGTCAACACAAGAAAGCCTCCGGGGCGAGATTTTTGTGAGTTTTCGTGGGGGAATTTATTATACAATAATTTTTGCCACCCACGTATAATTACAGCTCAAACTAGAGCTTATGTAATTTTGGAGAAAAAGAGACGCTTTCCCCATCCTGGATTCGAACCAGGGTCCCCGCGTTCGGTCGGTGGTGTCTGGACTTACTAGACGAACGAGGATAAGAACAAACGCATTTTTCTCCGTATATAAGGATGTAAGATATTATTACCCTTCACAGGGATAACACAATTGCCAAATAATGGTCAACACAGAAAAGCCTCCGGGGCGAGATTTTTGTGAGTTTTTCGTGGGGGAATTTATTATACAATAATTTTTGCCACCCACCAAGAAAAATGCGTTTGTTCTTGTCCTGATTTGTCTAGTAGGTCAAGACACCGCTTGCTAAACGCGGGGACCCTGGTTCGACTCTAGGATGAGGACGGCGTCTCTTTTTCTCCAAATATAAATAAAAAGCTCTAGTTTGAGCTACTTAAACGTGGGTGGCAAAAATTATTGTATAATAAATTCCCCCACGAAAAACCCACAAAAAACTCGCCACGGAGGCTTTTCTGTGTTGACCATTATTTGGCAATTGTGTTATCCCTGTGAAGGGTAATAATATCTTACATCCTCATATACGGAGAAAAATGCGTTTGTTCTTGTCCTCATTCGTCTAGTAGGTCAAGACACCGCGGGCTCAACGTGGGGACCCTGGTTCGAATCCAGGATGTGGACGGCGCCTCTTTTTCTCCAAAAACAATAAAGCTCTAGTTTGAGCTACATATACTTGGGTGGCAAAAATTATTATATAATAAATTCCTTCACGAAAACTCACAAAAATCTCGCCCCCAGAAGCTTCTCTGTGTTGACCATTATTTGGCAATTGTACTAACCCTGTAACTAGTAGAAGTTCACAAATTTTATAAAGTATACTAACTCCATTTTAAAGCAAACAGATTTATAATTAACCGCCAAGTAGAAAAATTCGATATACATTAAATCATACGTTTTGTACAGCAGAATTTCTATGACGGTATACCACAATGCCTCTCTCGATGTTCTGAACAATTAAGCTTTATCTTCTATTATGTAATAGCACTTTTATGGCCAAAAGTGTCCCTTTTTGAGCTACAAAATACATTGGACAGCACATATATTTTTGCGGATTGTGTATTACAAATAGTTTATCGATAACAAACCCATGTCTATCGCCGTCAGAACATGACGTGGAAATTTAGAATAAGTGTTTGTTTTAATTTGACTTTCAATCAATTGCCAGCCTAGCACAGTAAAACTAAACTTTGGTTTTCCTAACAAGGATGGTGGCTATAATTCAGCTATGAGCAGAGGAGTAGCCAGGAGGAGGTTTTGGGGGTTGTAACCTCCCATTATAATGAAATTTTGTATATTTAACATAGGAATATATGAGTTGTAGCTCTGTAACCCCTCCCATTAAGCCTATAACCCCCTTATGAACTTTCTGCCTATGTCACTGGCTATGCCAACGTTTCTGGCGTCCTAGGATATAATTAAACGTGTGCGTTTACAAATTCCATTACCTTTTCTCTCACAATAAGATGCAATAATTATAACAGAACAATAATTATAACAGATAACACAACAATTATAACAGATAACACAACAATTATAACAGATAACACAACAATTATAACAGATAACACAACAATTATAACAGATAACACAATAATAACTGTCGGATAAGAAGTAAGAGGAAAGTTTAACTTTAGCGTTGTAGTGAAATTTTTTGGATTAGGGAATAGTAAAATTCTTAAAATTACTAAAACCCTTAAAATATGCAATTGTATATAATCCGGGCTCTACTTATTAAGCATATTACGCATCATTGCTCTTAAGTAAATGTCCAAGGGTAACTGCAAATTAAGAAGACAAACTATTATTAATTATACTGTATAATTGCAATGATTCCAGTCGACATAAAAAAATGAGTATTTCCTGGGACGAAAGACCAATAGAAAGAGATACTCAAGATAGCTGAGAAATATCATATGATATAGGAAGTCAGTCGTTTGAATACTATCTCAGGTTGTATAAGGATCGGTCTTTTGCGATCTAATTCATAATTTCAAACTAATTTTTTAGTTTAAAATTCTAATCAAACAGACAACAACCTGATGCTCCAAATCGATAAGGAAATTAGAGAACGAAACAATACAGAGTTTCACCAGGAGATTCCATAACAAACAGTTATTTCGACACTGGCGTAAGGTTTAAAAACACGACGTTTCGGGAGCCAACTGCTCCCTTTGTCAAGTGAAGGCGTTCTGCCTTAAACCTTACGCCAGTGTCGAAATAACTGTTTTTTATGAAATTAGAGAAATCACATCACAAGTCGAAAATAAGAAAAAAGACATAGATAATAAAATAGATTCACTTCTATCAAAAATTGAACAATCAAATACAGCCCCAAATCAAATTAAAGAAGAGCAAGAGAAACGTAAATTAATAAACGAAAATGTCATTCTAACAAATAATCAATTAGAAACAAAAATATTGGAAATATCAACACAAAAAGATAGATACATCACATAGATTACAGGTCAATAAACAACGAAAAAGTATATTACTAATTTGGTTTATAAAAATAGGAAAAAGAGACGAATTCTGGAATCAAAGAAAAAATATCAAATTCAAAACAGGCATGTGTTCAATGCAACTTAATGAAAATATACATATAAATGAACATTTAACTGAAAAAAATGCAAAAATCTTTAGAGGCAAGATTTTTTCAAAAACATAATAACTGAAAATTCGTATGGACATCAAAAGGACGTATAAAAATGAGAAAAAATTGAAATTTATGAAATAAAAAATGTTGATGAACTCACCGATTTATGATTTAAAAAAAAACTCCCGTTAATAACACAAATGACAAAAAGGAAATACACAATAATGAGAAACTCATTAACAATTTAATCCATAAGAAAAATAAAAAGGGAAAAAGAAATATAATTAGAAAAAAAACTAATTCACGAAAAACATAAACTACCATCTAATGATAATAAAACAAATCCTATCTCAGTAAAATACATGTGACGCAAATAGTCTGAACAACAAAATTAAACAGGTTGAAGAAATAATACAACATTGCAATACTCCAGAAATAATCTGTATAGTCGAAACTTGGAAAACAAATGAAAATTTTAATAATTATAAAGAATACTCTATTTACTGAGATTTTATTAAAAAGAAGGTGGTATATCGGTCTATGTGAAAGATGAATTAGATGTAGATATGATAAGTAACGAAACAGAACTAACCGAAGACGTTGAAATACTGACAATTATCATAAATGGACTAAAAATCCTAACATTACATAGGCCACCAAATTCAAATAAAAAAAATTTCGAAAAATTAGAAAAAATACTAGAAAAACAAATTTTTATAATTAAAGATTTCAATATAAACATTACAAAAAAAATAACTATTCATCAAAATTACTAAACATAACGGAATCACACGGACTAATAAATAAAATAAGAGAACCTACTAGAATAACACTAACAAGTTCAAGTACAATAGACCTAGTTTTTACTAACACAGATAACTGTTCTACATCAATTTTAGATGAAGTAATAAGTGATCATAGAAAGATTTTAGTAAACGTGAAAACTATAATTCAAAGTATAAAAAATTAAAAAAGATTAGAAATTTTAATCAAAAAATATTAAAAAATTTCAAGGGGCATTATTATAAATAGACTAGCAAACTTTTGATGTACCGTCTATTAATTCTCGAACATCTATTTATGAAAAATTTGCATTAAGAATAAAGGAATTATATAACAAAAGCTTTCCTAAAAAAACTAAAGTACTAAATAATAAAAATAATCCTGAATGGTTTAATTCAATTTTAAAGAAAAAAATAATAACGAAAAAAAATTCATACAAAAAATTTATGAATGAAAGAACAATAAAAGATGGGATGATTTTACTAAACACAGAAACAAACTAAACAAGGAAATAAAATATAAAAAATAACTACTATCTTGAACAATTATCAACAAAAAATACCACGCAAAAATGGAGAATAATTCACAAATTATTGGGTAAAACAAATAACAAAAATGAAAATAAAATAAAACTAATAATAAACAATACCAAAACAGATAATACGAACTTAATAGCAGATGAATTTAACAATTATTGCACAACCATTGATAAGGAATTAAATATAAGTCAATCAGTAACTGATAACTATAAAAAGTATTTAAGCACAAATATTTTAGAAACTTTTTACTTAGAAAACACAACTGAACACGAAATAGAGAAAGAACTAAATAGAATAAATAAAAAAATAGGACCAGGGTTTCACGATTTATCTCCCAAAGTAATTAAACTGTGTAAAAACGAATCGAAAAACCATTATCGATATCAATAAATGACATATTTAACACGGGAATCTTTCCTGATGAATTGAAAACAGCAGTAATTAGACCAATTTTTAAAAAGGGTAATAACTACTTAAAAGAAAACTACAGACCAATAGCAATCATGTCAGTATTTTCTAAATTAACTGAAAAGGTAATATATAATAGACTAATAGATTTTTTTAATAAATATAAACTATCCATAAAAAAACGGTTTCCAAAAAAAATGAACTGAAGAAATCCTATTAAGAGCAATTAATAATATTCAAAAAAATATGGAAGAAAACAAAATTACTTACCGATTTTTTTTCGATCTGAGCAAAGCGTTTGATTTAATTAACAGAAATATCTTAACAACAAAATTACTTAATTATGGTATAAGAGGCCGAATGTATAAACTGATTGATAGCTATTTAACAAATAGACAGCAAATAGTTAAAATTGAGAATATTCAATCGAAATCATTGATAAACAAATTAGATGTTCCTCAGGGAACAATCCTCGGACCATTATTTTTTTTAATCGCAATAAATTACTTAATAAATCTTGATGGGGGACTCCTGTTATTTGCTGACGATATCATCTAGTTAACAAATGGAAATAACATAGATCAAAGAATTAATAACACAAACGCAAAGTTAACATCCTGTGAACAATGGTTTAATGACAACAACTTAATAATAAATACAAATAAAACAAAATATATAATCTTCCATACTAAAAATAAAAAATTTACTAATCAACCTAACAAAATAAAATTCAACGATAACATCCTATAGAGAGTTAACTCAATTAAATTTCTTGGGTTAACAATCGAAGATCAATTAAACTGCAACCTAAAAATGTTTGATATTGAGAAAAAAATTAGATCTAATGGAATTCTAACAAAACTTAATTCATTACTAATATTAAATACAAAAATTTTGTACTACGCATTAATATTTAGTCATATAAATTACGGAAATATAGTATGGGGAAATTTATCCCAAACAAATTTAACTAAACTCAATAAACTACTTGATAAAACATATCAAAAATTATGTTTCAAAACAGGTAAGCATAAAGATAAATTGATTTACGAAAACAAAATATTAAACATAACTAATATAAATATTTTAAAAGTAGCATTATATATTTACGAAAGATTATACGAAAATAAACACCTAATTTTGATTAAAATAAGTGAAAATGAACATAATTATAATACAAGAAACAAAAAAGAATTAAATAAAACAAAAATAAGAATCAACATATGTAAAAATAATATTAATTATTATGGAATAGACATATGGAACAATATCCCGCCAACAATTAAAGAAATCAAATCAAAAAGTAAATTTAAAACCAAATTAAAAGAATATATTTTGGAGCGTCAATTAAACAAAGTGCCATGGTTGCAAGTGTTTTAAATAGTCTTATTTTTAACTTGTATCCAATGTATTTCATTTTTATAGATGTTATGCATAAATAAATTCTGATTGATTGAGATATATCAAAATTTTCATCATAAATATACCCGAATTTGCATCGTATGGGTAAGTAAATTTGCATCATGGATGCATTTGTATTTGATAGAGAGAAAATTCCAGATTTGCGCTATAAACATGTCCAGATTTGAATTATAGTCATATCCGCATTTACGTTATAGCTATACCAAGATTTTCACCATAAACATATCTGGATTTACATCACAATTACATACACATTTTCATAATTATGTATGAATATAAAAATATATATTCTAGGCGTTCATGATTTACAGGCCCTGCGGTGGCGCAGTGTGGTAACGCGTTCTCCTATTGCGCGGCTAATCCGGGTTCGACTCCCAGCAGTGCAAAAAGAACGCTTACTCAGAGATCTCATAAAGATCGCACTGCTCACTGTAGTCCGGGGTTTGGTTCCCTAGGCCTTAAGAGGTTCGGATTCCTCGGAAAACAGTAGGTCCCGGCGCAGCATGACCACTGTAGTCTTTGAGCCGTAAAACCACAAACAAACATGATTTACAGCTACCCTAAGGGCCCACCCCAAAAAAGTACCACAGCTCACAGGTTTTTAGTTTTCGGATTACACAGCCATTCTGCAGAAAATGGTAGGTTTTCAATTGAAAATGGTTCACAAATCCCAGATAGCAAAGATAGTCCTTTGGACGATCTTATTATCTGGGATGTAGTTTAACAAACGCGTACTGTACAGTGTCATAAAACACTATGGTTTACGTTTATCCTAATTGGAGACTGCATTGTGATTAAAGCCTCTATAAAGTTTGTATCGTTTGAATTGAGTCTTTACAGGGGTAAGATATCTAGATTTGTACCACATATAGATCTAACGTTGTACTGCATACAGGCAAAACATGTTTCCTTCTATAATTACATCCGATATAATTGCTAATTAACAGAAAACAACAGCACTAATAACCATTATTGGTTTTCTCGTGTTGACTAATTGATCAAGTGGTGATGCAACAGTAACACGATTACCCATTGAGCCATTAATCCAAGTTTGATACCCAATGGTGGTTACAAAAAAAGAAGCGTACACCCGCTAACCGTTAACTTTAGTCTGGGGTTGGTTCCTTAGGCCTTAATGGGTTCATATCCCTTGGGAAAATGTAGGTTCACCAACTACCCTGCGGTGGCATAATGGCAAGGCATTCGTTTATCGTAGCATTATTAGTTCAGTTCGATTTCCTATAATATCGTAGAACGTGTCCCGTTTCTCTGTTCACCGTACTCTGAGATTTAGTTTCTTTTGCAGTAGAGGTTTGGATCCCTCAGAATGCTCTAGCTGTCGGCGCTAGTACCGTAGCTGGATGATTTGGCGCCCCTTGGAGAACCGTCCAGATTGCGCCCCTTCTAGCCACGTACATTTCTCCCATGTGAATTATCTCAGCCGATTTTACGCCTTTCCTCGCCTGTGCCCCTGACGTGGGCCCTCCTGGCTACGGCCCTGCCCGGCGCAGCATAGCCGTTGTTATCCTTGAGCTATAGAAACACAAACATCTGCTTATTAGTTATTTTAGGTATGCTTACTACAAGAAAAAAATATATTCCATCACATTTCTTTTAAAGGTATTTTAATTTTTTCTCAACCGGACCTTGTCAGGCCAGAATCAGAATTTCTTATTTAAATGATTGCATCTCAACAGGAGCACCCTACTCAGTCTATGCACATAAAAATGAGGAGCACCCTTCTCAGTCTATGCACATAATAATGAGGAGCACATTTCTCAGTCTATGTACATGATAATAAAGAGCAACTTACTCAGCCTCTGCGCATAATAATGAGGAGCACCCTACTCGGTATATGTACATAATAATAAGGAGCACTCTTCTCAGTCTATGTACACAATAATAAGGAGCACCCTACTCAGTCTATGCACATAATAATAAGGAGCATCCCACTAGGTCTATGCACATAATAATAATAAGAAGCACACTACTCAGTTTATGCACATAATAAAAAGGAGCACCCTACTCTATATATGCACACAATAATAATCAGGAATACCCTACTCAGTATATGTACTTAATAATAAGGATCACCCTATTCAGTCTATATATATATGAGTAATAATGAGAAACACCCTATTCAGTCTATGCACATAATAATAATGACCACTCTACTCACACAGTCTATGCACATAATAATAAGAAGCACCCTACTCAGTCTATGCAC
>QLNU02015003.1:111517114-111536698 GCA_006491805.2 Dysdera silvatica | reverse complement strand
CCTATTATATGTAACTCTTCTGGACTTACCTATTATATTAGAAGAAAGGGCGGACACAGGGGGGAGGTCACAGGGGTCATGACCCCCAAATATATTTTTTCACTGTAAAAAATTCCAACTTTCATGATAAATGAAGGGTGTTATTCCAAGACCATGGCAAATTCTGTCCTTGACCCCCCAAATACAAGTCTGTGTCTGCCCCCAATTTGAAGTTCAATGACCAGTAAGTGTAAATATTAACATGTTTTCTTCAATAATTGATTTGCATTGAACGCCATTCGTGATTGCTCTAAAGAAAATTGGGCAAAGTGAGATTTTTATAATGAGAGATGTCTCGCTCGCTGGCTCTCTCTCTTTCTCTATGAAGTTATTTTTATTTTTCCTGATGTGTTTCCACAATCTTCTTTCTAAAATTATTCATCAATAAATCTAAATCAGTATCTCTAGATGCCCAAAGCCAAAGTAGTACCGGCTAATATTTTCTTCTGCACTGAGGAATCCATATCTGCAAATTCGAGGCTGTTCATTGTCTTCAGAAGTTATTTTTGAAAGCTCACGCTTCACAACAATGCCTGGTGCCCTAGAAAGTCTTCAAACTTCTTATTAAAATAACAAGTTAAACGTGCATGAATATAAGCGAATCTCATATTATTCTATTACCATTCTTCGAAAGATCAGTCCAGTTTACTTGGAGCTAACGTAGGTAGGAATGGAGATGACTCGGGCGAAAGGTTAGTGACGTAAAAAGGGGAGGAGACTCAGGGGGCACAAAGCACTCCCATTGGATAGCAAGACATATTAAAAGAGAGGCCGAAGGATAAGGGAATTGGGCAATATCAAACTCTAGTTCTGAAATTCGATTATTCTATAAATTTTTGCCATTTTTATGTGTAGCCGAAAATAAGGTTTCATTAAGTATGGAATTTTGATAGCTTTAAGCAGGTTCCAAGTCACTCGAGAGTAATCGTAAGTACGAGCCTAAACTAGTGATGTAAGTTGTCTTTATATATAGTTGGGAAATTATATGACGTGTAAAAGTACACACTGGTAAGTCATTATTTATAACTGTTCAGATATACAACAGAGTTGAGAAAAAGGCCATCTCTCAAGAGATCGTGATTAAGGCCTCCTTGTCTATAATGGAATATTATTTTACTCATAGCTTCAAGTTTGTTTACAGCATTAATCCAACATGCAGACAGGTGAAGTTTCAATAGAAACCTGCAAAATCTTTATGATAAGGGTGTAATATTGATATCATAATTATAATCATGGTATGAATATAATGCTATTGTCATACCTTCATAATAAATGCTATAATATTGCCTCTATCATTACAAAAGTATGATATTTATATACTATGATTTGCGTTGGATGGCATCTTCATGGCAAACATCTTTTTGGTTGGATTTTCATCATTAGGTATGACCTACGTCATGCGTATTACTTCATTAGAATCATACATCATCAAGTAATTTTCTTTCTTTTCAGGTGCAGACGATGACACCGCTGACCTTTCTGACAGCCGTGTCTATCCTCTGCCGTATTGCAAGCGGTACATACGATGGTTGGCATGGTGGAATGTCCTCAGGAGGATACGGTGGGCATGGTTGGCACGAAAAGATTATAGTAAAACACATCCCCAAGCACATCCAAATACCTAAGGCAGTACCTATTCCAAAACTGATTCCTGTGCCAAAATACTTGAAGTTCCTGAAACCTTTGGCAATTGCTAAACCTGTGCCCATACCACATGTAGTACCAGTCATCAAACATTTCCAGAAACCCTTTCCCGTACTCAAGGGTGTGCCATTCCATTTTCCCATCCCTCTTCCAAAGTTAGTAAAGCTACCTTTCCCTATAAAGCTTCCAAAGCCATACGTAGTCCACGTACCCAAACCATACGCAGTACCCAAGAAATTCCCAGTAGCTGTACCTGTACATATACCTAAACCTTACGTTGTGCCGATTTTGAAAAGTGTGCCAGTTCCAGTACCGAAGAAAGTGCATAAGATCATCAACATTGTAAAAGAAGTACCAGAATATGTGAAAAAACCAGTTCCGATTTAGTGAGTATCATTTCTAGTATTTTTTATATTGACTCCCATTTGTTAATGCATAGTGTTTTCCTGATTGAATTGCTTTGGAAAATGTATTGAAAATGCTTTTTTTGTAAGTAAATATAATTTATTTAATAAATATAAATAATAATAAATTTATTTATTTCATGTGATCATTTACCGCATTACATCACCACACCATTTATTACACTATACATACACCACATACGTTATGCATATTACTACATACCCATAATGCACACACACATATGCAGATTACGAGGTAAGTTTAACAACTATTTGAACAAGACAAATTATACTTAAAGACAACATAAATGCAACGCGCACTACGATCACCGAAACAGATCATGAGTAAATATCTAAAATAGTATAACGAGCTCATGAGCTCATGATTTATCTTCTAGTTGATCAGAAAGATCCACCACCAACTCCTCTATTTTTCTTATTTTATTCTTTTTAAGTTTTTTTTTAAAAAAAAAGAGCCTGATTATTTAGTATTTTAAGATCGGCAGAGAGTTCATTTCAAAATTTTGGTTTTTATACACTATACAATCTCCAAATTTTTTAGTTCCTATCTTTGGTAGATACAAATTATCTTTTGGTTAAGTTTATAATATCTTTCTGTTGAATCGTTATAGTATCTTCATGTTTATTGTTTTTATTCTTTCATACATCATGTTAAGTATACAGTAGCCATATAATTCTGAGATTAGCATTATATTATTATTTTCAACTATTATTTTCTAATTCAATTCAGTATTGCTGCCAAGATACTTAATAAATTTTGTCTGCATTATATCCATTTTATTCATATTTACTTTTTCCATATTTCCCAAAATAAAGATACATTATAATATGTGACTGCATATAAGCGAATAACATAACTGAATTTTGATCTTTTTGGATATCCAATCTTGCAATCTCTTCAAAATTCCCATCCCTTTACTTATTTTTTTACAAACCTTATCAATTTATTAATTTCAATTGTGTGTTATTTATTGTTATACACATAAAATCATTTTTTTTATTATCTGTACTTCTTTTCCATTTATATATACTTGTATTTCAATTTTAATATCACTCAGTTCATTAACGATATTTCTATTCTTATTCGCAAATATTAGTATTTTAGTTTTACATATATTTACTTTCAACTGATTTACTTTAAACAAATTTTCATTGTCTTTCACTTCTTTTTTTCTTTCCATTGATGATTTTATATTTCTGTCCTCTAAAATTACACTAGTGTCATCGGCAAATAGGGTTATATTTCCATCTTTTGTTACATTAAATGTATCATTTACATACAAAAGGCGCAACAGGGGACCCTAATCAGATCCTTGATGTACCCCATATTTATTTTCCATCTGCGATGATATAACGTTATCAAGATAAACCACCTGATTTCTATTGGTTAAGCAGTCTTTTATTATATTATTAATTTTTCCTCCAAAATTTTTAAGCTCTTCTATTAATATATATATCCCTATTTATTATATCATTATGGTGCATTCCTATAAATATTTAAAAAAATAATTAAAAAATTACATACTTGAGCATATAGGCGTAACTCGGGGGTTTAAAGTGAGGGGCCAAAACCTGAGCATAACAAAAGGCCCTAAACTGGGGGGTTGGGGGCAAAAATATAATTTTGCCTATTCTCTAAAAACTGGAAAGGTAAATGCCTCAATCCCCACCAAATTACGCCTATGCTTGGGCATACTGCATGAACATATGTGTTCACCTGTAGTAAAATAGAAACTGTTCATAGGAAACATGACTAAAAATTGTCGTTCGAGAAAATCGTTGAGGAATTTTCGCAGAAAAAAATAATTAAGGTATTTACAGTAACTGATTTTGTATTTTTATTAGTTAGTTTTGTTTATGAGTTTTATATATATATATAGGTTAATTTCATTGCTTTAATTTTAAATGGTTTAAGAAATACTTTTACAACGTTTAGAATGGTCGTAAAATGCGGGAAATGGGGAAAAGAATGCAATATTATTATTAATAATTAACTGTGATACTATGTGTTATGACTCTGCACATTCGCAAAATATAAGAATGGCAGAATGGTTAGAAAGCATTGAAAAAGAAGAGGTGAAGAAGAAATTAAGAAAACAGAGAAAAGGGGGAAAGAAAAAATTGATAAGTACTAAACCGAAATTTTTCATGAAACACAAAATGTATAGTGAAGAAGTAAGAAAAAAAACTTAAAATGGAAAAGCTTAAGGAAATAACGTGAAAGAAAATTGCCTAAGATAAAAATGATTATTCTTCTGAATAACGTTGTTCTAATTAACGTCATTTTTTGTTTAACGACGATTTTCCCCGTTTTTTGGAAGTCATTCAAAAGAAATATTAGTGTATTTATAAAAAAAAAATAGAAAGACGCACTCTTTCTCGCTTTCGGTCTATCGGATCATGAAATTAAAATATGCTTGTATTAACACTGTCGTGGCTTCTTGATATCTTATTAAATTATTTACTTGAAAATAAATTTTTAATTAATATTTTTGATTCATTGTAGCGTGGAAGAAAAGCCATATAAAAAGGAATATTATAACCCTGATGTTGGTGGAACATATAAAGGGAAAGGAACTTCTTTATATGGAAACAGCGCAGCAAGTTTCATAGCAGCACATACCGGTGGTCAAAGTGGATACGGTCAAGCATATGGCGGAGGTGGTATTCACACTGGTGGTCAAGGAGGATACAGCCAAACTTATGGCGGTGGGGGATTTGGAGGTCATGGATTAAGCAGCAGTTTTTACACACAAGCCCTGCAAGGCAACAACATCGGTTATGGATTACATAGAATACCTACTGCAGCAGCATATGGAACACATGGTTATCATGGCTTGCAATCTCTTTCAGGTCTAGATAATTATTCGGGTTATGATGGCAGAAATAATGATTTCAATAAACAAGTACCAGATGGAACTGATCATGGACATTCTGATTATAAAGAAAGCGGAGTTCATAGTGGTCCCACTTACCAAGAAAGCGATTCAGGGGGAGGAGGAGGAGGAGGAGAAGGAGGAGAAGGTTATCATAGGCAAGAAGGACAAGCACACAACTCAGAGCCAAATTCAAGTCCAGCGTACATAGGAGTATCTGTGACTCATTACAACCAGGATGGACATGGTAGCGAGTATAGTGGACCCGAGGAAAATCATGAACATTCTAATGATAACGAAGGAACAAAATATGACAGCCAAGCAAATGAACCAAGTAGTGGAAGCGGTTATGGTAACCATCTTGGTGATTTCTCTAGCGCAAACAATTATGCAAGTCATGTAGGACAAGGTGGTGGAATTGGCTATGGTAGCCACACTAGTGATTTCTCCAGCACACATAATTACGCAAGTCATGAAGGGCAAAGTGATGGTAATGAACCTGGTGGGGGTTATGGAAATCAAGGAGAGTCTGCTGCGTACCAAGGCCAGAGCCATAGCATAAGATACTTTCACAGAGGAGAACCCAAAGAATATCCTCACCAAACAGGAGGCAATGGTTACAATATTGGTCAAAGCGATGGTTATTCTGGTTATTCTCATAGTCAGATAGGGGAAGGAGGAGGAAGAGGAGGAGATAATTATGGTAACCAAAATCAAGCTATAGGTTTAAGGTTAGCCATCTATCATCCAAATCAGGTTGGAAATCTCTACCATGGGCAGCTCGGTCAACTTGCTCAACAATCCGGATATAGCAACCAAGGACATGAGACTTATGGGAACAGTCAAGCTGATTATTCTGATCAGGAAAGCTCTTCTTTATATGGTTCACATCAAAACGCATATCAAGGACAAGGTAGTGAGAGCTCTCCAGAGAGATACTCCGGTCAAAATGAAGAATATGGCGCACAAAGCGGTGGCGCAAAATATGACAGTCAGTCCGCAAACTACGAGGGCAAAAGTTCAGACAATAATGATTATCGAAACGAAGAAGCACCTTTGCAATATCAATCTCATCAGTCAAACGGTGTCGACTACAGTCAGAGCCAACCAGGCCCTGTGTATGTAACTGCCTATAATTCACAAGGGGGTTCTGCATATTATCAACAAACCAACAACGAGGAAAACCTTCAAGGACAGGAATCTGAAGTTACAGGACAGTACAGAGCATATCCCAGCGACAAAGATTCTACATCAGACTCTACAGGGCAAGCAGAAGTTGAACAATCTGATGACTCTCAAATACAACCCACTTCAAATGGAAGTGGGTACAGTTCCCAAGTGGTCAAAAAAGGTGGCAGTTGGCATATCGTTCCACGGTCATAGTCCAATGCCAAAATGCTTGAATGTACATAGTTCCTCTAAGAAACGTTTACCATTATTTATATCATGTATTTGTAGCTAGAGTTTTGCAACTGTTATCTAGGTTTAGAGTGAAAATTTGTTATTCATAGGCATATAGGGTAAATTGATGAATTTCCCAATATTCTTCGGTATCGATTGATAGTTTGTAACTGCAAATTTCACTACAATATATTTTTGTTTGGTTTGCGGGTTGATCCTTGTAAACTTCAGTCTGTCAGTATTTCATTTTGTAATTCTATTGTCAACAACCTTCGCTTTTATGACACATAAGCTTAAATATACAAAATTGGGTAAAATATATTGTGCACCATAATAATGCTTACTACATGACATCAGGGGTATTTTTCGCTGATATTGGATAAATTTTACACTTCAACAACCTCCTAATGAAGTAATATGAATATTAAAAGTCTTTTTGACCATTATGTTCTTTCTAGTTGCAATATACCTAATATTATTTGAGATAATTGTTGATGAAGTATTTGAAAAATCAATTGATTCATTGGCTTCTTCAAAACGCTATTCAGATACACCACTGATTGCATGCATATATTAAAAGGAATTATGGACGATAAATTGCGAATAGCTGTTGCTGCGAGGTAACTTAAAATTCCAAAAATTTAGATCAAGCTAAAGAAATTAGAACTATCTGATATCATCTAATGTTAATTATGTGACGCATTATTTTGAGTTGTTTTTGCAACTATTCACACTTGCGGCTATAGATTTCAGCAATCTAATAGAAATTTTTAAAACATTCTCTAATTGTGATATGAAGTGGACTTGTTTAAAATGACCTCTATTGCATATCATAAAGTGAAATTTGTTTAAAACGAATATTTGGCATTTTACTGAAAATGCTCATTCGAGTGGTACTTGCAGAGTAAGAATCATTTAATGCTAAATCTCGAATTCTCCAAACCACCTGTTTTCTAACCTAATTTAAGGAATTTTGAAAAAAAAAAATGTACCCATTCTTAAGAGCGAATCAGAAATTCAGAAATAACAGGTGTAATATTTCACACTACAAGCAGCACCCCGCATTTAAAATTAATTAAGCGCAAATTCAAATACTACACAAAGGATTTTTGACCTCAAAGCTTTCAAATTTACTTTGAGCAAAAGGTATAAATTGTTCGTCACATATCATAGGATACAGATTTCCCCATTTCCATTTAAAATTGCGAAATTAAATCATTTTAATTATCCTTTCTTCATTAACTTTTAAGGATACGTTGCTGTCTCAGTTTCTTGGCTATGGTTATAAATTGTATCTTGACATCTTGTGGTAATTGTGTGCATCATTTATACATTATCCAATGGTCAGTTTTGCATTACAAAGTCTTTATTTTTTTGTTAGTGGTATATTTTTTCTATGTAGTATATTTTCTTGCTGTATATCGTAGTCAATAGTCTCTCAATGGTATTCTACATATCAATACTACCCACGTAGTATTTTTTTCCAACTATTTAGAATCTTGAATGTATGCTCAACTGTTTGTAACGTCCCACCAAAACACCTGGAGTGTTTTTGTAAAGGAAAAAAAAGAACAGTCTTTAGACTGGTTTTTGTAAATAAATTTTTTTTTATTGAAAGAAGAGGACTTGGGTCTTCTTGTACGTGCGTGATTAAATCATTGTACATGAATATTTAACGAGGCTTTCCTTTAATAATGGAGCCTTCTTTAGCAGGAAGTGCGGTTTTGGTCAGAGATAGCATAGAGTTCTTTAGTTAAAAGTAAACCGGATCTTCCTAAAAAATAAAGAGGCACAAAAGATGCTTCGAGGTGCTGGCGATGCTTTGTATCTAGGTTCTTTCCATTCAAACACATTATATAAAGGCTAGAGTTCTCAATGAAGAGCAATTAAGTTTGAAAATATTAATTATTAGAAGTACAATTAATACTTCATAACCGTTAATAGTCAATATAGAGCATGTCTCTCTATATTAGAAATTAGCTTTGGTGAAAAAATGAATTAATAGTAGTTATAGCGCCAATAATGTTATCACTAACACGTTACCACTCCCTTCCATGAGTTCAATATTGAAATTTTGAACCCGAAGATTTTGAAATATAATACAAACTGTTTTCTGCCGTCCCGTCACTTTGTATAGGAATCCCCACGTTATTTTTTCCTTTAATACGAAAACAGCACGAAATATCGTTTACAACGAACTGTAAACAATGTCCCTTGGAAAATTTTCCACTCTTAACACGAACTAAACTCGTTTCACAAGAGCAGAACTCTTCAGGGAGATTTTCAACAGACTGTAGTTGCTAGACTAAACATGCGGGAATGGCGACTTTTGTCTACTATTGCATAACACACATTTTCTCTTGAAGTCTACCTGCGACAAGAGCTGAAAAATGTGTTCTGCCATAAATGCTGTTGATGTGAAATCTGCCTTGTGTCGATCGAGTACATTACAGGGCTAAATAACCGAGGCACGGGCTTGTTGTGATCTTCCCGAATTTGTTATATTTGATGAATATATCTCAATGGATGACAACAGCATCCAATGCAACACTGAGGTGTTGCATTGGATGCCGAAATAGTTGGTGCCATTAACAGCAAGATACAATCCTTATCGGGCAGTAATTACTATTTTTCCGATATGAATGAACACATTGACAACTCTGCCACATCAAACGAAAATCTTGTCAGTTTGAGAGAGGCTTTCACTGCGTTACAAATTGTGCATCATTTTGTAATGCAAGAGGCAGATTCCGGGGCTTCTCTAAAAATTGTGAACAAACTTGATGACGTTTGGTATCGTTATGCCGACAGAAAGCGAAAACATTCTGCAGTTACTGACCATTTTAACCTGTTAACCGGGGAATAAAATTTTGTGAAACTCGTTTCACACTGGGGACTTTTTTGTGGGGGAGACATTTTGGTAGTCTTCCGGGCATGACGAAAAATGTCGTCATACCCAGTTAACAGGTTAAGTGTAGTACTGCAATTTAACAATTTTACTTAGTACCGTATGTAATCTGGAACAAGAAAAATTTTACTAAATCCTAATGGTATATAGATATAGGAAAACAAGGATTGTTTTAACCATCTCGTACACATAATATCCACTTTAAATGTAGGTGCACATTATCGCTATTGTTTTTGTTACAACATGTGCATGCTATAATAAAATAATAATAATGATAAATTATAATAATAAAATACAATCATAAATTAGTAAAATGGTGAATGTAAATAGGCAAAATATATCCATGGTAACCAGAGATGAAAAATACAATTTAATAATACGATCCCATCACCTTTTCCAGATAATGAGAATTACTGTTAATACGAACAGATTTTCTGTTCCCCTTGGTGTTCGTCTTAACGAGGTTCGACTGTATTCAGAAATATCTGATATATATATATATATATATATAGTGGTTTTTTTTAATCAGAGTGAGGGTGGGTATGAGATGGTGAAGAAATGGAGATCATCCATTGCCTAAAGTCACGCTCCACCACTGCGGCAAAATATTTATTGATCGGTTGATTTTTTTAATCACCAAATAAAACTACTCCGACTCCTAACCGCGAGAATGAATGAATGAATAAATAAATAAATAAATAAATAAATAGGTAATGGCTAAGCTTATGCGTGTTGGAGGGTCATTAAAGAATATTGGTATGTTTTTTTCGCGATATATTTGCCTTTTCTTTGTATGTGTGTTACTGCAATAAAACATCCCCTGCCTAAAACTCACTCAGATACTTACTCATTTTTACGTTGCTTTCCTGTTGTGTTGGAGAGCTGTTCGGACGTTCGCTTCTTTGATGTCGATTTGGTTAAGTTTAAAAAGCAGTCCAGGCACTGCCCCATTTAAAAAAAAAATAGTCTATAGTGAAGCTTTGTAGGCGCTTTCAGAGGGGAGGATGATAGGGGTCGTCTGTAGTTCAGTTGGAAGAGACCTTGGCCGGATACTAAGGGTCGTGTGTTCGGTTCCCACCAGACATTGTGAAACGATACTTTTCTTTGCAAACAATTTATCATCTAATATTACCACGTCATTGACTATGATGAGAAAAAAAAATTCCTATACTTACCCTTATGTGCATTTAAGCTCTGAAATATGACTTCAAATGTCCTTTGTCTTTGAACATGCAGTTTTCTAGAGCTATTTCCGTACCATCTTGAATTCGAAGAATCGACTAATTATACCCATGGCTCGTAAAGCTTTTTTATAAGTTAAAATGTAAATATCATATCCTAAGCTTTACTTCTTCATTAGATGTATTTTAGAGAGAAATTGGGCACGCAAGATATAGGTCGGAAAGGATGGCTGGCAAAGGCAACCTTATAATCACAGGCATATTATGATGACACTCCAAGCACCAAGATGCGCCAACCAATTAGAGGCTCGCATGTCGACGTGGTTATCAAAATCTAGTCTCACCGCCGTCTGCACTCACTCACTCATCATCAAAGCAACGACACTTAAGCTCCGTGCTTAATTTGGAATCGAGGGGCGGAGGGGGCGATCACCCCCCCCTCCCTCAGGGTTAAATAGGAAAAAAAATTAAAGACGATGAAGAATATTTTATGTGTTGTTTGTTACTACTGTAATAAATAAAAGTCCAAAGTCTCTAAGTCTTGGAGAAATGCGATCCAGACGTTTTTCCACGAATCTACAAGCTTCTCGTCTTTCAAACTACGTTTTCAGTAAGGGTTACTTCAGCAGAACGTAGTTTTTTATCGTTGAAGCGCCTTCAAACTTGGCTTCGAACGCGGATGACAGAAGAGACTTTTAATACACACCCACAGAGACATTCATATTGATGTAAATAAAGTGATTGACAAATTTTCAAAGAAACCAAGATGGCTCGACTTTGCACTATAAACTTCAAGTTTTTTAAAAAGTCGCTTATTATAAAAAAAGTAAAATAATTACGATGTTTTTGTAGTTTAAATTTAAACTTGTTCTATTAATTACATTGTAAATTATCGTTTTGGTTATTGTATATGTCTCCTTTACTAGCTTATCCTTCTGTCATACTTGACTATAATCTACCCTAAACCATATAGTTTAATTAAAGAAAAGCCCAACTCTACTTCATTGTCATAAATTAAATATTTTGGTGAAGATAAAGGAAGGCTAGTAATATAACAACATTTACCTAAACTATTTAACAGTCCAAAACTAAAATTTTCCCGGTGAACATTTTCCCCTCCGAAACCTAAACCCCCCATAATAACATCCTGGACTCACCCGTTTGGAATGTTGCAAGAACATAAGTTATGTCCATCGTAAAGTAATTATTTTAAATGGATCTCTTAGTCATTCGTATATTTAGTGATTGCTTAGATACCACGACACTAGTAGCGACAATCACTAAAGTGTAAAAAGTACATTTGAAATACTGATATAAGCTGACTATAATTAAAATTGTCAACATACTAAAAGTGGTAAAGTAGGCAGCAGACCATTTTTCTTCACTAAAGAATATATTTTGAAGGGTACAGACATAGGCGAAAAGTTACATGGGCCCGTAGTGCTCGAGCCCCAATAATCCGAAATAAATTGTATGATTTTACCTATGCTAAGAATTCATAAACGTATACAAAATGTGTTTGGGTCTCCCCCATCCCTCACTAATAATTTTGAGAACACTACGGTGATGCAGGTATAGGCGTAGAGTTATATGGGCCCGAGCCCTCTAATAATCTGAAATAAAAAAAAATGAAAAAAAAAGAAAAAAAAAAGCTCTAGTTTGAGCTACATATACGTGGGTGGCAAAAATTATTGTATAATCTGAAATAAATTGCGATTTCAGATATACTGTAATTTATACACGTATACAAAATGTGCTTGGGCCCTCTCAATAATTTTGAGAACGCTACAGTGATGGGTACATGTACTAACTCTTTCGTTTCATACGCCTGTAGTTTATAAAATGGTTTCAGGAAGTGCCCAGTTATTATAGTGTGGACTAACAGTAGCGTAGCGTAGCAACTCAAACTCATGGGGGCTTCAAAGAAGATTATGTGATGCGGCCTTAGAGAAAATAATGTGTTTTGATATCCAGTGTGGGGGCTTCAGCCCCCTTAAGCCGCCCCTCCCTTTCCAACGCCACTGTGTACCCATCCATGCCCGTATCCCGAGGTGGGGATCTTAAGAACTGGTCCCCTCTCAAAACTAAGTTTTTAATGGGACTTGGCTACAGCCTTGCGTACTGTGATTGTATCGATACATGCGGTAAAAATTTTTGAACCCCCACGAAATTAAATTCTGGCTACGGTCTTGGTACTAACAATAGAGCTGCTTGAACTGCCACAATATGAAAGTAAAGCGTTTTTAAAGAAAATCTAACGCAAACATAATTTCTTTTTGTAAACTAAGTCTAAAAAATATACAAAAAGACATCAAGATTATCTTAATATGACCAGAGAGCGGAAAAATCTTCCCACAGCCTTCAGGCTCCGAATTAAACCACAAGCAAGTTGGTCTTCCTTCATCAAGTTTGCTAATTACAAAGAGATGGAGAGAGTGTGAAGATGTATGTTTGTTCCGGGTGCTACTCCTTTTCGTCGTGTTTCTCATGTTAAACATGATTTAGGAATACAACATAAGCTCGTTCATACAATTGGGGTCAATATTGTGAAAAAATACATTAGGTCAAAAAGATGGTGGGTTCTTTTCACAAGGAGTGTTTTGTACATTACTGCTTAATGGGCTTAGAATGCCTTCATTGAACAATTGAGACAGAAAGTGGTCTTTTCAGTGTCCAAAAGAACAAATTGTCCACAAAACGGAAAGTCGCCGACGCATAAAAAAGACACGGTCGCCCATGAGCAGTCGTGTGTGCCAAGAGCCACGCCTAACGGAGTCCCTATAGCGTCATGATTCCGGTATGAGAAATTTCCGCATTCACACTTTTTCTTCTCATTGACTTTTACTGTCAGTAGGACTCATTTCACATTTAGTTCGTTTTGACTGTTTTCTTCTTTTCTTCTTTTTCATCATCATTGTCATCAAGTCTCTGTATATGGCGGCCAAAATGAACCATAATTCCCCTATCTCTACTCTCACAGATCAATTCATTTGTATTTAGTACTGCCCAAGTCTTTAAATCATCTACCTTTTCCTTCTGACGTTGGACTTTCCTCCTAATGATGTTTAGTTTTAGTTCCATGGTGATATGGTGAGTACATAGATTATGATGACAATATTTGCTTAGAAGACGTATATTTTAATCTCGGAAAAGTCATTTTTAATACGCAAAGTTATCGTCCTGATAGTTTTAACACTAACCAGGGGCGGATTGAGCCGCCGGCCAACCAACCCCCGGGCCTGTTCACAGCGGCCTAGTAATTCAAAAAATATGAAGGAGCTTTCATAGCTTCATGACATATTCTGTGATATGCCGTCAAACAGGACAATGTGTCTTGCTTTTCAATAGGAGGGGATAAGCCTCCATTTCCTATGCTACTGCACCGTCGAACTTCATTATGACGACGTAGGTTATGATGACAACTTGGCTATTACTTTAAAATTCTGAAGTTGTTTCCATCACGGATTATTCTATAGTTGCTTATCGACTATAGTGTCGTAATCTCAGTGGTACGTTAAATATTATTTTAATAAAAACCAATTGTACTTCAATCAAGTTCCAACGGTGTATGTCAATTTTTTTTTTAATATTTTAAAATTTTTCATTGCTACGTTATGGACTTCTGTTCCACAAAAAGCGTATAAATTATAAATGCTTCTATCATTATAGTTTAATAATGATTGAGATGACTCAAACATCAACTCCTTACATCATTCTATTTGTTAATAAATTCTATTGATACCATTGCAATCAACAATGAGTAAGCAAATGTAAACTTGTGTGTGTGCACAAACTATTACCCAGAAAATTAACTGATTCATTTTTCATTCATTACTAAGAAAGTAAGCTCTCTTTTTCTTATATCCTTGTGACCCTATCTCTAACCGTATCCACGACAACGAGGTTCATTACCTCAGCAGTGCTGAATTCAACAATATTGGTACAAGAACCGTTGTTGAACATCGAAGACAATTTTCTTGCATGTCTTCATCATTGCTTGTATCAGAAACGTTCTGAAATTATACAAGGTCTTCTATAATCACACAACGATCACGCAGTTTAGCTTGAACCATATTTTTAAATCTAATGGACTGTGTGTGTGTGTGTGCGATTTAATTATAGAATCAGCACTGCATGAAATATCTACCGACTACGATAAGCGATGCTATCATGAAGAGATTGCATAATAGGATGAACGAAGCGTGGGCTTCCACCATGGATCTAGGTCAATGGGAAATGGGGGGAGGGGAAGGCACCACACCTGAGGATTTTTGTTCATGCAAAACATCCTAGTTTTTGTCTTGACGATAAAGGGGGTCCGGATTAGGTTCGAATGGACCCTGAAGCATCGTCTGACCTTCCGTCGAAGCTAAAGCACAAGCAGTAAAAAAGAAACATCCCGTTTGATGAATGGACTGCGGTACGAAGAAGATTATTATCAAACTGGTAACAACTGTCTTTCCATTAGTAAATTCTTCACGAAAAACGTTAGCTTAAATTCTTTGCTTTTTCCCCTCTTAGCCCAGGGCTCGGTATTTTTTGAGATATTTGCCGAAATCCTTCTCCCAATTTCACCCTCCTATGTAACCACCAATCATTCAGGTGGAGGTTTTTGATTTAGTGTGGAAAGCAGGAGGTTATCCATTAGCGGGGACTCTGACGCAGAACAGGAATCTGCAATCGAATTTCTGTAGATTTTTAAGCAGATCGTTCTCCTCTTTGATCTTTAAGAACTTTTTTTTTTCGTAAGGAAATCCTTATTGCTCCTTCAACTTCTTGGAGTTGCATAACGGCCAAGTACGAGTTAATAGTTCCATGTGATAATGGCTTTAATTTTCATTTCGTAAACCACAGATCCGTTTGCGCAAATTTTGTATTTATATCAGATAAATTTAACGTATGGATAGCAGAATTGTATGAAATATTCAAAAATAATACCATTGGTTCTTCAACTAAACAAAAACTGAAGCAAAGTAGGTACTGGAAAATAATTTACAGAAAAAAATAAAACTACTCGTGATTCCTTTTATCGAAGTTGCAACGGCATTATTTCCATGGAGTTAAGAGGGCTATTAAGAGGGCTATGGAGAGGATATTCTAGGAGAGAATTGAGGCAACATGGGACGTAGCCTATTTTGAAAATGGCGGCACTTGTTTACCCATCATCCTGTGCGGGACTTCGTTTACTGTTTAGGTTTGGATCACGTTTTGACACTATCATGAAACACAACTGTCAGACCTGGCATAATGTCAAAACGACCTGTTTAGACTTGTATAAAATATAGTCAGGACTGTAGCCAGAATAACGGGGCAATTGGGGGAAGGCAAAGGCATATATATATATTATCTGTATAGATAACCTTGAATAAATGGCATCAGAGAAAAATGCAACCTTTAACACTGGACACGTTGTCAATCACTGGGACCATTAGACGTACGATTAAGTCAATGTCTATAGAGCACCATGTTAATTGAAACTGGATTTCATTGGAATATTAACACTTCCAATGAGAAATTCAATTTGCTTTTATTAAATTATCAACATGACAATCTACTGTGTGGCCTTCGGCTGTAAAAGTAGCTTTAAAATCATTATATAACACGTTTTTCTAAAATTATCATTAGTATATTTTTCTAAAATCATTATCAAATTTATAAAATTAAAAAATTTGTAAAACTAACAACACATAAAAAATTATTAGCACACTATTTATACAATTAATATATTTCATAAATAGTTATTAGTACCATTTTACTTTAATTAATATATTCATAAAATAGTTGTGTGATATATTTGCACAATTAATATATTAATAAAATAATTAGCATAATTAAAACATTTGTAACATAATTATTAGCATATTTATATAATAAAAATAGTTATGAAATAATTATTAGTATATTTGTATAATTAATGTATATATACAATATAGTACAACCTGTATCTTAACGAGTACTTCTATTCAACGACTACCATCTTTAACAACCACTTTTTCTGGAAACGGTTTTCTCCCAGCCATAGACTATCCAATGCTAAATCCACCTCCATTCAGAGACTACCTCTCTGAGCAACCGCCTTTTCACGAAACCGACGGTGGTCACCTTAGGGAGGTTATACTGTGATTATTAGCATATTCATATGATTACAGTAAAAACTCCCTAAGGCGCCCACTGTCGGTTCCGTGGAAGAGTGGTCGTTCGGGGAGATGGTCTCTGAATGGAGGTAAATCAAGCATTGGGTCTACGATTGGAAGGAAATCCATTTCCAGGTAAAGTGGTCGTTAAGAGAGGTTTTACGGCAATATGCAGTTAAACATCCGTAAGGCGACGGCCGTCGGGCCGGGAAAAAGCAGTTGCTTAGAGAGGTGGTCTCTGAATGAAGGTAAATTTAGCATTGTGCCTCAATAGGGTGGGGAGGAAATAAGTTTCTAGAAACAGTGGTCGTTAAGTGAGGTGGTTGCTGAATAGAGGTGACTTTTAAGAGAAATTTCCACGGGAGGGCCGTTCTACGGGTAATGAGCTGGCATTTATACAAGGGGGTCGCGTGGATCACGACCCCCAAAAAAACATTTTTTTACTGTAAAAAATTCCAACTTTTATATAATTTTTTTTTTTTTTTTTTTAAGTTCCGTAAATTTTCTCTTTTTTCAACGTTAAGGGAGTCCCCGACGAAAACGATGATACGGGGTTTTCCATAGAGATAATAGAGAGCATTTTCTCCGAAAATATTTATTCGATAAACACAGAACTTTTTTTGTATAGTTAAAAACATCTTTATATATTTTGCTTGCGGCATTTTATAATATATACAATATTCGTAAAATTATAAAATATTTATATCAAATGAAAAACAATATTCAAGAAAACACGATTTTTACCCTTAATTCATGTCCAAAAAAAAAAAAAATCCTGCTACACAAAATGTATGTAGAATTCCTATGTGTACGTACACAGGAAATTATCAGATAATTGCAACTCCAGTTTTTAAAAAAATGTTCCCTTTATCCCAAAACTGTTCCTTGTAAATCCACTTGTTTACATTTGTAAAATTCATTTAAAAATTTTTTTTCACAAAAAATGTGAAAATGTGAAAAAACATTTATTCAAAAATAAATTTATAATTGCATCTTACTAAACTATGATATTGATAATGAAAACTGTCACAAAAGCTATATGTATGCATCAATAAAATTGCTAACTACCTTGAAAAGTTTGCCATTGTTTAAACGCAATCTGTTTATTTACCTGCTGTCCTTTTAATTTTGTATTTATATTTTCCTTTTAATCCTGTTTTTATTTGTTTATACACGTAATTTGGCAATAAATTCGCTGAGTTGCCGTTTCCGATGGTGGTGGGAAGTTGTCAGGCCTTTAGTTGTCTTTCTACTCATCCCTATTCTCGGCATCTACATTTTCTTAACAGTTATCATTTTAAGGTATATTATCGCCAATATTTCTTATTTATGTATCTTATTATGTATTATTATTATTATCTATATCTTATGCACCCCATTATATATATATCTTATGTGTATATATTTGATGCCTGGAAAATAAATTTGAATTTTAATAGTCCGATAGTTTTGATGTCATATATATATATGCATGTCATTGCATATATAGCCGATATTTGCTATATGTATTTGTTTCTCCCTTAAAACCAAAGTATGATAAAATACAAATGAGAACCTTTTTGCAGAAAACATAGAACGAGAGTGTTTATTTAAAAATAATAATAATCTATCCAGCAGATAATTTTGTTTAAACAAGTTTCGTGAAATCTGGGTTCTGCTGCATCCGTCAACAGAAATGAAAATTTTGCGGCATACCCGTTGAAATTCTGCTTATTTCTAGGGGTATGTATATTCTTCTAAACTTTTATATGACGTGACAGTTGACACTTTTGAAGTCGAATGAGTGGTCTTAAATATATATATATATATTGAAGAAAGCATTGTCTATCATCCCAACAATCCTGAATTGATAGTACTGTGCTATTCTTCTTCCACAGCGGGCGGATACATCCCGGATATGGTTTTTATAGTTCAGTGTGTAGATTACATTGAGTTGCTTCCAGGACCCTTTGTTTACATACGCACATTGATTTACTTTTTATGGAATTTTTTTTCTTAGGCAACTTTTCTCACGCATTTTCACTGCAACAATTAATAAATCTTGGTTATACCTGTATGCGTATCCACAATCAATGCTCAATTAAGCATTGTTATCAGTAAAACTTTTTGTTGTTATTGTTGGTGGTGGTAGTGGTTGAGAAGACAAAAGAAGAAGACAGAAGAAGGAGGAGGAGATACATACCTACTGAAAATATAACAAAATTACAATACGTATAGGAAAACTGGTTTATATAACTTTAAAAAAACAAAAACAGGAATGTTTTATTTTAATTTCACTTCAACGAAAAATGAAGTGTGGCTACAAAAACTCGTCTACCCCATTTCTTCCAAAAGTCGACTTTTAAATTTAGGTTGAACATCTAAAAAGAAGAGGAAAATGAACTTGCTTCATGGGCAATGAAACCGAAATGGGAAGAAGGCAACCTTATTTTTCTGTTCGCTTGCTGCGCAAACAATTTTAGAGAAAATCGCTAAGCCGAATGAAAACTGCGTCAAATGGAAACGTGGATTTCCAGTCTGACGCGAATGCAGGTCAAAGACCCAATGAGCTTGGCATAGATATTCTCCTATTAAATCATACCTAAGAAGGTCTTTTTCGGAATGAATGGACTTTTTCCACCATATGAGAGACGAATGCGTATTTTCATATTTATAGCAGAATTTGGGAAGTACGTTTTAGAAAAGGCGATTCGTCTTGTTTTTCATTTTCTGCTTGTAATGGAAAGATGAAACAATGAGATCAAAGATGTGCAAAGTCGTTCACGGAGTTGGTGAATGAATGATTTCGTACATTTATGAATGAAGTAAACGAAGGAATAAGGAAATAAAACCCCGTGTGTAAAACCTCGATTATCCGAATTTTGCTTAACCGAAATGGCCCGAGACACCTCCTTTTATTATTGTTATACTTTTAGTAAACATTCAATGTTTCTGGTAAAAACTCTTATATTTGTGTATTCCGATCTTGAAAGAGAA
>QLNU02015003.1:111474884-111504623 GCA_006491805.2 Dysdera silvatica | reverse complement strand
AATATGTAAATACATATTTTAAGCACATTTTCACAGTACTATTCTCGTCTATGCATGCATAACTACCTTATGTTACTTACCATGTTTGGCGCAGTATAGCCCAGATGCTCTTGCGCCATAAAAAAGCCAAACAAACGAGAAAGCATAACTAACTACCTATGCATCTGAGTTTGCAATCTCGTAGAATCCACACTTTTTAAATGCAGATGGTTGCGAAATTACAAAAGGCAGACATACCGATGCAAACCTATCCACTGCACGGCAAAAAAAGTATGCAGTACATAACATGCAAACAACATTTACGAAAAGGGTGCACTGAGGCACTTTTCATTGTAACATTTTTGGTGTACACAGATTACAATCTGTGAAACCGTAAATTATGTGCGATTTGGAAAACACATTAAGTAATATTCATGAACCGGTTCTTGCATATTCACTTGTCAGCTAAAGCAGCAGTTCTTAAACTGTGATCCGTGGACCCATGGGGGTCTGCGAGATCCTCCCAGTGTTTCACAAAGGTTCAGAAAAATTCTAGGAAAAGAGCATTTGCTCTTTAATGCTAAGAATAAATTATGAGGGAAGGAAAAATTCCTTCCTTAAATGGTGAAAATTAGTGATGAAACACTAGAAATAAATATGTATGATGCAAATTCTGGGTTTTAAACTTTGAGTTAATTCTTGGGGGTCCGCAAGGGCGAGTGATCTCTGAAGAGGGTCCGCTGTCTAGGAATGTCAAAGAACCGCTGATCTAAAGCATAAGTAAACTAAATATCCCAGCAGAAAATTCACACTTGTAACCTTATCTAAATGTACTTAGTGGAATGAAGTATTATGGTGAAACCTGCCTAAAAAGATATTCCAAGGAGTGGGGGAAAGATATGTTACAGACAACGTTGAACTTGACACACTATATATTTTGGGACTGTGGCAAATATCGTTATAGAAAGATTTCACTGTATTCTTATTATTAAACGTTGAAACTTCCAGGACATTGTAACTGTTTACTAAGTGATTTCCAATCATATTCATACTCGCTTTTTCGTCTTGACATACTCAACAACAAACGCATGCACTGTATATTCATTTTACTTTTCTATCTTTTCCTAGATGTGGACCTGTTGCTCATTCAATATAAGTTATTACAAATATGTCATAAGACTTTCAGATCAGTTAACACATTGAGTGCCACGCGAATTTATAAGGTATTCCCCCTCAGTCCACGCACGCTGCTTAGAAGTGCGCTGGTATTGTGGTATAGCAATGTGATTTTTTGAAAAGAAATATTTAAATACATCCTGTAATACATAAAAATTAAGTGAATGTTGAATAAATTTTAGGTAATTACTTAAAACGATGTAAATTTTTTAGTTTTGATATCATATTTTACACTGTCAGTCACCGGTGACTGACGCGGCCTGAACGCAAAGTTCAGTGTCGGTCACCGATGACTGACGTATTAAAAAAGCCAAATAAAACATATCCCACTTTTCAGCAGTTATCAGGATCCTAAACTGTTGTATGAATGAAACTTTTCTGTATTTGGAAGATCATGAATATGGTAAAAAAATTACTCTTAATAAATTGTTTGATAATTTGTCAATAATAAAAACAATAAACTTCATAGAAAACGCAATACAGCAGCATACAAAAAGTTGTATACAGGACTTAATATATAGATGTACATGGCGAGTGGTTAATGATTTGTATATTGAATGATTAAGCATACACACAAAATAATTTCAATCAGGCAGCAGACATTCAATAGTTTTCCATTGTGAAAATCACACACATATATAAATATCTGACACGAAACATAAAAATCGAATATTTCGTTATTCAACAAAATATAGAGTCACATTTAAAACAATATTAAAACCAATTTTTCTCTCAAAGATCTATATATATACATTTAGTAAAATTAGAAAAAAAAAATAGAAGCTTCTCGGATTGGAAACAACTGTAGTTTATGGATGAAAATTTAGGTCCTTTGTGATATACTTTCCAGGACTCGTACAGTAATCAGAGTGTCTACTAAAAATAAGAAACCCAATTCCTTGACCTTTTCTTGACTATTTTTGTACATTTCTTAGCCTTAAAAAAGTTTCTTGACCCTTTTTTTTAATGACTAATAAAATAGCTATATAAAAAATAGCTGAGAATTACTAAAAATTGCCAAGCTATGACAAAAATACGTAAAAATAACTAAACCAGTAAAAACTCATTAAAATATCGTACAAAAATTACAATTCAATGATTGCATAAAATTTAAAAAATGGGCATAATCATGACCTACAACATCAATTTAGTGACCTTCCTTGATTTCCATGACCTGTTAGACACCCTGGTAATTTATAAAAATTGTTAATTCTACTAAAATTAAAGCAGTGCAGCTAATTTTTCTCTCGATTCATAAAAACAACGTAGAAACTATCTCGATCGTTACAAAACCGAAAATATACATTTATTTTTTAAATAAACAATTTACAATGAAAATAAAGTATAGTCATTTTCATCATTTAGATTCAAATAATTTGAATTAATGTTCAAATACTAATTCATACTTTTCACAAGCAAATGATTAAAAAAGATACACATATCGATATAAATTTACCCACTGCATGGTCAAAAAACGCATGCAGTGTTAATATGTAAACGTTAACATATAAATTTGATCATGCACTTCGTACTCACATATCGTCTTGAGAAACGTAAGCAGTGGGGTTTCTTCTTAAACCTTTCATTTTGTATCACATGGCTAAATACATAAAATTTGATGCATGCTGCTCATATTACATATGTGGTGATAGTTTAGAAATGGTACCTGCCTCAAATTTGTTCAGATCTCTCATTATAAGACATGAAAATTTTACATCAGGTGTGCAGTCATTAGCGCTTGTGAAATGGCCGAGAAAACATGTTCTGCACATTTTAAATTGCAAATGGCATTTTTCAAACAAAAATTTAAATATAAGGTTTTATGGCACTGCATAGAGTATCGGGACATATGCACATTACTATGCCATATGACACAGCATACCATGTCATTTCATATAAGGCACATTTCAGATTCACAAAAGTAAACATAACACGTTTTATGTGGTAACGAATTTAAAAACCGTGCAGCAAAAAGTGGTGCAGAGTGACGACAATGGCACCGACATCCAATCACAAAGTGAAAAAGTATATATGTACATCAGAGTGACATGTGCCAATGGCATTTCAAAGCTATGGCACGCAATTCCATCAATGTCTTCTATAGGAAATGCAAAGTTGGTAAAGAAATATACAAAGCAGTGTTCAGACTATCGTTCCACTTGAAATCTTCTTTTCATCACCATAGGATTGCTGAAATCGGGCCAAATATTTTAATATTACAGAATAAACAACCGAAATATTAATAATATATTAGTTACTATCACACCTAAAAAAACTAGGATTTGGCATGTAAAACCAACTAATCAGAGATTGGATACATGAATGGTGCAGACTTGCTGCAGAGGTTTGTTTGTTTGGATTTTTATGGTGCAAGAGCATCTGGGCTATACTGTGCCTCGAGGACGATAATTGGTACCAGAGGACAATAATTGGTACTGATCTGTGCTGAATGGTATGGAATGATTTTGTACATTAAAAAGACATGAAAGCCTCTCCACAATAGTCGGCAAATATTTGCCAACCGAGATCATCTTTCGAGTTAGACTTTCTGAAAGATTTCTATACAGTAGCACCTCCATATACAAAAGTCTACGGTTCAATAAAAATTTTGGCACATATGCAAACAATATTTTTTATACATATATATATTTTGCGGTATATTGTATTTAGAGACATTTTCTATCAATGCACCCTTCTTTATAAGTGAATATGAATAACATTATATACAAGTCATTTTTATATAAATTATTAAAACAAGAATTACCAAGAAAAAAAAAGTACTGAAACAAAAATATTAAATTTTACATGCCTGTCTTATTTTGCATCGAATTTCTTCCATAACAGCCTCATAAATTGGTTCTTCTTCCTCTGGTTCAGATCTTGTTAAAGGCACTGTGGAATATGGGGAGCCATGTTTTATCGTTTGACCACCGCAAACGGTGAGTGGGAGATCCCTACGGCGTGGTACCGTAGACATGTAAGAAAAGTTCTTGTCTGGGGGAATATCTATTGAAGAAAAAAGACAATCGTAAAACTGAAAAAGCCTAACATTACTGAAGATATAAATTCCTGAAAAATCCTTATCTTAAATACAGCATCACATAGTACACACTAAGGACATTAATATAAAAATTCAGCAACTAGTCTGCGTTCCGTTGGATGTGCTTTCTTAATTGTATTAACTACATACCTGCATATGGTTGAGGAACCAATAACGGTCTTCTAGAGTACACATACACACAAGCAACGACAACGACAACAACAATAATAACAGTTGATACTGCGATTGGTATGACAATGTATAGTGTTTGGGTGAAATCATCTAAACCAGCTTGTGGCTTTGCCGATCCACCATGTGGTGTTAATGATCCACTGTAATGATCTGAAAAACAAAAGGTTATGAAATATGTTAACTACTTGATTTAATGATGACACATTGCAGTAATCCAAAGAAATAATTATACAAGATTTATTTGGTGTAGTTCAATAAAAACATTGCCAACAGCTGTTTTGATTTACACGTGCCATCCTCATCATCGGAACATGATGACTTCTGTTTTTATCCATAATGATGGTAATACTGCCATTGCACCAATTTGAATTTTGCATGAGTTGGTGAGGAATCCTTATTGTTTGTGATTTTACGGCGCAAGGACTACAGTGGGTATAGTGCATACGGACCTACTGTTTTCCGAGGAAACCGAACCTCTGGACCCGCAATTTTCCGAGGAATCTGAACCTCTTAAGGCCTAGGGAACCAAACCGCGGACTGCGGTGAGCAGTGCGATCTTTATGAGATCTCCGAGTAAGAGTTCTTTGCACCGTTGGATGTCGAACCCGGGTTAACGGCACATTAGGTGAACAGGTTACCACACTGCACCACAGCAGGATGAGGAATTCTTAGGTGGAGAAGAATCACTGAACCATAAATTGCCTTTGCCTTTTATGGCATGGCTATGCTCCAACAATCATTGATCATGCCTTTAGCAAGCTCATTCGACCTAAACTATCTTCTTCTCCACCTAAAAATATTGTATTCTCTCAATGTATTCCTAAAATTTTTGCCAAAATCGCAACTATCCTGCAAAATTCAACTTCGAGTTACCTTCATTCCAACCAACAAAATAAGCTTTTCTAAGTTGAAAGGTACCATTTAGGATTCTGACAACTGGGGCATGTACTCCATTTCATGACGATGTGGCTAAATTTATATGGATAAAACATGAATAGCACCTTGTCTCAGATTGAAAGGCCACGGAATCATATGTTAGAAAACAAGAATTTTATAAATCTGCTTTGGCCTGACCCTCATGGGAATTTGGACAAAAGTTTTTAATCGCCAATGCATAGATCATTAGAAAAGACAACCAACATTCACGAAGACTTTCACGGCGTCTATTAATATACATCATAGAGCTTTCCACCGCATTTGTTTATTAAAAACACTTTTCTTAAAGTGTTTTTAATAAATAGATGTGGCGGAACACCCCACAAAGCTCTATGATGTATAAAATAACCAACACTTGATCTTAATTTCCTTGAAGCATTTAGTAACCTTTCCAATGCTCATGTTTCAGGCCAACTACTGAATAATATAATCCCATGGCCAGAAGCAGCACCACCAATACACTATCATATCAGAAATTTATCAAAGTAAACTCTAACTGATATTAAGTTTCGTTTGCCAATGTGAGCTACTGGTTCAAATAAACAGATTTTCGTGGCAAAAAGATTTATTGATACTAATCATATATAACTTCCAAGATTGTCATATAGGACATTAGTTTACTACGATGGAGGGAGCGTAACGAAGTGAATTAAAAAAAATAATAGGGGTAAGGTATTACTGGACCAAACTACCAAGAAAATGTGAACACGTACCATTTTGCAGAATTCTTCTGTTTTGCTTTTCCTTATTCTCTCAGATATAATGCCTATTAATAATACACTGATAATGCATTAATACTTTCCTTCTTATGATGTAGTTATAGTGCTCAATACATGTGCCTGCCTGGATGGATGGTTTTTACGCTACTTTTTGAGTTACAAGAAATGCGCTTCTGTTTTCACTTCTCTCCCTCAAGTATCCCCTGTTCCTACGCAGCTTCCACCTTGTTCTATGACCTTCCCGAGTGTTCCATGGAGATGGTTTGACAAGTTTGGGAAGTGTAACTGCCTGGTCCTTCCAGTAAGGCCTTACTTAATTTAACACAGAATTTTATGCCATGATTCATATCTAATCATGACAATACAAAATTCCTCAGTAATCCATACACGTTTCTAACCGGTAAAATGGCAACGCCGGCCCCATTACATACACCAACAGAAATTATCGTGTTCTGATGATCATAGCCTGTGGCTATTAAAACAGCTGTTAGTAACGATTTTACTACCGTAAGCATACCAATTACATTTTGTGTAATAATTTTTTAATATTAAACGCATGCCAAACTTAACAAATGTGGTAATTTATACGTAATTTTTTTTTCCATTATCCATTAATATCCTGTACACCAAGGCACATAACAAATCACTACCTTTACACGCTATGCCAGTACTTCTATATGTAACGGCTTCCTGAACCATATAGTTTTAAATTTGCATAAATGTAAAACCGTTTATGTCCACATTTGATTTTAATTGTTTATGTGAGTTCTGCAGTGCAAGGATAGCAAGGGTTATACTGCACTGGGACTAACAGTTTACAGAGGAAACCAAACCTTTTAAGGCTCAGGAAATCAACCCTCTGATTATGGTGAACAATTAGTAGGTAAACTTTTTTTTTTTACACAGTTGGGAGTTAAACCTAGTACTTGCTTTTAAGTCATAATCTCAATGAAGTAAAATATTTAACCAATATGGTACAAAACTTTGCGTCATAAAGTTGACGATTCCGGGGAATATTTTCCACATGAAAGCTGAAGTTCATAAAGTGTTAAAATGAAGGCTAAAGTCAATGGGTGTCTGTACTTTCTTGAGCTCCACACAGCTAAACAATATTTCTTCCCCATTCTTTTTAAATAAGAACCCATATCACCATATTCAACCATTGCCCTATCCACTGCCGGATGACTATCTCCAACTGCCACCTCTATGTGTCCATCGATTTGCTTTCACATTATCCCAACCTATTTTATTTACTTTGTTTTTGTTTTATGGTGGCAAGAACAGCAAGGATCATACTGCACCAGAACCTACTGTTTTCCGAAGAAATCCAAACTTCTTTAGACTTAAGGAACCAACCCCCAAGACTACGGTGAGCAGCTATTTGATAAGTGTTTTCTCTCTCTTTTTTTGGACACAGTTGGCAGTCAAACCCTGCATAACAGCATGTAAAGACAAATGTGTTACGACGGCAGGGCTCTTGTTTCTACATGTCTCTTTTTTTTTTTTTTTTTTTATACTGATAGTATAAATATTGTTAAGAGCTTGAATCTATCAATTTAGGCTACCAACTCCTCTCCACCCCGCCCTGTTGAGAATCCTTGGCCTATTGGAATCCACTTGAGAATTTAAAAATATATAAACATACTGTAAACTTTAAAGCAGCTATGTGTATAGAGATAGTTCTTAGTTAATTTAGTCCTTCGAATAGAGAAGTAAGCTTTCTCTACAGACATTAAAATTCAAAAAACCTTTTTAAAACTCTGATTTAAGAACGTGAATTTTAATTTCAAACAAAATATTCAAACTTACGGATTGCTTCTGCTGTGGTCTGAACTGTTGCTGTGTCGCTAGGTTCACTCATACCAAATTGATCATGAGAAGTCATGAAAATTTGGTAGGTTATGCCAGAATCCAGATTCGTCAATGTGAAAGTATTTTGCATTACATCCGGAATGGCGATTTCTTGCCACTTTTCGGATTCCTTTCGGTAATATATTGTGAAACCTGAAATTTACAGATCACATAAGAAATTTCATAAGAACATTTCACACGGTTTTAATTTTACTGCCTAAAGCACCATGTATGATTATAATTGCTCTTACATATAACAAATAGAAAAGACAATGCTTTTAAGCGTAGTTGAAATTTTATTAGACAAATTTCAACGAGCTTCGGTCAGACTTTGGCCATCCCACATCAGGAATACATGTCCGTCTGGCACTGAAACAACGAAGTGTTGCCAATTCACCAATGGGTTGTGTTGCCAGTTAGATCCTGTTTCTAGCAAAAAGAGTTGCTATTAATATTGACTGCTGCTCCACCTATCGGCGGTGAAATGCTACATTGAATCAGGTGATGGGGTAGGTGAAGGTTGAAAAGCTGAAAATAAATTTCTCCAATCTTGACTGAAGTATGGAGTGGAACTGAGATCATTTACAATGTCACCGGAGTGTTTGTGAATACAAACTGCTTCCAAAAAATGTGTTTTTCACAAAATGGGTCATCAGTGATGAGCTTTAAATGATCTCCAAACCACAGTATATTCACATGTAACTAAGGTCACTGGGAATGAATCAAACACAGCCTATTGACCCAAAGGCAGCAATCACGACCACTAAACCACTCTCATGAAAGATTTGTGTTTCCATTTTAAGGCACATGGGTAGCCAGTCATGTTGTGCTGAGACTTTCAATTCGCAGAGGAATTCAAAAGGAAATTAAACCTCAGATTACAGTGGACATAAAAACAGGATATATTCTATGATACCAGTGGAGTCGAACCCAAGTTAATTGTATAATAAGCAAATATGCTACCATTATACTGCCGTAGAGCTGCTCACAAAGGGAAAGATGAGCACAACCACAAAAATATCACCATACATGTAAATACACATGTGTTAATTAATGCAGTGCTTAAGAGCATGCATTATGTACACTGAAATCTTAACTTTACGTTATGCGGTTGCCTGAGTCTTATAGAATCAGGAGATCGATGGTTATGATGGGTTAGGACCAGTGGCGGCTTGCGTATAAGCACTGTGGAACTGAAGTACCCCCTACTTCCACTTAATATTATCGATAACATTTAATATAATGAACCTTTTTTTCTTTAATTCTTTCTTTATACTTGTACAATATATAATCCTTAAGCTTAATGTCAGTAGCCATCCCCCCGTTTATGAAAAAGATACAAAAACTTTTGTATGGAACTGTGCACTTCACAGTTCCAGCGGCACAGTGTTTGACTGTTGTGTGCATGTGCACATAGGAAGCTGCACGCAAGGATGTGAGGGAGAGAGAGAGAGCACTGTTGCTCTCGCAGTGCCGACCCTGGAGTACTGGTTGAAGGTAGTTTTTTTTTTACTCTGTGTATGTTGTGCTTAAAAACCATGTACCATATTCTTGAATGTGATAAAGTATAGAATTAGATTATTATCCTGCTTCAAGCTATTCTGAATTAGGAATGACTAAATGCGCTTGCAGTGCTTTCAATGGAGAAAAATTTCCTCAGTTGTCATCCAGAGATCAAGAAGAAAATTATTGATCTTTTCACGCAAATTAAAACAAGAATGAATTTCATTTTTAAATGAATGGATCAAGCTTGAACTGTAACAATTTAGGTTAAAGTAAGTAGAAAATGTTTGATAATTTTTGTGTATTTTAATATAAATATAATATATTAAAAATTTTCTGGAGCAGCATCCTCACTAATTTTAGCTATGAGCCACCACTGGTTAGGACCTACGATTTTCCAAAAGATACAAATTTTTGTCGCTTGGGGACTAAAATCTGTATTATAGGTAAGTAGATACAGTAGAGTTCTATGTCATTGGGATTCAAGCCTAGGAATTTGACAAAATAGATTACCCTGTTGCTCTCTAACTATCATAAGAAAATATTCAAGTATTACATAAGCAATATTTTGGCCATTTTATACCCCCATTGCCGGTGAGAAAAAATTAACATTGGCTGATATAGGAACATAAGTACAACAGTCACCCCCCCACCTCCACCAAAGATGCTTACGTAATACTTGAATTCTCCCTAAGGCACTTCATATAATAAGCTCTAGTTTCCAAAATTGCACAACGTAACATTTAAGAGAAGAACCTTGGATTAGTATGATTTCAAAACCATGGAGAACTTGTGCATGATCAAGACTGATTATTTACATATAACCAGACTTACTATCTGATATTTGATCAAATAAGTTTTAAAGCTATGGTTGTAACTGTAAAGCCACTGGGCAATGCAAGCATTAAACACCTGTAACGACCAATGTAGTTGATTTCGCATTCAGGTAGAAGACATGCTGAACGTACCCAGAAGGTAAGATACCGATTTAAAGTTAACCGCAAAAAAGGGAACAATGTGCAGTATCGGCTAGACATTCAAACGACATAGCGTGTAAGTGTATATGTACATTCTACCATGTAAATCAAATCTAAATAGCAAAAGTCAATAAATAATCCTGTGACGGAAATGTGATTGTGACAACAGCGTCATGAGTGGTAATTACATCATTTTAAATTATTTATAAACCACGAAATATTTGACAAATTTGTCAAGTAAAACATTGTAAATAAGTGAGGAAAAAAGGAAATCATTCATTTTAATTAATAAGCCTATCAAAACATTTCATTTACCATCAACTTTTGCTTTTTTTACAAAAATAAACTTGAAACTTACTGTTGACAGAGGTCTTTGTTTCCTCTCTTAAAAACCACTGCAATTGTAAGTATGTTGAGCCAATCCCATTAACCATCAACGTCGGGCGAGGTGGTGGTTCTAAAAAAAATAGTTCAAAATTAAATTCTTTTCAACTAAAATTACATAATTGGAATAACCAATAGCAAACCAAGAAAGAACATTAACACAGAATTATTAACATTTACATGTGTGTATACACACACACAGAAGCAAATACTGTTCTAACGACCTCAATTACAGTGGCAACTTAGTGATTATGTTGAAATTTTGGTGCCCTTGCGGATTGTGTGATACAATCATTTATCAGTCATAGTGGCATAATTTCATTGGTCCTTTGAATGATATTAAAACTAAGTTTGGAAACATAGTCATAAGCTAAACATGGTTCTCACTAGCTCATACCAACTGGTCGTTCTTTGAACCGGCCATTAAATTTTCATCAACACACCACTGCATTATATATATTTTTCTTAAACACAAAACTTACGAATTTGATTTTATTTTACTCGAAAGGGGATATGGAATAACTTATAATTTTGAGACCCTGTTAATTAAAGAATCATACCCTGATCTTGTAAAAGATCAAAATGACAGCCGACTTGCCCATTGTAGCACTGAATGTAATTAGCTGAATTGGACTTAATAACGTTACAAAAGACAAGTCTGCTGTCAACTTGGTCAGTATAAGGTCAAGCTAGATAAAGGATTGAGCTCCGATTAATTAGATAATCTGGATAATTATATCAGGGTTGGCCAACATATGGCTAGGGTTGAATAAAACCCTTTTTTTTTGTTTTTTTTTAAAACCTCAACCCAGGTGGGGTTTTTTTTTGGTTTAAATGGGTTTTATTGGGTAAAATTGGGATTGTTTGGACAAAATTGGGTTCTATTAAAACAATCACTTAGGTTGTTTTCAAATCTTTACACAAATGAATAATAGTAATATACTGGAGATGTCCTATACATAGCATGTCTACCCATAATTCTGTTTCAAACTTTCCTGACTTTTCCAGGTTACCAGACCAAGTCTTAATCGATTTCCAGTCGCTAATTACAGTAAACAACACACAATGCATTAAAATTTGCGTAATTAAAATAAGTTTTAAGGCCATAAAATCCACTAATGTAAACCCCAAAGCCATTTATAACTCAATTACAGTGAATTTACAAATTCAAAAGCTGTATTAAAAAGTGTATTTCTTTACACTAAAAACTTGCATTAATTAAATATTTACAGCAACATTTCCATTTGGCCCTTTTTGAGTTCATTATAAAAGAGTTTAACTATATAATCGCAAAGCTGATGCTTCATCTTCTATTTCATTTAAAAGGTGTATGACTATATATAAGGAAAAGGAGATGGAATGATTAAATTTCTTTACAAATTAAATAATTTAGCTAAAAACACTTTTTGTTTTTCAAGTTTTAGTTATATATTTGGCAAACATTTTCTTCTGAAAAATATATAGGCTTAATAATTTTATATAAATTATATTAGTTTTGGTGCAAAATGGTAACTTTTGGAAGAAGTTTAGTCAAAAGTACAAGTTTTTCAAAATTTTCAGTAGGTAATGTGGTATGAAAAGCACAGTTCAGGAAAATTATTTTAATAAGTTATTTATTATAACAATGAATTTCCAATTTCCCTGATTTTGGCCTTTGTATTTCAAATTTCCCTGATTTTTCCAGTCAGAAAAACTTCCCTGACTTTTCCAGGTTTTCCAGATGAGTAAACACCTTGTATATACCTCGAGTATCTGTTATTTACATATAATAGAAAATTACAAAAAGAAACATATAATTGCGATAAAATGCATTTTATATCTATCACATACCTGCCAACTTAACACCAAAAAATTTTTTCAAAAATAGGTTTTTTTTTAATGCATATGCATAATTATTCCATAAAATAAGGATTTTTAATAACACTTATAAATATTATTCATATTTTTATGAAATGAAAAAGACAATTATACACAACAACGTTATAATACAGCAGATTATCAGAATTAACAACATCAATTATTTATGAAGAATCATACCAAATCAACATTCAATTCAACCTCAGCTTGTGTGGGGATTTTACTTTTAAAAATCCCTATTTAATGCAAAGGTAACATTTTTTCCCGTTAAATTGCAGAAAAATGGAAGATAAGCAAAAGCAGAAAATAAGGCTGAAAATCAAAGATTCCATTAAAAAAAAAAAAATGATGCCATCACCAATTTCATAGATAAAGTACAAGTTTCTTAGTTCTTATTTCAGCTCACTCTAAAGAAAGGAGAAAAGTTAAACGTGAAATTTCAGTGGGTGTGTTTATTGGTCTTAAATTCAATTACATCTAATTTAACAATTTCTTTCTTTTGAAATTAGTACATGTAGTTACACTTTTAAAATATAATGTACATTTAAAGTGCACCTAATTGCATTTCCTTAAATGTAACTTTATTATGTTCTGGCTAACCTAATGAGGTTTTCCAACAACAAAAAGTTCCCCAATCTCTGTTCCAAAATAAATTGTAAATAGCCCTGTTACTCATGAGATGCAATGGTAGGAACATATTGGCAACTCCAGTTTTAAATTTTAAATGTTTTAGAGCTTCGTAATTTTTCCTTACCATTTTCTAGTTCAGTGTAAATTTGTGCATTATGGTGAATTGTAGTGATATAGTTTGGGATACTGTCAGCATGCCCTAAATGAATTTGCACATACTTGTAATAATTTTTCACACAGTATTGGGGAGCGGTTTTTTTGGGAGGGGTTATTAAAGTGGTTTTTTTTTTTTAAACCCACCCAGGTTTTTATGGGTCAGGTAAAATTGATACAACCCTGCCTGTGGGCCACAATAAGGCCTGCCAACAGTGTTAATCTGGTTCGCTGACAACTGTTTGGAATGAAAAAAAAAAGCTAAAACAAAAATTTTAATTTCTTTTTCAGAAATCGTGAAAAAGTGCGTGGGTGACCCCTTGTCACATTATAAGTGAACAAATAAATAACCGGAAGAAACTCTGAGGAGAGGCCTTTTGTAAATTAAGTCGTTTTTATGAACTCACTGAAGCCACTGGCCCATAAGATCCGTGAAAATTCTTTAAGTGGCCCGCTACCCAAAAAGGTTGGACAACCCTGATCTATATTTACTGTGGTTTCACTTTATTTATATAACTGAAATTTTACTACACATTTCTTACCATTGGTAAGCGTTCTGAAGGAAATTTCTTGCGTTTCTGGACCACTACCAATCTCATTATATGCCCTAACCGTTACAAGGTAACGGGTTCCTTTCCGCAAACTTCGAAGTATGTAAAAAATGGAGTCTTCGCCGGAAGTCACGGTGTTATATGTGTAGGGAAGCTTAGAAGAGGTTTGCTTATATCCTATATAGTATCCTGTTATTCCGCCATTCCAATGCTTCGATGGAGGTGGCTGCGAATTTGAGAAGAAACATAATTTATACAATGAAATCACATAAAAAAATCAGAATAAATCACATATCAAAATATATTATTGGTATATTCATAGGTGCCAACTTCTAGAAGTGAAAAATCTGTAGTCCATCATGAGCGGGTGGGCAGGCCACCATTTTTTAATTAAACAAAATCATACATAATTTATGAAAAAAGGGCACAATGAGGAAATTAAGTATTTATTAAATTAATAATAATAGAGGATTAAACTGTATTAAACGCAATATTAATTCTTAGAATTTACAAATGCTGTAGTGCAAGATTTTGCATTTGAGAAATTTTTTGTCAAATACATTCTCGTAACATTTCACATGTTGTCTGCATTTAACTATTAGTAAATTTTCTAATGTGTCATCAGACATGGTTGACCTGAAGTCAGTTCTAATTTTCTTCACTTGACTGAAGACTCTCTCGCATGCTGCATTACTGTGAGGGATCGTAAGTATTGACAGCATAACCTGAGAAAGTCGTTTAAATTTTAATTCACAAGTATCATTTTTTATTTTACCTATGGCTGCCCATTGTGCATCAATGCTACCTTCATTACTCACAGTTTGTGGAACTTCGAAAGCCTGGAACTCACTGAATTCTGTTTGTAAAGCATCAACAGCTTCATCTTCTGTATTATTGAACAAAAGAACAGGAAATTTTTCTGTAAAATATTTTAAGCTGGAAAATGATGCATTTTCAAAATTCGATATTTGTGTAACCTCTGCATGATGTAACACTTCTAACTCAAAAGGAAATTTATTGTGCATGTAGTCACATGCTGCTATGAAATAGCTTCTGACGTTTTCATAAAATTCATTTTTATCATGGATGTTAAAATCTTGGATTACTTTCAGTGTTCCATTTCCAATTAAGATATCAACATCATCTTTTTGATTACTCCTCTCATGATAGTGGACTTTCAAAATATCACTACATAATTTTATGATGCTTGGTTTTACAAATTTCACTAGCATTTCTCTGTACAATTTTAAGAGAAGAGATTTTAGCATATGAATATGTGGTTCCGCAGACTGAAGTTGAGCATTTGCTTTTTTAAATACAGGCACAGTATAAGATAAAAATAAACAGAAAGCCTTATTGATATCTTCCGACAGAAAATAAAACAACCTTTCTTCACGAGACATGGAGTTTTCAGTTTTTTGTTTCTTAGAAATATCCACATAATTTTGAGCTTTCCTTTTTAATTTCTGTGATGCTTTTTTGCTGTTACGTTCTTTCACTTTATCTGCATTTTCACACGAAACTTTGATAGAGGGAATAGTAAAGAAAGTGGGGTGATTTGATTGTTAACAATTTTATTTCTAAAAACAAATCTCATGGATTCAGAAATACATACTTCTCTTCTTATAAGTGGCTTAACAAATCCAAATTGAAAAAATGGCAATGCGTAGAAATTACTTTTCAGCTCCCAACAAATAACTCCAAATGCAGACCATAATTTCAATATTTTGGCATACTCTTTAACATAGCTGAGCACCACTTTTTTTCACGCATCGCACAGGTGTTTATTACAGCTAAAGGCAACACATTTTAGAAATCGGATGTTTTTAGACGTAAGCATTACCAATAGAATCCAATATTAACCCAAAATTTCTTACTCAAAATGGGTAGATAAACAATTTTTAATTTTTTCATCAGTAGGAAACACTGGGGATTTTAGACGAAATCTCCTAAAATAGAAAGAAATCGTTTTCTGACCGGAAGATCGATAAAAAATCGGGAAGGAGTGGCACCTATGTATATTGCATACAACATGCAAGTGTTTAAACAAAATGTGCTTCCAAAGTGCCTATTCATTTGATCTATAACCTTTTCCATTTGACCCATGGAGGCAAATAAAACAGGATTAAATTTGAATGACAAACACTAAAACCTCATATGTAAAGAAAAAAAGTAGTATCATTTAATTTCTTGGTAAGTTTCTTTTAAACAAAACATGACTTAACACTCTATACACAATTTAAAGCCATTGCTATGGTCTAATATAATTTGCAAATGGCTAAAAATATTATATAACCTAACCTAAAGACAACAATGCACTTAGAAATAATTATGGCTTATTCAAGGCTTGCAGCAGAATCTGGTGGACGTAATTCTTTCACAAAACTCACACGCCTCTCTCAAGCCACACCAATACACTTACAAGATATACAGTAGTGCCTTTACCTCTTCATAACAGAAGCATATTTGTAAACATACGTTTTTTTTACAGAACACTAGAATTTATAATATTTATGTAAGTCAACGGTCTTAAAATTAACAATATAAAAATGAATGTGGTTATTAAAACCTTTTTTTAGTGGATATCAATGATGTAATGTACAAACGTTGGTGAACGGAACTCAAGGTTTGGTGAAAATCCTGTAAGGTTGACCATAACTTGAGTTGGGGGGTGGCTATCTGACGTCATTGGGTATGGATTTTTTCCCAGTTGAGAATACCCTGCAATTGATGGTGGTGCTAGATGGGCATTCCTAATATGTGGGTATAAAAACTTAGGACTTTCGCTCACATATCATTCTGCCTTCACTTGACAAAAGGAGCAGTTTACTCCTGAAACGTAGCGCATTAAACCTCATAATAGCGTCGAAATAACAGGTGGTATGGAATCTACTGTTGAAACTTTATTTTATTTTGGGGGAAATTAGAGATATTTTGAGATAATATAAATGACGTACTTTCCAAGCAAGTCTTACAAATGTGGAACCCGTCTCTTCAACAACAAGATCCATGGGCGGTGCTGACGGTTCTAGAGGGAATATATGTTTATTAAAAAAATGAAGCAAAATGCAAGCTTATTTGCAAATATTTTATATGATTAGTAATTATAATAAATATTTGCAAATCATTTAATAATTTGTAGATTATAATTACCTTCTTTAGCAGTAGTGAAATGAACAACTGTCGATGAATCGCTGACACCAATATTATTCAGAGCCAGCACATGAAATCGATACAGACAAAAAGGTTGAAGGTCTCGCAGAACCCAACTTGTGGTACTGCTTGGAACAGTTACGTTTAAATGAGAATCTATGTGAAATTGAAAAACATGTTAAAACATAAATTATTTCAAATCCGTAACGAAATAAAATTTTAAAATTTATTACACGTTTTTTCTCGTATAAGGTTGTTAAAGCCAAAGTAGTATACTGATAAAATTTTCCCCTGTTTTGAGAAAAACAGGGTTTCTGGTTATATTATAATGCATTCATGTGTAAAGATAAATAAAGCACTGTCACTTATGGAAGCAGGAGTTGACTTAAGATTAGGAGTAATTAATTAGTTAATTAATCAGGAGTTGACTTAAGACTTACATAAACTTTGAGTTAAACATACCATAATTTCTCTGAAGAACACTATCCTCATTAATGACTATTTCTATTCAATGATGGAATCTTGCAGTCCCAAAAAAAGCTTCACAACATTATACACACGCTAATTAATGACTTTTTATTTTATATTTAATTACTTTTATTTTATAATTTAACAGGGATCACACACGCACTAATGCCATTTGTATCAGCTTTGTAGTAGGAAAAATCATCATTTGTATCTATTTTGTAGAAGGAAAAATGGCTTTCGGTAGTGGTTCCGTAGCAAAGAAAAAAGCTTTTGTATCGGTTTTGTGGCAGAAAAAAGCTTTTGCATCAATTTTGTAGCAGGTAAACACCACAATTTTATTATTTTGTAAAAAAGAAAAAAAAATGGTCCGCACATCAGTTTTGTAGTAGGTAAAAAATACTTCAATCAAATGAATGTGCATGATAAAAATGAAAAGTAAAATATTTCATTGAAAAAATAGAACTTCATGCACATCAAGTTCTTTGTTTCGTTTTTTATAATTTTGAAACCTCTTCCCTGATTTCCTCTTGAGAAGCTAAAATTGTTGAAATACGCAAATTAGCTTTGGTCAACGAAATTTGTCCACTTTCGACTACAGATGTATTTTTTCTTTGTATGTAAATTTATATGTTAAAAAATATGGTGCAAAAAATGCTTACTCAGAGATCTCATAAAAAGATCGCACTGCTCACTGTAGTCCAGGGTTTGGTTCCCTAGGCCATAAGAGGTTCGGATTCCTCGGAAAACAGTAGGTCCCGGCGCAGCATGACCATTGTAGTCTTTGAGCCGTAAAACCACAAAACAAACAAACAAACAAATCAAAAATATGACTAACGACCGCGAATTTCGTACACCACCGGTAGGTGGCGTATCAGGGAGAAATTCCTCTATTTTGATGGAAAAATACTAAAAAATGACCAACAGTCATTAATTACAACACATTAAAAAAAATCACAATTTTGCCGGTAGGTGATGCATCAAGGACCAAATCGCACATCAGAAAAAAATCACTCGTTAATTAACGTTAAAATCGTTAATTTCGCTTTTTTTTTACGGAATAGAATTATAAATTACGTAAATTAATTAAATTTATTTAATAGGTAAATTTACTTTTAAATTAATCTACAAGCCTCTGCATGTGTAGATAACGAAAGCATAAGGGGGAAATATCCCGAAATATATGCCGCAAAATCTCGGCGCAATTCGCGCGCCATTTTTTAAAATATCATAACTAAAATTTTTTGAACTTTTAATAAAATGCTACAAGTAAAAAATGATTCAAAACATGGTAAAAATAAGGGTCCAAGTAAAAATTTAAATACTTTTGATGCTTCGCAAAACGGCCATTCCTTACTACAAATATCGCGATACACTTGTCGATAAAGTTTTGTATATATCTTACCGTAAGATATCAATTCATACAAAGCAGTGGTTCCCAACTCAATTTAAGCCGCGGACCACTTTTCCACTTCAATTTTACCCGCGGACCACTTTGAAAAATTCTCACAAGTTCAGGGGTAGGTGGGAGTGTCGATCCCCCACCCACCTTGAATGAAAATTTAACATTGAAAAGATGCAAGGTAAAGGTCCAATGAGGTATCATTTTCAAAACTCAAGTCATTAATCGCCCCCCGAATGACCTTTAAATCCGTCCCTACACGAGTTGACTGCAAGACCTTAAAAAAAAAAGAGAAACCAGTTTTTTTGGGGGGAAAAGACATAAATGTATAGAAGTAAACAAAGCAGTGTTGCCAACAGTGAAGCCAAACAAAGCAGTGCTGTCAAAGGTGAAATCACTAATGGTAGCAATGGAAATTCCCTGCATTTCACCAAAAGTCCCTATGCGCAAGAGCGTAGCCAGCTTTTCTTGAAGTGTGTGTGTGGGGTGGAATACTACAAATATACCATCAATTTCATTTTTATAATTAATTTTAATATTTAATAAATAATTTTTATAAGTACTTTTTTTTAATTATTTTTTTCAAACAATGACTCGTCTCGCGGACCACCAGTTGGGAACCATTAATCTAAAGTTAAGAATATATAATTTTGAAAAAGCAATACCTGCGTTAGACCAATATTCCACGACATAGCTGTAAATTGGACTATTTCCATTTGACGGAATAGACCACCGAATTCTTGCGCTTCGGCTCCAAATATCCACGACTTCAACATTTTCTGGCATTTCTGGTCTTTCTACAGTTAGAAAATAAAGATAACATATAATACCCTTTTATATAGATCTTACAATAAGTCAAATAAACACTATAATAACGATTTTTTTATTAGTATGCGTAGCAGATAATTTCTAGTCTAATCTAAATTACATAATCTACTAATGATCTAAGTTATTCATTTGCAATCTTCTTTTGTTTGTGTTTTTAGTGACGTAAGGATAGCAAAGGTGACGCTGCACCAGAATCTACAGTTCTCCAATACATATGAACCACTTAGGGCCCAGGGAACCTAGAGTTAGCAGTTTTCAGTAATCTTCAAACCCTGGATAGCTCTGCGATGGCACAGTGTGGTAACGCGTTCGCCTAGTACGCCGTTAAACCGGGTTCGACTCCCAACAGGTTACAAAGAACGCTTACTCAGAGATCTCATAAAGATCGCACTGCTCACTGTAGTCCAGGGTTTGGTTCCCTAGGCCTTAAGAGGTTCGGATTCCTCGGAAAACAGTAGGTCCCGGCACAGACCATTATATTCTTTGAGCTGTAAAACACCAAACAAACAGAAACTATGGATAATGGCAAGCTAGATGAATGCTACCACTGTACCAATTCCCTCCCCCCCCCCCCCACAAAAAAAAGAAAAGAATGGGAGGTGGAGAAAACCATCCGCTTTTTTTGGGAATGCCATCTGTGGTAACACATCCCATCCCACTCCTTAAAGAGGGAGAGGGGTCGCATTCTTCTGACCCATTATCTTTCTTAAAACACAATTCAACCTTTGGGATCCCTTCACTTTAAATTTAGTCAGTCACTTTGAGTCATTCGCAGAATCCTGATTAATATTTCCCATCCACTTTCGGGAATCCATTGTTTCGAAAGAGTGGTTCCTATTACATCTACCCCCATCTAGTTATAATGAGAATTGTATTCTAATGGTTATGAACAGCCTTAGCCAGAGTGATGACTCCTTTAAATTTAATTAAATACTAATTAGAATACACAAACGATTCTATCCATAAGCAAAAGTGAATAAATTTTCCTGGAATGTTTAAGAGTTTAACCTCTTAATGATCGCATAATTTTCAAGAAAAACCAACAATGGGGGTTATTGCAATTATTGTATTGTATTAATTACTTTTGAATACTACAGCCCGGAAATATCACGGGCACGAGAAAAAGGGAGCAAAACCTCACCCCATCATTTTGACAGGAGCGAGAAGGAAGGGGGTTAAAACACTAGGACACAGAATCACCATTCTAAAAAGTCATTGTTTCCACGAGGATAATTAAAAAAAAATAATAATAAAAAAGAAAATAAATAATATTATATATTTAGGGATGTGAGGAGTAAAAATCGTTAAATACATGACACAGCACTTATCCACATTTCAACAAAACCATTTTACCTATATGATTTTACCATTCCACACTTACGATAAAATATGCAACTCTTGTCCAACATGGCTAACTAGAATGCTTCTACAAACAAAATGCTACAACAGCCTAATGCAACAGTTACATACAATAGCCCTATGCAGTGTTCTGAAAGATTCAAACCTTTGCCATCAGTGACATGCCAAGTCATTCAACGACTGAATGAGTCATTCATTCAACAACTGGATGAGTCACTCATTCAATGGCTGAATGAGTTTGCTCATTTATTACGGAGGAGCAAAATCAGTCATCGATTAGTCCAGTGAATGACTGTGCACACATCTATTTGTCATTCGGGGAATCAAATTCCCAAATATAGATTAGTAGAAGGAAATGCATAAGCGCTCATTACTAATTCGATTTAAATACAGATCTATCCATCCACTATCTCATCTGTGTACCGTTGAATGGCATAGAACACAGTATCCATCCATTGGGAATAAAACCAAGGATTTTGATACAGCGCTCAATGAAAGAGTAATTCAGAGTACCCAGGCTCAACAGAACCTCAATGTGCCATAGTAGGAACGCAATGATCCACATTTTACTACATTTATATAGCAAATCAAATTTGTTTGCGTCCTTTGCTGAAAAATGAAATTTTAACTAAGCTAAATTTAACTATTAACTTCTATAAATTAATTCAAACCGGTTAAATTTTTAATATTTAATTATTCCTGTATTTTACTTATAAATTTAAATGCTGACTCAATCATCATGAATTTCACTCAATAAGAAAATATACAAAATTCAAGTCTTCTTTTAAAAGGTAGAAAACCTTTAAAGTCAGATAGGTAAATTGGCTTCTTGACGAGAGATGAAAAGATTTTTGCCTTCTTCTGAGGTTATTAATTTTCTTAAGTTTGGACAACTTTGCATGCTATCATAAGAGTGATGGATTGACATCACTGAAATAATGATCAGCCCACTCAATTATGAGAAGATAATAGACACGGAGCATATGTGAAGAGCTCCTGTTGGATAATTAAATGTATACTGTGATGGTATGATGAATTTCAAGTACCATTTCGAATGAGTTTTTGCCCCCTTCTGAGAACTTTCATTTACGAACAATGCCATAAACATACAAGTGCTATATGGGATGGAGTTATGAAGGGTTTGAGGGTTTCCTTCCTGTGGCATAAGTGCATATAACCATGTTGTGCCAGGATCTACTGTTCTCCCAGGAACCCTGGCATTTGCTGCTTAGGAAACCCAAACCCTAGTAGGCTTGTTCATGGTTTTACGGCTCAAGGTCTACAGTGGTCATGCTGTGCAGCGACCAACTGTTTTCCGAGGAATCCAAACCTCTGGACCTACAATTTTCCGAGGAATACGAACCTCTCGGACCTGCAGTTTTCAGAGGAATCCGAACCTCTTAAGGCCTAGGGAACCAAACCCCGGACTACAGTGAGCAGTGCGATCTTTATGAGATCTCTGAGTAAGCGTTCTTTACATCGTTGCGAGTCAAATCCGGGCTAACAGTGCACTAGGCAAATTCATTATCACACTGTGCCACCACAGGGCCCTAGTAGCCAGAAGAAACGAAATACATTTTATGGTGCCAATGGCATAAAATCAAAATTAACATGCTAGACAAACACGTTACTCAGGGTTCCCACTCATAATAGAGAAAAAAAATTCCCTAACTTCTCTGGAAAAATTCCCTAACCAGTCAAAAGCAACTTTTAACCAAATTTCGAATGCAGGGGAAAAATGGCTTCACATTTGTGTGAGATTTAGCGATTCAAAACGTAAGTTAAGAAGGTTTTTCCTGACTTTTAGAAACAATTTCAAATTTCTTGACTATTCCAGGTGCACTGGGTCCTTGTTACCTCTTTACCGATGTAGGACTAGATACCACGAAAGGCAAATTAATAACCTTATATTGATTTCATGAAAAATAATTAAAAATCATTACCAACAAGGCGTAAACGAACGTCCTTCTCGTCAGACCCAAATTCATTTTTAGCAACACAGGTATATACACCTTCGTCTGTCATCTTGACGGAGATGATGGTGAGAGTGAATTTTGTGGAAGAGGATTCAGGATGCTCCGTAAATGTAAGCCTGGAATAAAGAAAATTTAAAAATAATACTGTAATTATGTATATATGATACAATCTTTTATAAATAAGTTGTAATGAATGCCGCTTTATGCATGCCAAACAACCAAAGCACAAAGAAGCCAAATTAAAATTTTCATAAATAACTGTTTCTATTCAACACTGAACATACACTGATCCAAAAGACTAACTAATATAGATATATGCACCATTTGTAGCTAAAAAGATGTCACACATAATTAATTATAGAAAATATAGTTAGCTAGGACATGCACTCAAAAACCGAACAATGTTTGTAAACTACTACTAGACTGGAACCCTCAAGGAAAGGATATAAGGTAGACCAATGAATATATGGAGAACATTAAGAAACAAAATTAAAGAGGATGGTAAAGCACATGGGAAGAAATTAAGAATCTTGAAAAAAAAAACACTAGGGGAAAATGGAGACCTTCCTGCAAAATATTTTAAACCCCATGACATTAAGGAAAAAAAGTTTGTAAGTTTTACGGTGCCCAGACAGCAAAGGTCATGCTGGGAAGTGACTAACAGTTTTCTGAAGAACCCAAATCTCTCGAGACACAGGTAATTTATCCTATACTACAGTGGGCAATTACTCAGTAAACGTATTTATTTTTAGTGCAATTGGAAATCGAACCTGGTATAATGGCACGCTAAATCTCTCCATGAATTATTGCGGCACTACCATAGGGTCTAAAAAAAAAGTTATAAAGGGGAGATAGATGAAACCATAATTTTCAGGGAATGCATTCTTTTTGGACACCTCTCATTCTTTAAAGACGGGTGGAGACAAATACTCATTTGACCCCTTCACATTCTCAAAACACAATACAACCTTTAATATGCTTTCATTTTAAATGGAACTGGTCACTGTAAACCATTCTCAGAATGAGAATTCTTTGGCAAAACTGATTTATTCTTCCCATCTACATTCAGGAATTCATTCTTTTTTGAGAAACTCGTTCCTTTTACATAAACTCCTGTATAGTTATAACAAGAATTGTATTCGGATAACCAGGGGCGGACTGGGTCCTCTCAAAGGGTGCATACCTTGGTCATTCGGAGGCACAAATCCAATCGCCCATGAGGGCAGCCCAGTCCGCCCCTGCTGATGACTATGAACAGCCTTGGCCACAGAAATAATTCATTTGAATTTCAATAAATAACAGTGAGTATGAAAATGATTCTGTTTATAAGCAAAACTGAGTAAATTTTCCTTTAATATGTCACAGATGTTAAAAAAAACTACGGCACTGAATTTTGATTCTAAAAATTAGTTTCCACATGCATATTAAAATAAATTATAACAAAAGACAACGACTGAGATTTACCATAACTGGTAAAATTTCGTCACTGATCTAATGTGCAAAAAAAAAGATTCCGCTATGTTTTGAAAACCACTGCTCCCTTTATCAAGCAAAGTGATAAAGGTAACAGAAGTTTTTGAAATGTTGCAAAATTTTTTCATATACATTGGACTATTAACGAAATTTTATTGGTTAAAACAAATCATATACATTGGGTATGAGAGGAGGGGCTAAAAATTGTTAAGTACATAATACCGTACTTCTCCACATTTTAATACAATTGCTTTAGTTATATGATTTTATTGTTAGATACTTAAAACAAAATATGCATCTCTTGGTCAAATGTTTAATTAAAATGCTGCTACAAGTCAAAGCCTAAACAACTTAATATAACACTTATATATAACAGTTATCTATAAATAAGATTAATACAGTGAATCCTCTGAAGAGTGGGAACCTTAGAACTTGAGTATCTGTCTGCTAACAGGATGTGTTAGGATATAAAAAGTATTGGGCCTGCTAATAGGAAAAGTGTCCATTAAATGGGTGTCTGCAAATTAGGAAAATCTGGTAAAGAAGATTTATTGTATAATAGATATATAGCTTAAAAAATCTTGTTACAACTGAATTATGTCTATGAAGAAGAACAGGAACATACCTATTGGAGGAAATGCCCTTCTTGTAATCTGAATAGATTAAATATCGCTTTAGCCACTAATTGAATATTATTAATTATATCCAGAATTAATGCATATAAAAATGCTAAATAATCCAAATTGGTAGCATGAAAGAAGAAAGAACAGATTTTATAATATAATTCTGCACCACAATAATTCACAACAAATTTACAAAACAAAATTTAAGGGGAAAAAAGCAAAAACACATGAGATAATTATTAATTATAACAAATGAATCAATAATTTTAAAAAAATCATTCATGAATTTCAAACTGGTAATTCACTTTTGCCAGAAAACTTGAACCTTCATGCTAACAACCACCATGTTTAGACGGGGGAAAGCAAATTTATTATTCACAAAAAACTTATTTCATTTTTTTTTTGTATTACCATATACATTTATTACATGTCTACTGTTAGACAAAGGTTTTTCTTCCAAGTGTTTTTATTTTTAATATTACATTGCTGGCTTGTATGGTACCACATATCTTTACTAACAGTCATTCTGGGCTTTCATTCGACTAATAATTATCAATATAACCTTTTCGGAACCTTTGTACTGCAAAATGTCTGAACTGCTCAGAACTCGTCCTTTCAATCTGGATATTCCAGTTTCTTGGGTATTACTTTTAAAAAAAAATATTTAACAAGGCTAAAAAAAAGAGTGGAAATGTAAAATTTTGTTTGTTTTTTAAGAAATGCAGAATGTTCCATATTAAAATGAACATAAAATGAGGACGGTGTCTCTTTTTCTCATAAACAAAAATAGCTCTAGTTTGAGCTACTAATACGTGGGTGTCAAATTTATTTGTAATAAAAAATCCCCACGAAAAACTCACAAAAATCTCGCCCCGATGGCTTTGTGTGTTGACCATTATTTAGCAATTGTGTTATCCCTGTGAAGGGTAATAATATCTTACATCTAACAACAATGTCAATCCAATAAACATTGATTGATTGACATTGCTGTTAGATTTAATCTGCGTAGTGTTCGATTTATATAAAATAAATATATTACATGTTTCAAAGTATCGTCTGCGATTGCACTGTGCATTTGTAGTAATCACGTTTAAAATTGCACAATTTGTTTCTTCGGGTAATTCAGATTTCTTAACTTTTACAGCATTCAGGGACGATTGTAAGTCCAAACCAGATTTCCTGAAAGCTTACATAATATTTTTGGTAATGACACTGATTTCCAAAGGAAAATAAAAAATCATAGGAAACACAATGAGATTTTTGCGATTTTTTAAAAAGAAATCCTGGAACAGGCAAGTTGAAAATCCCAGAATTTACAGAAATCCCGAAACACAATCACTCCTGACAGCATTGATGTTATACCTACAATGTGTATATTTCACAACAACGAATCCCACCATGTGTGGTAGTGTAACAATACCACAAGTAATGAAATTTCTTTGCCGTAAAAAAAGAATATTGCTTTTACCGATTTGATAATTCAGAAAATGTTGTGACAGGTTGGCGATTTTTCAGCCATGCAAACGCTAAAGTTGGGTCTCCGCTTGCCACACAAGTCAGCATGCCTGTTTTTCCATGTTCTACTGTTACAGGATCTCCAATTCTATACACTGAAGGAGGTTCTGGGGAAAATAAGCACAAATCATGTAATCATGAAATTTTTTCAAGGACTTTTAACAATGCATTGAATATGAAATTAACCAGGGCAGTAATTTTGATAACTGCAAATATATTTTCGTACCGAAGATCAGAATGTTAATTGCTTTGACTAAAGGATCCCCGATGCCATTGGTAGCTTCACACACATAAGCTCCATCTTCAGATTTCTGAGCATTGATAATCACTAGTGTGTTATTCTCAAGAACTTGGAGACCTGGTGAAGAAATCACTGGTACAAGATCACCTATTGTTTCTGAAATGAAACAAGGTTAAGGCAATTAATCCTAATTGACTGATGCCAAATATTAAATTAATTAACAAATAATTTAACTTACACTTTTGTTTTTAGTTTGTGTGGTGCAAGGCCAGTTAAGATCTTGTGGCGCTGGGAACTGTGGGCGTAACTCGTAGCATTTAAACTTTGAGGAGGGGGCAATAATATTATTTTTCCTATGTTCTGAAAAACTGGAGGGGCACATGCTCTTTGTTCTCCCCAAATTATGCCTATGCTGGGAGCCACAGTTTTCTGAGGAATCAGAACTTCCGTTGACTAGACAACTAAACCCTGGACTACGGCGGGCAGAAAAATAGCATTTTCTTTAATATCGTTGGAAGTGAATCCATAATAATGGTTAGTTGTATTTTTATGGCGCAAGGACAGTGAGGGCCACTTGGCGCCAGACAATCCACACTAATGGAATAATAGATCAATATGCTATCTCTATGCCACTATAGGGCTACTTTATCCCACACAAACCTTTATATTTTCTGAGAATTTACAATGTTAAGCTAGGGTTAGGACAAATACGATTAGGTGATTGGATTTATCAAGACTTGCTTATAAGAAATGATTACAGTTTGTGTTTTTTTTCAATTGGCATATCAGTTATCGACATAGTACAAAGACTGAGCGGGACATATAATTAGCAAATTTCTTCCATATTCACTAAGCTGAAAAAAGTGGGGGGAAAATAGTAGTTGGATTCTTTTTATTCCTTTACTTTCTTTCACTTTACGTTTTATCCTTTTTTCTTTTATAACTTGGCTAATGGCAGAATTTTACTAATTAATATAACAATTACTTCTCAGCAAAGAAAGTGTTTACACGGGGAACTGGCTATATTTATGGAATGATTTTTCTTATCCGTCAGCACTTCCTTCCAAGTAGAAGTTCAGACTAGACCTTTTGGTTAAAAAAAAAAAAAGAGAGAGACCGCGCTGGCCTGCAGTCGAACCAGACACCCACCATATGAACTGGTGTGACCTAACCTAATCAGCAAGCACAGCATTCCTTTTTTCATACATAAGGTTTTTTTAAATGATATTTTTACTTTTCTCAGAATTAACACAATTGCCAAATGGTCAACACATAAAGCCATCAGGGCAATTTTTTTTTTTTGTGTGTGTGTGTGTGTAATTTTTAGTGGCAAATTGATGCTTCTGCATGGGTGTCAAAAATTATGTCATTAATTCCCACAAAAAATTACAAAAACCTGTGAATGTGACTTTGTGTGTTAACCATTTGGCAATTGTGTTAACCTTCAGAAGAGCAAAAATATACCTTTCAAAAAATACGCCATTCCAAGTTGTGGAATACAATAATATTTATTCAACCCAAGTTGATATATGTTGTAAGCACTATAATATGTAAATACAGAAGAGGTATATTGGCCTTAAGAATATTAGATATAATTAATATAATTAGAGAAATATATTAGTTTTACATCTTTAAAAGAACAGCAGACCAGATTCCTCCCATGTGGTACGTATAAAAAAATTAATCAATTTGTGATCATCTTGACATGATAATTTGAGAAAATTATGTTCTCATTTGATAAAGGTGTCTTTAAATACCCATAACCCTAAGGCCAGCCTCTTAAGAAAAAACTTTTGTATACAAGGAAAAAATGATGACTGATTAATTGTGCTTCATGGTGTTAGGACAGCAAAGGCCATGATGTCTCAAAGAATAACATTATGATAGGCTGAGGTGACGCTATGGGATAGAGTCGACCCTCTAGTAACAAATATCATTTAGTTAAGTAACTTACGAGATCGTCGCCTCCATTTTACTTCGACATCAGGTGACCCATAAGCTTCGCAATCTACAGAGAGTTTCTCGCCAACAGCAGCTTTTATATCACTTGGTTCTCTAACCCACTGCGGAGGAGCTACACATACAGAAAATAAAAGAAAATAGAACTGAACTTAAACATATGATTTGTACTTCCATATTGTTAATAAAAGTTTTAGGTTCAAAAGACAATTTATTTATGATATGCTAGGTTTTTCTTTTCACACAAGAATCAATAACCAACAGGAACCTAAAGAGAAAAAAATCCTACTTGCAATTCAGTCTCCGCTTAGACTAGCGATTATTAGGTTCAAGTCCTATTGCATTAACTACTAAGTTACTTACATGTCATAGGCTTTTAGGTGTAAACATAAAAGATGGCGTATGTTTTCCTTTTTTAAATCCTTTCCAATAGAAAGTTTAAAATTAAAAAATAAAAAAAAAAGTAGCTCCAGAGCAACGATTCCCGAATTTTTTGTGCCACAAAACACAGTTCAGCAGAAAAATTTTCCGTGGTCATTATCGCTGCCCTTATGCCAAAGGCACATATATGCATTTTTGGCTGTTTTCTACACAGCTATATCACTAGCTACTATATCATTGTATATTAAAGCACAAATTATTTTTCAAAATGGCTTAAATTTTGATCTAAACATAAGCTTTCAAAGTGAGATCTGATTACATATATTTTTTTTATGAATATCTTTGTGGAGCACTCAGACATACTTGACGGAGCACAATTTAAGAACTGATGCTACAGAGCACTTACTCCATATGTA
>QLNU02015003.1:111460255-111474784 GCA_006491805.2 Dysdera silvatica | reverse complement strand
GGGGGATAAAAATTACAAAAATCGATTAAAACCTATCCTGTGAAATTTGGTCTTACAAGGAAACCCCCCACGGAGCTCAGACGCCAAATCTAATGAATTTAATTCAGTCACACCATAAGAAACCTAATATGTGAAAATGCTGGCTATCTCTTCAGATTAACGCTAAAAATAATTAATAAAAAATGATTTTGGTTTGACAGAAGAGAGACTTTATCTCCATTTGGCGCCTTTTAATTTCTTCCATAAATTCCTCAAAAAGTATCCAAACAACATTAAATATATTTACGTATATTCTGTTTCATGTTATCCTCACACCGATAAACAGAATGAAAGCGATACTTTGAGACAGAATTTTTAAAATAAAAATAAATGCTATTCTTATGCACAAACTGAATTGCAACTTGCAATGTGATTATAAAAATTAAAGTAAATTGTTTTCTGCTGTGACTTTCAGTAACAAAAAGAACACAGAACTTCAATTTGAAGGAAAAAAAAAGGAACTTTGAGAAATTGCAAATCTGATATGTTCAAATCTAACAAAATTAACGCAATCACTGTAAGCTATTACTAGAAGTATTCTAAACTTTTAGAGTATGTCTCACGTTCGCTTTTCACCTTTTTCGATCAACTAGCTATCTTGTCACATATTGCTGAAAAGATTGCAATTGGTGCTATTTTAACTACATTTTAACATTTAATTTCTCGATTTCTAGGAAGAGATAGCTGCTAATTTTACACACTAAGGTTTTATGGTAGGTACATTAAATTCATTAGATTTGGCATGTGAGCTCGGGTGGGGGGTCCTTGTTAGTTATTAACAATAAAAGAAAATTTGTTATTCTTGGAAAGGGCACATGCATCCTCAACTCCTCTCCTGTATCTATCTTTGTATTATGCAAAAAGCTTTTAAATAGTTTGCAAACCGAAAAACAGTTATACATTGTTTCAATTAACAAAATGGATTATTCTGATAATAAATCAGTTTTAACGAGACACCAGATATAACAAACGAAAGTGCCAGTCCCTTACTTTTGACTACATTGTATTTGCAAGCAATGCCATAACGAATTGTACCACACAAAGATTGCTCATCAAAAAAAAAAATTTTTTTTTTTGATGAGCGATCGCTGGAAGATGCAAAACACTGTAAAAGTTCTTTGCCATTAATGAAGAAGGTTTGAAAATTACTATTGAAAATTATCCTCCCAAAAGTAGATCTGGTACTCTAATCATTGTTTGCCAACGAAAGATCCAAGAAAGTTCGGTGAAGGCTCCATTCCATCTTAAGAAGCTGATGTTTTGTGTAGGGTGGACTTCCGCTGATGTTGTGCATCGTAAGTTCCTTCTAGACAGGTTGTTCAATTATGGTTGAGGTCTACACTAATCAATTCGAATGTGTGCAGGATTTATTTATTCACAAACAGTCAGAACTGATAAACATAAGAAAAGTGAACTTATTGCAGGAAAATGCCTTACAAACCATATACAGCTCAAGTTGCCTATAACATGATTAGTGCTTTAGAACAGAAACTCTTACCTTATCCACTTTATTCTCTTGATATTTCCCCCCATGCGATTACCATTCTTTCCTTGCCCTAGACAACCATGCATGGGCACACATATGAGTACTTCTAAAGAGGGGGGGCGGCTACGAAAAATTAACGAGTACTTCTAGGGGGAGGGGGCTGAGAAAAATTATTACCTCCTTCTCAAAGCTGTCAAGAATTTTAGTGAATGTACAAGATACCAAAACGCTACAAAAATAATTGATACTGCTTGACAATTAGTAATGAGCTAAAAAGTACCTTATTTTAAAATGTGACTGTAAAACTTTTGAAAGTAAATGCATAGCAGGTTCGGGCAAATAAAATTTTTAAACGGCTAGCGGGTGTTTGAGCCCAACTCTGCACCCTATACGGGCATCCATGCAACCACATGCAAAAGAAACAGGTTAAGTAAAATCAGAGGTGTGGCCCAGTTTCTGAATTCCGAAACAAGACAGCTTATAGAAATGGTATATATGAGCATATATCTAATTACAAAAAGGTTATCGAATGTGATGGTGTCTATTTTGAGGAATAGAGTTATTTTCCAAATATTTTTACTCAAATAGTTATTTAATTTTCGTGTGAAAAAGCGAAAGCACTTTTTCAGTTACCTAATAATATATATATCTCATATGTAGAAATTCAATAAATCAAAGTAATAGGAAATAAAAAAAAAAGGTTTTGCATGTATGCCTCGACACCTCAGGTTTCTGATAACTTAAAATTGTTTTTTTACTTCGTTTGCTTTTGATACTGAAATTTCAAAACACATGTAGTTCTTCCCCTTTCAAAGATTTTTGTTTTCAGTATGTAATACATTATAAATCCACTGATCCTAAAAATATAGAGCATATTAGAAGGAAATTGAAAATTTTTCAATAATTAAATGAAGAAACCATTGATAGCTCAGATAAAGATGATTCCAAAACAGAACACGAATTTTTAACTTAAAATTAAAACAAACTACTTTTACATGTGATAAATTTAAATAAAAATTGTGTTTGTATACATATCACTATATCACCTCCACACAGTATTATGTTCATGCTTTAATAAAAATGTCGATAAATAAAAAAAAAAGCATTAAATGCATGTGAAATTTGTCCCTAGAACTACCGGACATAACCCATTAATTTGTATTACTTTTGGTTTTTTGTTTATATGTATTTCATGATGCAAAGGCCACCAAGGTCATGCTATTCCGGAACTTACAGATCTTTGAAGAATCCAAATCTCAAAGTCAAGCTTGGGAAATAAATACTGGACTATAGGCAAAAAAAAAAAGTTTTCTAGTCATGTATTTAAAAAGTGTAACAGAATCTATCACTATTCCCATAAAAGATCGTAGAACTTGCTTGTTTATGTTCTATGACACAAGGACAGTTAAAATCATATAGGGCCTAGAGTTCTCTGAGAAATTCAAACTTCTTTCTCACCCAGAGACCAAACCTCAAACTACATATCAGTAGACACAAACTGGCAAGCTCTAGTGTACTTTCTAGACACAAAAACTGGCAAGCCCTAGTGTACTTGCTAGAATTTAACCCCAAACTACAAGATCAGTAGACAAAAACGGGCAAGTTTTAGTGTTTCCTGCTGGAATCAAACCCAGATTATTTGCACTGTAGCCAAACGCACATTACATACCACTGCAAGGTAATTGCGGAATTTCCAACCAGAGTAAATAGAAATTTTATATAAAAGAGAAAAGGTGTGTACAACTCTACGTATACACACATAACCATTCTTACCACTGACAAACAAAGATGCTGAGAATGTATCAGATCCAAAAGAATTTTTCGCAACACACGTATATTCAGCGATGTCGTCCAGAGCAAGTGGTTCTAATACAAGTTCAGATGTTGTAGCGTCTATTTGTTGTATGCTGCCTCTGTTGGCTGGCTTTCCATTTTTTAGCCATTCAAAATCAATCAGCTGGTCCCCTTTGTAAGCAGCACAAAGAACACGAGCTCTCGATCCAACTGTGAGTCCATTTGGAAATGCAAAGGGATTTAATCTTGGTTGCTCTAAAATTAAAAACGTATACTGATTATATATTACCATTTTGCACAAATAATCATATAATCTTGATCGTGAATAAATAATTCCAAATGCACATAAACAGAAAACACATACTAATTGGCATGTTTAATAAATAATATGCTAGTGAACACAGCACAGTTTCATTCATTTGTATGCATTAACAAGAGGTGGCAATTTTTCGCCAAAAGCCACTTTTTGATATGGCAATGCTTAAACCGGATTTCATTTTTTATGTTTTATAGCATAAGAAAGGCAAAGATCATGCTGCATTGCAACCTACGCTTTTTCAAGGAATCCAAAGTTCGTAAGGCGTATAAGGAACCAACCTCGGACACTATTGCGACAGTTAGTCAGTACGAGTTCTTTTCTCTTTTTTTTTTTTTGGGCACCATTTGGAATCAAACCCTAGGTTAATGGCATACTAGGCAAATGTGTTACCATGGCAGGCCTGAACACGATTTTAACTGGTTAAAATAATATCCATTTTCTTGTGCAATTTTGTATATCACTTTTTATGCATTCTATGACACAGGGTCATGTTATGCCAAGGGACCTTAGTTTTTCAATGCACCAGAGTTTAAGCTGCATATGTTGTTTTTTTTTCACATTTTGCTAAAGGATATTGCATTTTGCAAAAAAAAAATTTAGTACCACTTTTGCTAAAAAGTGACATCCCAGAAAATTTAAAATTTCCACACTTTTATGTCGGCAGATGCCATATGACAATCTTGAAGACCATCTGTGACATCATAAATGGATGAATCAAAACAAGTTTGAAATCGAAACAAGATTTTGAAAATACCTATAAATTATGGTATGTAGTAAAGTCAAGGAGAATTGTATAATTTATGTCACCAACAGGGCCAGAAAAATCTCCAAAAATTTTTCATGCCTGGTCGGGCATATAATCTAGAATAATACATACACGAAACGTATCATTTCATTTTTTTGCTCTATTTATAATTTTTGTACTTTATCAATTAACATCAAGACAAATTAAAAAGACAAGATTTATTGTTATGTAGGTTAACTCCTTCTAGGATAGAAACCATGAGAATACTATTAGTTTCGGTAAAGTGTCTCGATACAAATACTATTAGTTTCGGTAAAGTGTCTCGATACAAATACTATTAGTTTCGGTAAAGTGTCTCGATACAAATACAATTCGAGGTTAAAGGAAATTTCTAATATCTATTATTAAAGTAAACGAGATGGCAAAAAAAGGGAAAATGAACAGGAGCTTGGCAAATGCTGATGAGTTGTGAGCTGCAGGAAGTTGGGCAAGATGGAAGCCAAATCCAGTGTTCCCACGGGACTTGTTAAAAATCCTCAAATACTTACACGTGGATATGGAGTTTTTATCTTTCCCACTATTGCAGGGGCTCCCTATTAGGTTTACACTATTATTAAGGTATAGGATGAATTGCGAGATTGTCACTAGGACATTGATAAAATCACTGAAATAAAAATGGAAATTTATTTTTAAATAAAAAAAACTCCAGAGATCTGTTAAAAGCTTATGTTTTTTAAAGCGTTAAAAGCTTCTGATTTTTTACATGCCCAGTCAGGCATGTAACCAAAAAAAATGAATGCCTAGCTGAAATTTTTGTGTGCCTGGAGCATTTCGGGCAATAGATGTTTTTAGCCCTGGTCACCGATTGTATAATTTTGTATAAAAAATATAAAAATAAAATGTAAAATTTGTAGTTCTAAAATTTAATTATATTATTTTGTTTGACATTATCATGAAGTACACAATTTCAAAATTATCGCAAGTATTTACAGTAGAAAAAGAGAACTAAAAGAAATTTAAAAATGCTATTTTTTTCTTCTTTTTTTTAACGTTTTAGCGAAAATTCTAAAGGGAAAAAAAAATCTAGCTTAAACCCTGCAGTGAACCTGGACCTTCACCGAAAGAATCAAAGTTTGGACGACATGGCAGAAGATAGCTGTAACCATTCTATGTCACACTGAGATTTAAACCTGAGATTTCAGCACAGGTGAAAAATCATCCAACAAAAAACTTGAAAATTCTTTGAAAACGTGTGTGTGTGTGAGAGAGGTGGGGAGTCAAGAGTAACTTAACCATGTAGCCATCTTGTGCATGGGAAATGATTTGACTAAGAAAGTTGATTTCACTAAAACTGCTGAAAAATATACATCAATACAAAGCCAAAAAATAAACTTTGATATGTTTCATGTTATCGTAAGTTTTCATATGTAAATTTATATAGTTTTATACAATATATATATTACTCTTGTGTCTGTCATTTGCACAATAACTTATTTTGTGCTAAATCCTGCATAGCATTGTGCCACCCCAAACCTTTGTGGTAGATTGAGACTCTCCAAAGATCCTTGCTTGGGTACCCCCCCACTTCAAGATGGGTGCCATGGTAGAAACATGTTGAAATATGCCATCATAAGAGGCTATTTTACACAATCGCAGGTTTTTCAAACTTCCTTTACTTATGGACTACTTAACATGGATCACTTCACGGGTGCCATTGGTGGGGTGGGGACCTATCTCCCTCAATGTTGGTATTAGAGTTCCATGTCCCCCTCCAATTTCAAACAAAATGCCTTCTACTGGTATATTGTCCCCCCCCCCCCAATATTTTTATGCCATCGGTGCCCATGGATCACTTTACGTGTTATTTTGTAAATTGTGGGCCACCAGGGGATACAGAGGATAGGAGTTTCGCTCAAAGAAAATGTAAAAATAAAGCATCTGAAACCAAATTCGCCAGTTTTAGACGCTACTGACCACTATTAATTGCAAGCTAAATAGTTATAGTTTCTGCATCATTATTCAGACATCAAAACTATCTGGTATCGGGTTTTTAGAATTTAATATATCTTTCATAAATCACTTAAGACACCGATGAGAAGACCAATTCTTAAAAATGTCATTGTCTGCATTGAATTTTTACTCTTTTCGAATGGGCACTTTTTGGAGCTATGATACTAAATACAGTAAAACCCCTTATTTGTGGATACTCACTAGACAAAGATTTTTGTCCGCAAAAGAGAGCAGGGTCATTCGGAAATATTACATCTCGATAACTTAAACACATTTAGAAACTTTTGTATTTTTGAGCACTTTTAAGATAAAAAACCTATGAATCTGTTGAATATGGCAAGTAAAATTACAGCAAAACATTAAATTTACATTTATAAGTGGAAATTAATGTTATAGGCTTAAAATACTTTATAATGTTCATTTATAAATCTTATCCGTGTAGTGTAATGTTAAATTATCTTGAAAAATTATATATATATAATTATATTAACTATTAAAATTTGTTCACCTTTTTAAAAAAAATGACCAATGGCTATTTTTGTGGGTTTTACACACTAGCCCTACTCTGAAATGCATTTTTAATTGCGAGATTAAGTTTCCACTTTTCTATCGTTATGCTTACAGGAAAATGCCTCTAGTTTTACACAATCCTTACATACAGAGCCGGCGTAACACAGTAAGCATGGTAAGTGTGGCAGGAGGGTGCCACACTAAAAGGGGTGCCTAAGACACTTTAATTCAGGGGGGGGGGAATTAAAAGGAAAAAAATTGCATTGATTGATTGAAAAAGGGCTGAAGTCAGAAGTTTGAAATCCAGAATTTCTGAAACACAAAATCTGTTCATTTTAGTGTTTTTACATATTTTTAACGCCTCTCAAATAAATGATTCATATTTCTTTCGTAAATAAAATATTAATAAATACCTGATAAATTGAACACTGGTTAAAATTATGTAGGTGCATACTACTAACCAAACTGGCCAGCTTAGCGGTCAAAATTGGCATTGTCGCAATAAAGGTGAACAAGCCCCAAACGCAGACGGCAGTGGGAATAAGCAGTGCTCAGATTTTCTGCTCCTAGATAGTTGGTTGATTGTAGTTTTATGGCACAAGGATAGCGAGGGTCATTCTGTGCCAAACAAGGTTGGACCACACATTCGATTTTACAATGAGAATAAATTAAAACTAAAATGGTAAAAATGTATTGAAAGCAATGTATCAAATGTCACAAATGAAACAAAATAATAAACTAAAATGCGATGGGAGAAGCCAATTTTATTTAAAAATGATTTCATGATTAAAAGAATTGCATAAAATGTCACAAAGGGTAAAATTATTTTGGTTAAAAATAAGTGAACGCTGCTAGTTAAAATTAGGATAAATACATAAAACATCTGCTCCTAGATAGAGTTGTAAAAAACCCGGGAATTTTGGACACATTGGAAACTTTGATGGGAAGAAACCAAGATAGCAATTGTGTCAAGTCGACCAATAGGAAGAAAGGTGCGAACAGAACTACCCCCTTTATTCTAGCATATTTCATCTTGGTTTCTTCCCATTAAAGTTTCCAATGTGCCCAAAATTCCCGGATTTTTTACATCTCTACTACTAGATGCTTCTTACAGACTAAGTGTTTTCCTTCTGCTGGAAATTGTTCTTAGCAACAGTCCCGAGAGAATCGCTCAGCAATTTTGTATCAACCTGCTATAAACAATGGAGGAGTTTATTGAAAGCATTTCATACACATGAAATGAGACTTACTTATATGAAACGCATGAAGATGTGGCACGACTTTAAATACCATCTAGGAAATAAGACGACAATGGATTTATAGAATCAAAAGTTATATAAACTGGAAAAGAAACATTGGTAAGATGTTATTGAAAGGCTTGTAAAAATAATTTTTTTTTTCCACATTTCTTCTTTGACATTAAAGCCTGTCGCAGAAACTGGATAGGAAAGTCGCATTGATGCTTTGCAACCGCTTAGGCATCAAACTTGGGGAAATATACGGCTCTTCATACGAAATATATAGTGACGAAAATTACAACAAAGAAAAGCGATATGATGCACAAATTTTATGTACCAAACTAATGGATTTTCAATTTCTATGCTTTCTTACCCAGAGACGTGATTTATTGAATCATACTAATCCCATCAATAAGATTCTATAAAATGCCGGTGAGAATATTGCTGTTACGTTAACAGTCGGCAAACACTTGAAATCATTTGTTTCGCAATACCGCACCAACTCTAGCTTTGAGTTACTGCTTCAACGTGCTGGACATTTTTATTAAGATTTGGAAGGAGAACCTGATTTCAAAACAAAGGCTCAATTGCGTCAAAGAAAGAAGCGTACTCGCTTCCAATATGAACCGTTACAATCACCAGAAAATAAATTTCGAGTGAATTTTTTCTACAAAATTTTAGATATTGTGATGGTTTCACTTGATGAACTATTTGAGTAAATGGAATTATATATCATCAGGTTTAAATTTTTGTATAATAAAAATTGACATGGACGTAAATAAAGGAAAACTTCAAAAGAATTGTAATAACCTGCAAATCTACCTGTCAGACGGCGACAAGAGATGTAAGTGGTATTGAATTGCTCGATGAACTTTTCGCTTTTAAAGATTTATTTGCATCTGATCTTTGTCAATTTCGCAATCCTCACGAAACCTTGTACTTCATTCACACAAATAATCTACAATTCCTAATCCTTAGCATTGCATTGACAATTCTATTGAGCGTCACAAGTAGAGAAAGATCTTTTTCAAGGTTGAAACTAATTAAAAATTATTTACGGTAAACTACTTCGCAAAATAGCCTTGTAAACTTAGAAATAATTGCAATCGAAAATGATGTAGGTTTCCAATTAAATATCAGTGAGCTAATCCATAGATTCGCAAATGTGAAGGCATGCAAGAGAAATTTCATTGTAATCATTTATGTATTTTAATTTTTTATTTCATTTATTTATTTTTTAGTAAAATGAAGGCAATACAAAAATAAAAAAATGACTTTTTTATTTTATTATTTGCACTAAAGATATCCATACTTCACAATGTATTTTTCACTTACTCTTATATTTTTAATAATAGTTGAATTGAAAGATGAATAAAACTTAAATGGCAGGGGTAAGAAGTGGAAATTTTAGGCCGGGTTCAGGGAGGTTCGTTCTCCTCTTCCTTCCCCTAATATAATTTTTTTTTTAAATTACAATGGATGTATTATTGAAGGACAAACACACATGCACATTTTTGCCTCCATTTTTTTTTTGTTTAGAATTGCTATCGGCGTGGGAGGCGCCAAGTTACAAATTGAAGGGGACGCCAAACCTACCAACGCCAACCCTAGTTACATATATATGCGCATGTAATGATGTACTTGATATCTAGTAGAAAAATGCAGGAAATGTTTATTTTATATGCATATTTTATAGAAAATAAAAGATTATTACAATATATGCAAAACTACAATGGATTTTAAACTAGAAAAGGGGATGGAACTGGTCTCATAGGCCCATATAACTCTACATCTATGCAACCTATCCTCCACTTACGTAATCTGAACCTCTACTGTGAAGCAAACTAAATACCGGACTGCAGTGGAGAGAAAGTGGCACAGGTTATATGAAACCATGAATTCGAATCCTGGTTAAAAACATAATGGACAATGTCTCACTGTTATTCAACACATTGGCATACACAGAAAGTTCAAAAGGGAGAGTTACAGAGTGGGGTTACATAGTTACAACTCCATATATTCATATGTATATATACAGAATTATATCATGTGTATGTTTGGGAGTTTCATGGTACAATGATACGCTGTGCCTAGGGGACGAGGGGCGGACTGAGTCCTCTCAAAGAGAGTATATCTTGAATTTCTGGAGGGCACAAGTTCTCGCCATAGGCACGAGATGTGTCACTCATGACAATGCACCGGCCAGTGGGGCCCAGTCTGCTCCAGAGGAAATTAGCCCCGACTGTAGTAAGGAGTTAATTGGTAAGTTTTGTTTGTTTTTGCATTGTTAGGAGTCAAGTATGGGTTAACACAGGTGATGAGAGATTGTAACCCCCCCCCCCCCATTGCAATGAAATTTTGTATATTTAACATAGGAATATATGAGTTGTAGCTCTGTAACCACCTTATGAACTTTCTGCATATGCCTATGGTTTTAAGACTGCACCACCAAGACTAAAATATATCATAATGGGGAGTTACGACAACTCACACCCCAACTGCATATGCCAGTGGACCAACATTTTATGAAGAAGTTCAGACCTGTTAAGGCCTACGGAACTTATCCATTGTTTTAACACTACTTGAAATCAAACTTATTAGGATTAACTCCTTCCGAATAGTGCCAATTACAAAAAGATTAATGACACTCTACGTGAATGAATTACCACCATACTGTGCCACCCTAATATGTAGCAGGTGAAATATACAATCACTAATAAAAGCAAACAATTTTTTTTTAAATTATATATAATTTTTGATTGTAATTCAAAACGTTGACCCCATTTGTTTGTGGCAATTATGATCATTTTTCTCTCTGCCGTAACCCCAAGATATTTTATTAAAAGCAGATTAGAATATAATTTGATAATTCTCATATTTCAAACTTCATAAATTCCCATCTTAACGATAACCTTTTTCTTTTTAAATCAGCGTTAGTTTTGTTTTTAAAGAATTGTTCTCTGGTAATTAATGGACTTTATGTTTAATTCACCAATTGTAAATTAGTTTGTCAAACTTCTTTTTTTACGAAAGCATATATACATATGTATTTAATACAACAGAAATTTATATTACAAATTATGCTTACCGTCACAGAGACAACCTCGCCTTGTAAGCTCATCACAGATAACTAAAATTATACCCAAAATGATAAAAGACATTTTGAATCTACGTCAATTACGCTTCAAATGCTGGATCGCTCGGATGTTGCTTTCCGATCCATTCAGTGTTCACGGGTTTGAGCGATCAAGTTAAATTAATACAAATCAATTTTAATAAATCGGTATTTCTATAGATCCCTGGGATCGACGTGATTAAGAGGACAAATCAAGTCCGTGATCAGAACAAATAAAGTCAGTCGTTAACATGAGCTGAAGAGGAAATTAAAGTTTCAAGTCCACTTCCGCCCATGACACCCATCAGCTGGATGGACCATTCCGTCATCTGCTTCGACTTGCTGTCCGATTACAAAACACAAAAGCCATGCTTCGGGACTGAATAAAAAAGTTGCCAGGTTCCCCAAATAACCCGCGAAAACGAAATTGTAAGCAGAGGCCTTGGTGGCCGCGGTAGATTTATTTCTGACTTAATAAATACAGCAGACGTCCATTTAAACCGCTGAGATGGAATATGAACAATAACCAGTTAATAAATAAATAAATAAATAAACTTTTGTAGCGGCACACTTTCCGTCAGGGGATGGCAACACCTACGAACTAGAACCAAAACTGACGCTAAGTTCGCGGCAAAGTAAGTGATTAGAGAGAGACTTCCTCGTAACTTCGACGCCTTTGCATGCGTATGTTCTTCACGATTGTACAAGCTTACGTTAATCTCGGAATCCATATTATCGTACGTATGTAATTAAAGTTCAGTTTATTCGGAACATAATGTTTTGATAATCTGTTTGTGAACCGGCCAATTTTATCGTACTCCCACGAAAACGCGATACTTTTAACTGATAAAAAACTTTAATGAATGAGCTTTATATAAAAACTTAAATACGAAAAATGAACCATCGTTCCAAATATCTTGGTAGTTTAGTCGCGCAAAGATACTTTGTGTCATGCAGAGGGTCACGGTTGGTTTCCGGGCCAGCTGATGGATATTTTCCTTCTTTACGAAAACTCTAATTTGAGCTAAAACATAGATGTCTAATATTGGTTGACAAAACGGAAAGCACATTAACTGAGAAAACTAGAACAAAAGCAAGAAGACGTTTAATACTTAACAGTTGTGATTGTCATTAGCAATGAAAAAATTTGGTTTTACCATCTGTTAGAATTATTTGAGGTAAAGCTTATTGTTTTTGGGTCCATGGAGCAGAAACTTGCTTCCTAAAAATTTAAGGGCCTTAAATAATTTTCATTAGCAACATAACACCGAGTTCACGAACAGATAAACTTTATTTTTACACAAAACAAAACACAGAGAAGAAAGTAAATATTGACTGGTAATCCTTTTAGCATGAAACATACACACGGTAGCTCAATCACTATATACAATATTTACATTACTAATCGGTTCACAACTCAATATAGCCATTTGATTTAACTAACACGGACCTTGCGTCCGTTACACACGAGAGCCAAGCTATCTCTAGCAAAGTAAGTCAGTAGGTATCATTTGCAATGTGAACAGAAGATATATACACATTAATAAGCCTGTGAAATGAGTAAATTCCGCCTTTCTTTTCTCCCTTTTCCTTGCAATTATATGCTACACTGTACCGCACCATGATCGTTTTAACACACTAGAAGAATAGCGAGGAGCTTGCTAGGAAGGATGAGACGTCCTTTCCACTTTCCTCACGTGACTAATGAATTACGTTTAACATCACGTCATGTGGAGCCGCTCGAAGAGCAGCCGTTAAACTGGGGACACTGCTGTGTCCATCTTTTATATGGTCCAAAGTTCAGATATGCGCACTATGCTACAAGTTCTCAAACCGCCTAGGAAATCAATATTTCCGTTACTTGATTCGTTAGGTTAAACCTAATAGGTTCCTTTACAATATGACGTTTCCCTTAAATGACCAGGTATGTATTTTATTAGAAACCCCATTCTCCAGTTGGAATAACGATGATAAAAAAGAATTTTTAAGTAAGGAAAAGCCCATGCCTGTGTTAAATTTAACTAAAGTTTCAAAAAAAGGACAAAGTATATAATCGGCATTTTAAGATTTCGTGATATTCGGAGTTTGAATGGCTGTGTGGGAGTTATTATTTAAATAAACTTTTTTGTATGCCATGTTTAATCATTGGTGTTAAATCAAATGTGTGGAATAAGAGTGGTTTCAATGATTTTGGTAACGTTACCCGTGCTCTTCACAAACATGAAGGTTTTTTTACCATGTGGATTGTACATTATGTTTTTCAAACTTAAAAAAAAATTTAAGTGGTACCGAGGATGCTTTAAAAGAAAACTCTAGGCTATATATTAAACGCTTCAACGAAAATATGCAGCTTAATAGACGTTTCATTCAATTGCCCGCCCATTCGTGCTGTTCTTTACTTGGGGAAGCAAGAATTAGCATTTCATGGTCATCACAAAGATGTAACCTCCACTAATCGTGGGAATTTTAAAGAATTGTTAGAAAACTGCATTTCGATAAGCCCTGTGGACATTCATGAGCACTTTTGAAAAATCACACCCATGTTTGCCGGCAATTCTAAGACTATTCAGAATGAAATAATTGACTGCATTTGGCAATATATCAATGAACATATCGAAAAAGAAATAAAGGATTGCATTTTTTTCTATACAAGTAGACGATTCCACAGATATTGTCCAAAAATCTCAATGTAGTATCATAATTAGGTATGTTATTGCTGGTGAAAATTTAGTGGAAAGATTTTTGGGATTTTATGACGTCAGTTCCAATCGGACTGCCGAAGCATTGTTTAACCTTGTATCAAGATGCCTCGAAAAATTTAACTATAAATCAAAACTTATAGGATTACGTTTTAATGGGGCAAGCGCAATGTCAGGGCACTTAAATGGTCTTCAGTCCAAAATTAAAGAAGCAGCACCACAAATAGTTTTTATTGATTGTTTGGCACATCGTCTGAATTTAGTGATATAACAAAGCAGCGACGGCATTTCACAGTGTCGCATATTTTTTTCAACTGTAAGCGGCATGTTTGCATTTTTCCACCATTCTGCCAAACGAACACACGTGGTCGATACAGTCGTCGGAAGACGAATTCCTACTTCTGTTATTACGCGATGGACATCAAACTCTAAAATGAGTGTTATAAATAAAGAATGGGATTCTTTAAAAGAAGTATTTACTGTGATTAACGATCCTCCGATCAAATTTCACTTAGGCAGAGTGTCAGCTATTTAAATATATTTAACGACTTTGAATTTTCACTTTTGGTTGTTA
>QLNU02015003.1:111411151-111460155 GCA_006491805.2 Dysdera silvatica | reverse complement strand
TTCCATACTGAATTCACAACGTTGAATAATTTTTACAATGCAATGAATAGAACTGGCTAGTTCTTTTGCTTTTAAGTTTCCAGAGTATTTATCTGACATGGTTTTACAGTTGTGAAGAATCTAAGACAATAAGCTACGATTCTTGTCATTTTCGAGAACGATGAATATTTTGTGATGAATTTTGGAAGAGGTTGAATTTGTGTTATATTTATCACACATTCCAGCAAGTTTTGTTCCAGCAGGTTTGATTCAGAGGGTTCAAGTTTAGTAGATCCTGAAAAATTGACAGGAGAGGAGAATAAGTCTTTCTGAGAGAGCTAGGCTGGACCTTCCCACCGAAGTAGAGTATTGGAGAGCTTTTCGGTAAGATTCCTCGTGAGGTACTGTCAAAGGGATTCAAATTCCCAGGAATATGATTCCAGATGGCATGAGGTGTTAATCTATGTACCTCTGCAACCCTGTTCAATACGAATTGGTGTTCTTTCGTAGGAAGTGATGCAATCCAACTCAATGTAATGGTTGAATCCGACCACAAGGATGTCTGATAAATATGTACTTGAAGTGAGTCAATGATGCAGTTGTATACTTTTGCCAATAATAATGCAACACACAGTTCTGGGAGAGTGACAGGTTTCAATAGTGCAATTTTAGTTTTTGCCATCACTAGATTGGTTTTGATTGTTCCCGAGTCAGAAATTGCTCGAATATAGAAGACGCATCACAGAATCCATGCAGTTGAATGGCTACACCAATGTTTACGGTATGTAAGAATCGAGGAAGCTTGAATGATTTCAAAAACACCAATTGTGCTTGAAAGTTCTGCCAAAGAGTTTGAATAGCAATTGGAATATGATCATCCCATGTGAGTTTCTCTTTCCATAAATCTTGGATCATAATTTTTAGAAGTATTGTAATTGGAAATAGGAAGTCCAAAGGATCAAAAATCCTAGCGATAAAGGATAAGAGCTGTCTTTTCGAAAGAACTTCTGTCTGTTCAGCAATCTGAATTTGAAGTGAATCCTCGTATGAGTTGTATCTAAGCACGAGTACCTTCATTGATGATGTCTCTTGAATTTGAATAGAATCAGAATTTGATTTTAGTTACTTGGGAAGATCAGAAATCACATCTGGGACATTAGAACATTTTCGCAGTGTAAAGCCACCGTTTTTCAGAACTGATTTAAATCACTGGTTAAAGATTTTGCTTGTTCAACAGAGTGAGCAGCAGACAACAGGTCATCAACATAAGTCGTTCAAAATGGTTTGTGAGGCTCTGGAAAATTCACTGCTGTTACCCTTTGTCGGATGTTGTAATGTTTCTAAAGCCAGGAATGGGGCACAGGCTGTACCATATGTCGCGGTGAGCAGTCCGTATGATGTCAAGGGGTGCTGGGGATTAGATTTCCAAAAGATTCTTTGGAAGTAGATGTGTTTGGTATCTACCAAAATTTGTCGGTACATCTTTTCAATATCAGCAGACAATACAATGGGATGAATTCTGGACTTAAAAAGATGTATGTCATTGCTGGTGGAAAGTTAGTGGAAATATTTCTAGGATTTTATAACGTCAGTTCCAATCGGACTGCTGAAGCAGTGTTTAACTTGGAAAAAGATGCCTCGAAAAATTCAACTATTAATAAAAACTTAAAGGACAATGTTTTGATGGAGCAAGCGTAATGTCAGGGCACTTAAATAGTCTTCAGTCCAAAATTAAAGAAGTAGCGTCACAGGCAGTTTTTATTGATTGTTTGGCACATCGTCTGAATTTAGTGCTACAACAAAGCTGCAACAGCATTTCACAGTGTCGCATATTTTTTGCAACTGTAAGCGGCATACCTGCATTTTTTCATCATTCTGCCAAACGAACTCACGTGGTCGATACAGTCGTCGGAAAACGAATTCCTACTTCTGTTATTAAGCGATGGACATCAAACTCTAAAATGTTGAGTGTTATAAATAAAGAATGGGATTCTTTAAAAGAAGTATTTACTGAGATTATGAACGATCCAACCTCCGATCAAACTTCGCTTAGGCAGAGTGTCGGCTATTTAAATATATTTAACGACTTTGAATTTTCACTTTTGGTTGTTGTTTTTAACCATATTTTTGGACTTACGGATGTTCTCTTCAATGTACTACAAAATAAGTCATTTGACATTAATTTTTGCATCTCACAAATTAAAAATACGCAAATGGTCTTAAACAGCAAACTAAATGAGGATACGTTCATAGAAATTTTCGAATTAGTGATTTCGAAAACAACAGTTCCAACTGAACACCGTGAGGGACAAAAAAAAAGTGACGCTCACACAAAATAAAGTTCTTGCAAAATATAAAATTCATATTTTATGAAATATTAGATACTATTTCTTTACAAATTACTACACGTTTTCAAGATATGGAAAAGCTTCATTTTATTACATTAATGGATACTTCAAAATTTGTAGAGTATTCCAATAAATTTCCTACAAAAACAATAAATAATTTAAATGTGTACTACCCCAATATATTTACTGACTTCCAAAGATTGAAAAATGAATTAAAACACATATATCTGGATAAGCAGTATAGAGATATGAAATTACAAACATTCATGGAAATTTTAACAGAAAACAGATACATTTTTAAAGAAGCTTATAAACTTTTTTGCTTAATAGTGACTATTCCGTCCACTAGTGTTTCCGTAGAACGGAGTTTTTCTTGCTTAAACAGAATCAAAATCAGTCTACGTAATACGATGTTAGAAGACAGACTTAGAAACTTGTTAAAAATTTCAATTGAAAAGGAACTACTAAAAGAGTTAATAGAAACTCAACCATTTTTTCACATCATCGACAAGTTTGCAAGTCTAAAAGAATCGAACTTATATTCAAAAAATAAAGACTGGGTAAGCATATATTGCATATTTTTATTTTGCTTGTTGTCTCCACATATTATTATGCCCGTATTATGTGTTCCTTGTTGCTTCATTGCCTCTTCATCATTACTCTACTATGTTTTCATCACCAAATTAATATGCCTTCATCACCAAATTAATATACCTCCATCACTAAATTATTGTGCATTCATTGCTATTTTGTACCTTCATTAATTAATCGGTTGTGCCTCCACTGTAAATTTTCTGTGTAGAAATTCTAACTAAAAACAATAGAAAAATAACAAGCATGAAAAACGGGAGTTTTATTACAAAAATTTCAACTGTTAAAAAAAATGGCACAGAATGTTCCCTTGATCGTCCACAAGCTTTGTTGCAATGAAAATAGTTCGCTAATTTACAAAGAAATTTCTTCTACAACACAAAGGGAATTTCGATGCTTGAAAGCACCAATGTTAGGACTGATGGAAGTGTATACAAGAAGTTAGGAAATATGCATATATGACACAGAGCTGACGTACTTTACAAGAAGAAAATTTGTTCAACTATTATTATTACATAAAAGGAAAATTATTGCATTATTATTATGCAAAAACCACAACCACTGAACATCATGATAAGTATTTTTTTCCCTTAATCCGGATAAGAGTAAGAAAATAGAATACAATATACTCCTACCAATTCGTCACTCGTTAATCTGGCTTACGGCTCTGGCGTAAAAATAGGCTGGGTTACTCTTCCATGTGACGGCACAAACAAGAGATTTTTTAAAGAATTAAACTGAGTTTTCTATGCAACTTCGGTAATTTAACGCTTCCACTGGTACGGCACTTCTCTATACAAGGAATGGCGGATTAGCGAAGTGTGAACACATGTGCAGGTAACACAAACATCAAATTATTGAAATTGTGAATATTATGCTATTAAAACTAAAGTTTTAAATGAGATCAGAGATCTTTCTACCCCCCTTGTTCTTTCAACATACTAGTCTTATTAGTCTTGCTATTAAAAAGAAATTTTTCCAAGAAATTTATTGCAAAAACAACACATTTTGTAGTGATTAACTAAGTGCAGAAAAGACTACAGTTCTAATTATAATTATGCAATCAATCAAAATTCTTTCTGATCATTATAAACCTTACTACTCATTCAAGAACAAATTCCCCTAATTATCAATTAAAAAACTATTTGAATCATCAGTTAATCAAAGGGAAGTATTTTAATTACAGTTAATCAAAGAAAAATATTTTAATTAGAAGTTAGTAAAAGAGAAATATTTTAATCAGCAGTTAATCAAAGTAAAAGTTTTAATTGTCATTCACTCGAAGAATTTTTTTTAATCATTGTGCAATCAAAGAAAGTTAATTTACTAATTAAACCCCCCACACAGGAAATCGCATTATTGCCCAAATAAAATTTATGACGGAAATTCATCTAATTAAATCTACAATCGCACACACTAACACACCTGCACATCCTTATATATATATTGTAAAATAAACATAAGCTTACATATATATTGTTACTCTATAATATCTGTTTCATAAGTGTTCTCCAGTTATTATGGCGTAAAAATAATTAATAAAATTAAAAAATTATTTTTGAATAGACATTCGATTTTATACACATAATTTTTTTATAGTGTCATTGTGTGATTCAAGGTGCAAATACTCTAATTCAAATAGTGCATTTCGGGAAGCTCGTGAATTTCAGTAAATGATTTAAGTCATTATATTAAAATTGTATAAATTCAGTTCATGTGTGTAAACAATTTCTACAAACCCCTAATATGATAATTACCTTTTGCATTCGTTAAAAAATAGTGCCATGAAATGTCATGAAAATATTCCGTGAAATTCCATAGAAATTGTCCTTGAAATGTCATGGAAATAATCTGTGAAATGCCGAGGAAATTTTTTATAAAGTACCAAGGAAATAGTCCATGAAATGCCATAGAAATAGACATTGAAATATCATGGAAAGAGTGCTTGAAATATCATGGAAAGAGTGCTTGAAATATCATGGAAAGAGTGCTTGAAATATCATGAAAAGAGTCCATGAAATATCAAGGAAATAATTTATAAAATGCCATGGAAATACTCCATGAAATGGGCCATGAAATCCACAAGGGAATAGTCAAAAAATTATCCGTGTACACATTTCTAGTCATAAAAAGTGCAATGTTAGGAAGCACGCATTAACTTGTCTCAAGGGCAAATCCAGATTTTTTTTGGAGGGGGTATAAATCTTGAAAAAACAATTTGGACCATTTCCGTGAATTTGTTGCTAGGTTTGAATAAGTAATAATAAATGTAAGATTTTCATTTTTGGAGAGGGAACAGGCTCCTTGACTCCCTGAATCTGCCCTTTGCTTCGTCGGAGATCTTCAAGATAGACAGATCATGGGAGAAGATGTAAATGATTAAAAGCTGTTTACAAATCTCACAAAGTTGTATTTGTAATCTTTTATTCCCTTGTTATCCAAGCTATATGTTTAATATTTGTGGCTTTGACATCTTTTGGCTTCTCTTTGACGTCTCTTGGTGTTGCATTTTCAGTGGAGAGCAGTGTATATATAAAATAAAAACATTAAAATCTATATAAATCCCTTAATATAGTAGCGTTATTTTCATGAAGTGAAATTGAGCAATGAAATTTGCATGAATTAGCTTTGATATTTCATGCAAAACAGCTGCTCGATTGATAATGACTGACCAAAAAAAACAAGAGAAGAAAGAAACTAGGAGGAAACGCCAACTGATCGTGTTTGAGGATGCATAGAACCGGCAGGTTTAGTAAACCGTTATGTCTCGCCTCCAAATGGTGAAACCTGAACACTTTCTTTTCGTTGAAATCAGGGCAATTAACAAAAAAATGTTAAAGCGCCCTAATATTATGATAAATCGATTAAAAAATCGAATGGCTGCAAAAGAATCGATAAATCATATCAATTGTTTATGTCCATTTTTCTGGACAACAAAATGCATGACTTTAATCACAAATTCATGACATTCATGACCTTTTTTGTCAATTCATGACCCTGTAGGCGCTCCGGCTAATATTTAAATAATCGCCAAAAATGAAGAAGTACCGAAACAGGGCTCAGATGGGCTCCTGCCCAATTTCAGCATTAGTTGAAATGAAAACTATTTTCGAATTATTTACAGAAAGATGAAAAGGAAGACGGCTGGACAACATACCATCTCACCGTGTTGTCTGGATATAGCTAGCTTTTAACGTCCCCGTATGTGTACAATTAACAAGGAATAAAGTACCATTATTATTATTGTCATTTGAGTGTATAGATAAAAAATCCTCTATATTAATCAGTTTTAAACTTTTAATTCCACGGCTTCCTTGACACTTGAGTAAATTTTTCCCGACTAATTGCATGCTACATGAAACACTCATATTATAATGATGTATTTTCCCCTCCCGAAAAAAACAAACATATTAGCTTTTATATGTAAATATGTAAAACAAGAGGTGTAGAAAATATGCAGACATTTTTAAATATCAATATTTCTTTCTTTATTTATTTTTATGTATTTATATAGCGTCGGATTTACGCATAGGCCAAGTAGGATCGGGCTTAGGGATTCGCGATTTTGAGGCACCCGTAAAGTCTCAAAGGGTGCTATTAAAATTTAAGCATCATTTTAATCTTGGTTATTTAGAAATGTTCGATAAATTTTGTCTACTGATATATCCGGATACTGAAAAATAATGAACTTCAAAGAAAACACACGATTTATTGATTAAATATCGCGAGGGATACATTTTTTAGGGGCCCATTCTATCCTTCAGGCCTATGGCCCATAAAAACCTAAACCCGGATGTATCTATATATTTACTTTGTAAATAAGGTAAGCCCTTAACAAATCTCCACGACACTTCTAACTGAAAATTGTGACGTCACATGGCGTTCCGATTCACAATTTGAAAACCTCAGGCTGGTAAACTTCTACGAACTTTAAGAGCGAGCTTTATTATCGATGGTCGTTGTGTTGCTAGACAATGAGAAAGGAGCAGACGAGGGAAAAGAGTAGAATTTACCATTTGGAAAGGAAGAAGAAGAAGACGCGGTTCAAATGTCATTGTTTCATGTTTAACATTTGCAAATTAAGAAATTAAAAATCAGAAACCCAGAAGCAAGAGGAGTCAGACGATGTTTTCCTGAAGGAAATGAATTTGAATTTTCTCAAAATATTACTGTCAAGGCCGTAGCCAGAACGGGACAGAAACGGCCTGGGCCATAAGGGCTTAGCTTCCCCCCTAGAAGACATTTTGGCCTTATTTTGTCTTAAAATAAGGTATTGTAGAGTTTAATTTTAATTTTTTTGCTTTATATAAAATTGTACACGAAAATGTAATGTTTAAACTGTATTCAAAACAGATTTTTACTGCAGATCTTTTATATATAAATTGTTTTATAAAATGCAAAATATATTTTTTGTAAAATTATAAATGAGCGAAATAATGTGATACTGATAAGCCCTGATAATAGTGAAATCAATCCATTCTTGAAATTATGAATTTTAGTATTATTGTACAAGCTTTTTATTGAAAAATTTGTGTGTCAATGCATTCATTAATATTAAATAGATTTATCCAATTTTATTGCTAAAATGATTTGTTTACATGAATCATTTCGACCATTAAATAAATATTCCACATGCATTTTTTTTATATTTTTTAAGTTTTGTGAATGTTTACAGCACTAAGAATTAATTAAATTCATTAAAACTTCTTATTTCAAGATTTCAGGCATTTAATGTTATTAAATATCAATAAAAAATACATCAAAACATTAACGAATTTTAAGACCCCCTTGTAAAGCTCATGGCCCTCATTTGTAAAAAGCGTTTAGCTACGGCTTTGGATACTTTATTTATCGAACGAGTTTTTCTTACCTAACATGGCGTAAATTTGTTAAAAACGAACTGATTCTTTTGTTTGATATTATAAATTCCTGTAATATGTACGTTCAAATCTTTCTGTATTTAAAACACAATTCTCATTTTCATAGGCACTAAAAGTAAAAAAGAGGGTTCAAAAACGCTGCAAAACAAACGTTACAAATATTGGCAAAAGTACGAATATACGACACCATTATACTACATGCACAATAATGTAAAATTTATAAATACAATAGAGTTGCATAATGGTCTGTATCACAATATTAAAAAATCGTCTGTAAAAAGTTATGTAAACTCAGAGCTACTATTAAAAGATTTACAAAACTTTAGCCGTAAAAACTGAAGACGCGTCTTCGTGCATAAAAGCACACATACCCTTCTTCCGTTTTACTAACAAGATCGTGACCATAGGTATGAGAATCAGGACCGTACACAGAACTTCAAAAAGTGAGGTTTTTGCTGAAAATGGGAGTTGCTAGATTTTGTTCTCTTGCAAGCAATTTGTAATAACATCGTTCAAATGGGAGGTAATCTTCAACCCCCCTTGTGCACGGCCTTGACGGGAGTCATATTGAAAGGTTCACATTGGCGACTAGAAAACATCAACACTTTGAGCACATGAATCGCGGATGGATATGAAGCAAGATATCAGCGTGGACTCTAGCTTTTTAAGTAACTTTATACGATCATATTAATGAATCGTCTTGTTACTTGACCCAAATCAGAAACGATGTTCGGCGAATAAGTTACGCAACATATACAAATGGTTGCTTCATTCGTTTAAGAGGAAGCCTTTCCAATCTACTTTATGAAAGATCATATTCACTTCGAGCAACGTGAAACTCTTCATATGTAAGTGAAATCCCTTTCCAATCCAATTATAAAGGAATACTCCTCAATCCGGGCAACAAGAAGTAATTTTCGATTAATCGGATATCAGAGCTACTCCTCAATCCGAGATACAAGGAGGTAGCTTAAGTTAATCTCTCAAGGAATACTCTCAATTCCAAGTTGCAAGGACTTTTATTTAATTTATATTATAAGGTAGCTTCTTTACTCCGAGTTATAAACAATCACCTTCAATCCATGTTATGAGGATCATATTTAATTCATGTTAAGAGTAATCATCTTCAATCATGTTAGAAAGAATCATCTTCAATCCATGTTAAGAGGACTCATCGTCAATCAATCTATGTTATGGGGAATCATCTTCAATCTACGTTATGAGGAATCATCTTCAATCCATGTTATGGGGAATCATCTTCAATCCATGTTATGATGAATCATCTCCAATCCATGTTATGGGGAAATCATCTTCAATCTATGTTATGAGGAATCATCTTCAATCCATGTTATGGGGAATCATCTTCAATCCACGTTATGAGGAATCATCTCATAATGAGGATGATTATGAGATTCATGTTGATTGAGATATTCATGTTATGGGGAATCTTTCTCAACTCAAGTCATGAGGAATCGCTCATTATAGAAAATGATGCAATATAAAACATACGCAACGTAAATGTGCAATAGACGATGTCACAGTTCAATCGCATTACTTCAGCGTGAAGGTTTACCTTATAGGTTCCTGTCTGAAAGTATTTGTATGCATGTTCACACAAGGATTGCTGAGTGAATGACTTAAAGAATATAATCAATATCAAAAATATTCATCACGTTCAGAGGGCTTCAAAAGATCTGGCAACAGCACCGAGCACACTAAAAATATCGAATGTAAATCTTGGCGAATGGTAAGGTATATTCCCAGTAATACTGAAGTATAACTCACTGCTCAACGCTTTTCAGACAGAACAAAACATGAAGATACGTTTCTTCGGTAATAAAATTCTAAGTACAACCAAACCGAATCCTTGCTGAATTGTGGACACTCACCACGTGGCCACAGTTGGGAGAATCACAGTTGACTGATTAATTTTTAGCCACGTCGTCGTAACCTGAATCACCTTGCATATCCGATACTTGAACGTTAACAATGGGTCAAGACGATTCTTCTGGAGAGGCTGGAGATTCCTCAGCAACCAATTTCTTTGGCCTATATAAAATAACAGGGCTTGTAAAACAGGTATTTTGAGTTTAAAAATAAGATCATATATAATGTGCACTGTTATTTACGTAATTAAAACAAACTAAGATTTCAGGTCCCACCGAAGGCAGAAATATTTATTTTCTTTCGAACGTTTCACCATCTAATCACGCCATACCATCGGCGTTGGTATCACTACGCCAATAAACGTTGATTGATTGACATTGTTGTTTGATTTAATCTGCGTAGTGTTCGATTTATATAAAATTATTATATAAGATTAAATAACATTTATAAAATTCTATTTATATTAATATTACTATAAAATTATTAATTTATAATTATTAATAATTTATAATTATTAATAATTGCAATTATTAATAATTGATAATTATTAATAATTTATAATTATTAATAATTGATAATTATTAATAATTGATAATTATTATCAATTTATAATTATTAATAATTCATAATTATTAATAATTTATAATTATTAATAATTCATAATTATTAATAATTTATAATTATTAATAATTTAAATTATTAATAATACCTATAATTATTAATAATAATTTATATCATATTAATTTATAATTATTATTTTCTAAGTAATTTATAATTATTATTAATTTATATTTAATTATTTATTTATATTATTTATAAAAATTATTATATAAGATTAATTAAATAAAAATAAAGATAATTATTATTATAAAATTTTTCAGATAACTATTTGTCACATATAGCTCACCCATTAAAGTAGAAGCTTGTTTGGATTTTTATGGCGCAAGAGCAGCAAAGGTCATGTTTTGTCGGAACCTACAGTTTTCTGAAGAAGCTGAGCCTCTTCTTCTAAGAAAACCGGAAAAGGCTAGGCAGAGAAATGGTACTCGTTCCAAGATACAATTGGTAGTAAAACCTAGCTTCATGGCATAACAGACGGGAAAGCTACCACTACACTACGGTGGGGAATTGGATCTACAATTTCCAGTGGAATCCGAATCCCTTGGGGACAAGGAAATCAACCTTGGACTGTAAAGTGAGTTAGTGAGTAAGTAAAGGGGTGAGTGTTCCCTCCTTTTTTTTGACACTGTTGAGTGTGGAACGCGTGGATTGACAGCGTGCCAGGTGTGGTGGTGTATTACTATTCTACGATAACAGGGCCAATGCAGAAGTTCGTAGGAGAAATTAATCGAGACAATTAATATCAGTCACCCATGTTTTTTAGTTCAAACTAGAACCATTCCACCGATAAGAGTCTGGAAAGAAAAGACAATGCCTCAGATTGCTGTTGATCCAAGGCCCTTCATCCTAATAATCTGCTCATCGAACCACTGAGGCTTAGCTGACGTCAGATTCATTCTGTACTCATATTATCACATCTAACTAATGTATTAAAGCGGATATTCGTGGAGAGTGTGATTAATTAAAGCAATTAATTAATCCCTCAGATTAGATACCTAAATTTATTTTTTCCCGAGATTTGCGGGTTAAAGAGATCTAGCTTGAGCCGAAAACGTAGGTATTCTTACATACTTCTGTTAAATAATAAATTTTAATTATCTTAATTTTTGCACACGAATCTTCGCTTTAGTGTGTGATATAACAGCGACAATAGATGTGCGAATTTAAATCCACATCAGCTGTATTTTACTGGATTCATTGAAGAATAGCGTAAGTGCCGGATAAAGTTTTTATGGGCCCTAGACTAGAAAGATAGAATGGGCCCTTAAAGAAAAGGTGGCCTTTGCAATATTTAGCCGATAAATCATAAGCTTTTTGGAAATTTATTATTTCAAAAATTCCTGACAACGAGTAATAAAAATTTATAGGATCATTGTAAATAAACAGGGTTATATTAACACTGAAACTTAATTAATACCAGGCCTCTTTAAGGTCTCTACGTGGCCTCAAAATTATGGGGTGCTAGGTCCAAGTCTACTTGTTTCATATGCAAATTCAGCACTGAATGTCGTGATATAGACCAGAAGATCCCTGAATCGATACCAGTCTCAAACGTAAATCTTTTTTCTTCTTTCTGGTGCGTAGGGGGTTAAAGAGCTCTAGTTTGAACCAAAATGAACATGAATGTTTGGACTTAATCACCATGGACTTACATGTATATGATCGATATGAGGTGAAATTTCCACTTACAGTGAAATTATGGAGAAACACAGATCGCAGAAAAATTTTGTTTTTATGGCGCAGGATAACAACGGTCTATGCTGTGCCGGGACCTACAGTTTTCCGAGTAGAATCCGAACTACTCCTACCAAGAAAACCAAATTTCAGGCTACGGCGTGCAGAAAAACGCCACTAGGATCAAACCGGGGTCATCAAGTGGATCATCAAGTGGTCATCAAGATGGTCAAACACCATCGTAGGCTGATGGCCCTAGAGTTTCACGAGGGATTCTAACCTCTCAAGGCCTAGGAACTCAAACCCGGGACAAGAATGAACCGTTAATCGTTAAGTTTTTTTTCAGTACCGTTGGGAGTTGAACTCGGATAAACAGTAAGTTCGGTGAACGCCTACTGCTGCGCCATCTTACGGCCTGGAAGATTATCAGTGCAGTTATTTGAATTCCATTTACCTAGTAACACCCTCTTTCAGAAGAGTCCGCATCTCTTCAACCACGGAATCGTACCGAGAGTCATCATTGGCTGTAACCGTTGCTGTCGTGGATGCACTGGGCGCTGGTTTAGGGTCTTCATAGTCATCTCCATCTGTGGCTGGGGATTGCTCTGAACCGCTTCCGGGTTCCACAGCAGCAGTGGTGGCGGTGCCATAGTTTTGCAAGGTGGAATATGATGTGGGAAGGGTTGGAGCGGGTTCCACGATGACTTGTTGAGGCGGATCAGGTTGTGGCAAAGTGGTGGTTTCCACACGGCCTGTTCTAGGAGGTCTTTGTAGGGAAGACATACGAGCGGGGACAGGCCGGCCCATAGTTGCCATGGACGCCCGACGCATGGTGGCGTCTATTCTTGCTATGGTGGCAGCGTTGTAGATGAAATCCCGAACTTCGATGCTATCTAAATAAACAAACAATAAGGTTTGTATTTTCTGTTTCATGGCCTTAAATTTTGATAAGTATATTAGAATTAGTAGTGTGGTTAATTTTTTAGGGGCCTTAGGGGAAATATTATTTTGGGCCCAATTTTTATTAAAATAAAGGCCCCAAAAATGAAGTGAAGGGACCCCAATCCATTGCAGTCCTAAAGCTTTGCCGATGTTTGCTAAACTGTAGCTGTACCCCTGATCATGATTAAATGCACGGAATTACTTTCAATTATATAAGCGGATTTTACGAAAATTTATAAAAATAGTAATCTTTTTAATTGATAGAGATTATGAAGGGAACGAAATTTTCCCATGTAAAATTTTCCATTAATTAATTTTTCAATTAATTAATTCATGTCATATAAATCATTGAATTACACTTAGTCTAAATGGTATAAAGAGACTTTAAAATACTGTTTTTTTATTATAAATTTAACTTTTGTTCAATATGTTTTTATACTTACACACTGAGTAGTATATGAAACTGCCTTACAAAAAATAATACATTTTCTTTTTTTTTCCTCCAAAATATTAATTTAAGAAATTAATTGAAAGTTCTTTCATTAAAATTAATGAATACTAAGACATGAATTCCATTCCATATGGATTGTATTTTTTTCGCGTTACGTATGGATTATATATTTTTTTTAGAGTTCTAAGCGAGCTCGTTTAGCCAATTATGAATCATCTCACGGTCGGTCAAATAATCAATTTACATATACATAGATATAACAGTTTAAAAATACGTTCAGTGCCCTACCTGCTTGCATTTGTCGGGAAGTCGATTTTTGCAGACAGTAGCATGCGACAACTGGCAGAACAATAATAATTAAAGCGGACATCGCTACTGGCAGAATGAAGTACATCTTGTCGTACGTAGGCTCCGTAGAAAGTTCCATTAACGTAGGATCTGGAAGGATGTTGCCAAATCATTTAAATAAAATTAATTTAGTTATATATATATATATCATCATCATCATCATCATATTCAACCATTATCTATCCACTGCTGGATGAAGGTCTCTCCAAATGCTTTCCACACAAGTCTATCCTGAGCAATTCGCTTCCACGTCACCCCAACCTGTTTTCTTATTTCATCCACCCATCTAGTTTGAGGACGTTTTCTAGGTCTTCGGTGGTCTCTTGGAATCCAGTTCAGAATTTCTGTTGTCCATCGTTGATCAGTTCTTCTTGCAATATGCCCAGCCCATCGCCATTTCAGCCCTTTTACTTTAACAATGATGTCCTCTACTCTAGTTTGCTCTCTCACCCAAGTGTTTCTTTTTCGATCTCTCCTAGTTATTCCAAGCATGCACCTCTCCATGCTCCTTTGCGTTGTCTGTAACTTTCGTATTGCTCCAACTGTTAGACTCCATGTCTCTGATCCATAAGAGAGGACTGGCAATACACACACACATATATATATATATATATGATTATCATCATCAGTACAGGTATTTTTGTTAACGGTATGAGTAATACGTTCACAAAATAAGATTTTTAGATCTGCACAATATTCTGCAGATCTTATAAGATCTGCAGAATATTGTAAGGTTGTTATGCGATGTGGGAATTTGATCCTCGAATTATTATTTAGAAACTGGGAAATAAAAATAATGTGTGTAAATATTCTATGATACGTTTTAATTTAAAAAAAGATTATAACACAAATGTGTGATACTTAGTAAGCTAGTTGCAAAGGCACAATAAAGCTTTTCAAACCTATTCGCTAAACCTTTTCTACCGTTGTCAATGCGATGTTACGAAGGGTACTAGTAAAGAAGTGCATAAAGTAATGCAAATTCGGAGAAATAAAGTAAAAGAAATCCGAATCGCCTTTAAACATTTGCTTCCAAAAGTAGGATGTTCTCTCATTGGTGGTCTTCATACCGCACTGCAGTGAAATTTTAGCCGCCGCAATCATATGGTGATGGATACTGTAGATGGGCTTGTAAAGGTTGGATCTTCCCAACCCAGAACCACACAGAATCCACATCAGAATCCACAGTGGCCCATTTGTGGATTATTGAATTACAAAAAGGATATAATTTAATAATTATATCCTTTTTTATTATTTATTATTTCCATTATTATTAAAGGGTATATATTCAGAGGTATTATCTAGACATAAAAGATACGAGAAGAAATATGGATGTTAAGGGGTCTGGTACTACTTTTTGTTTAAAAAGCCGATTTTTCATTGTTTTTGCATGAAAAAGATTCTACGTTCTTCAGAATGCAATGGTGTTTTTGATTTTCTCCTGGGATACTCGGCTTTGCGGTGGCGCAGTGTGGTAACGCGTTCTCCTAGTGCGCCGCTAATCCGGGTTCGACTCCCAGCAGTGCAAAAAGAACGCTTACTCAGAGATCTCATAAAGATCGCACTGCTCACTGTAGTCCGGGGTTTGGTTCCCTAGGCCTTAAGAGGTTCGGATTCCTCGGAAAACAGTAGGTCCCGGCGCAGCATGACCACTGTAGTCTTTGAGCCGTAAAACCAAAAAACAAACAAACCTGAGATACTTAAGAGGGAACCCCCAACTTACCCGACGGGGATTGGATCTTCCCAATTTAACAATTATTGTAAAATATAACAAGAGTCTATATTGTACTTGAAAAACTTTAAATGCGTTTTTTCAAATTGAATTTTATTGAAAAGTTACGATTTCAATTTCATATATCTTCAAAACCGTTTAAGATAAATATTAGAAACTTCCAAGTTGTATTGTTAATATACTTTTCTTTAATTTGTGTTAGCGAAATTTCCATATATATATTGCAACCTGAAATATGAACTTTAACAAAAATAGTTACAGCGCCAAAATTCGAAAATTGTCAATATTAAAATTTTTATTTTTTTTTCTAAACAACTCACAAAGATTTCCTGAAAAAATCTTTTCTTCATATTTTTATTTATAAGAAAATATTTTTATTTTATGGAAAGGCAAATAATATCTTAAGGGTCATATTATATATACATGGAGTTATATAAAAAAACTGGACATTAGTTTTTCGATTTTTTTCCCATATTTTGAGTTAAAACAAACAAACAAATTAAAAAAAAAAATCTCTGGTTATATATTATGCTCACGATTGTGCTGTAATTGTTATAGAACAAAAATGGAAAACATATCTTCAAAAACAATGTTTTTTGAAAAGTTGTACCGGATCTCCTAAGAAAAAAGTTGGAGCTCTTCGTTTAATTCACAGATTTCTTATGAAATCTTAGGAGGATGCCTGCCCAGGGTACCGAGTGGATGCCTGCGCTTTACGACTATCAACAGGAGTATCTCCAGGAAACTGGTTTAGTGGTTTCGCTCATATACCCACTATGTAGGCTTTCTAAAAAGAGTGGAATCTACCTTAATGCGTGCACTCAGATCTCAAGGACGTCACAAACATTAATTCCATGTTAAATTTTACCGGTTTTGCTTCTGATTCTAATTTGTATTGGGCTACCAAAAATGAACTAACGGCTGAAAGGCTTAAATCTGGCGTAAGATAAAAAAGTAGTACGATGTATAAAGATCGGGTTATAAAATTAGACGTATAAAGATTAGGTTATAAAACTAGATGTATAAAGGTTAGGTCAGTGGTGTAGTCCTAAAAAGAAAAAAAAAAGGCCTAACGCTCTTCCAAATCAAGGGTAGATCCACTTGAGGAATAAGGGACAGGGGCGGATTTAGGGGTCGGGGGATTGCTCCCTTGAATGATAATTTAACATTGAAAAGATAGAAGGTCCAATGAGGTATCATTTCCAAAAATCAAGTCATTAATCGCCCCCCCCACCTTGAATGACCTCTAAATCCGCACCCTGATCAGAGAACCCCCTTAACCGCAGAAATTATCACTATGTATGGGGTTGTTGAGCTGGAATTGCAAGACCCCTCAAATGCCTCTCTGGATCCAACACTGTCTATAATTTAATTTTCAATATCAATATAAATATATCTATAATTTAATTTTAATTCACTGTCTATAACATAAGCATATAATTTCGGGACATATAAGCATAAAATCATAGTGTGATATAAGCACAAATGCCCAAGCCGTGTTAAATCTAGCGCCGCTAGACTGCGCTAGGCCTCGACTGCACCATTGAGTTAGGTTCTAATTATACGTATAAAGATTAGTTTATAAAATCAAGTGTATAGAGGTTAGGTCATAAAATAAGATGTATAAAGATTAGGCTATAAAATTAGATGTATAAAGAGTTCCTTATAGAATTAGATCTATAAAGAGTTGGTTATAAAATTAGATATACAAAGTTAAATCTGGCATATAGAAAGATAAAGCTTAGATACAGAAGTATAACACGTAGATGTAGAAAGGTAAAGCTTAGGTATATAAATATTAGATTGTAAAATTAGGTGTATAGTGATTAGGTTTAAAAATAAAATTAGTCAACCTCTTCATGCATGAGTATTTGTTCATTAAAGAAAAAAAAAATTAATGCGAGTTTGTATGCAAATTTGGGTCAAAATTATGAATAAATTTTCAATTTATTTTTCCCGGACGTATTTTGGCAGTTATAGATGCGGCATCATTTGTGCACTACATGCAATTAAGGGATCAATGGGAAATAAAATTTTGCACATTACAATTAAAACCATTTATGTACTGAATTTTCTGTACAAGCAAACATAGGTGTTTTACATGACGTTATATTGTTACACACCTTAGTTCAATTTACTTAATGCGTTCGAGTTTTGTGTTATCATTACTTCTTATGAAAATTCTCCATACATTCTGGGCACATTGGCACATCGCACTTTCCACAGTTATAACGGGTTCTGCTCTTGCAACCTTTGGAATGACAGATGGGAACACTTTTTGTTGGAACCTGTTCGCTATAGTGATGCAAACCATCAAACTGTACTTCTGGGGGAATTTTGTGATGGATCTTCCGCTTCTTTATTGGTTCTTGAAATTCCCCACTTGGTCTTCCACATTTTTTTTGGAACATGGCCGCCATCCTACCATGAATAAGTGAACCTGCAACAAAAGCTTTGAAATGAAGTAAACCTACTCTTTCATGTTTCCATCTGTATATGATCCAGCCGTTGACTATAGCTACATTTAGGAAACGGGAGAACATTCGCAAATATCAGCGTTTGTTTTCGGCTGAATGACAATAATTAGAAATCATTCTGTCCATAAGATCTACGCCATCCATGCTATTGTTGTATATTCCAACAGCACATGGACGGTCTACCTCAATCACAGTTCTTTGTCTTCTGTCCCATCTTTCGGCCTTGTCCCTAGGTTCAAGGCCAGCAAACGTGGATGCAATATGAACTGCATTGTTGTCCATCCATCTTGTCACAGTGATGTTTTCATTTGAAATGGTAATTGACGACGCACCACTTCCACGTTTTTGAAGTTCTTTTACGCTTTCGAGTTGAGAATCAGCTCCTTTTAAACGATTCATCCTTACTGTTCCAACATTATGAATGCCATCTAGGTGAAGTTTGTGCATCAACAGAAGACTTGTGAACAGATTGTCATAATAAACTTTGTTGTTCTCATTTTTTATATCATAACATTGATAAACAACATCATCAACCATACCTCGAAGGTGTCTCACTATTTTCTCCAGACCCTCATACACTTCAAAACAGTACATATAACCTGAAACACTTGCACGTACCCACACCTTATAGCCCCATTTCTTTGGTTTATTTTTTATATATTGTTTTATATAACTTCTTCCCTTGAATGGTATCATCATTTCGTCAATGGAATGGGAATCTTCTGGTTCAACAGCATTGTAAAATGTTGTGTGAAGACAATTTAGGACTGGCCGAATTTTCACCAATTTATCGGCATTGTCTTTTGGAGTCTTGTCATTGTCAAAAAGTGGAGAAAACGTTTGATTTCTTCAAATCTATTGACAGACATCGCATTTGCTATTGGTTCTATTCGAAGGCCACAGTCTGTGGACCAATACATCTTAACATTCGGGTATTTTATGTAAGTAATTATGTAATATTTATGTAATATTTATGTAATATTTATGTCCAGGAACACTTTCAGCTCAGGAACTGCAAGTACAAAGTTTTCTTTAACTTTTTGAACTGCATATAAATTACTTTCATGAACTATTAATTGTAACAGACTTTCAGGGAACATATGAAAAAAAAATAATTACTTGGCGTTTCACCATTAATTTTCACTTTTAGGTTTCCTGTGAAAGTAGGTGGCTGACCAGCACGTGAATTGTCTTTTCCAGCATACCATAATGCAGGCCTATTCTTATTTGATACAATAATTGCTGACGAAATAAAATTAGTATTACTGCTAATCACTGCAGATACTGCAGTTGAAGATGCTGCTGTATCACTAGTGTCATTGCCTTCATCAGAGCTATAATTTTCTTCGCTGGCAGTTCCGTTCCTCTTCCAATTGGGATCATCATCAGAATCATCAAATTCAATGTCATCTTCTGAACTGCTTGGAAAATCATCTACGACTGTGCCTTTGTGCAATTTTCTTTTACTATAAAAAGTGTGCAGAGAGTATTGGATTGATTTTACTCATATTGTTACCTGAAAATCAAACAAACAAACGAATGATGTACATTTCTGGCTACATTATATACAATACTGTAGTTGTAGCATAAATGAGCCAAGTATAATTTTATTAGTTTCTTTAGTAAATAGACCTATAAACAGAATTACTGGTCTGCACATTATTTTGTTTATAGATATTGCTTTCGAGAATGAAGAATTTCAATTTTATGTGAAATTTATATATTAATTAATATACATATTACATACATAATTTGTATTTATAGAAAAAATTAAATTTAGGCTTCTGTTTGAATCATCCCAATTTATTTTTGCATGGAAAGGGGGCTTACGTTTCGTAGTTACACTACTTGTTCTATTAGTAAAATGAGCTAATTTTATTTGCTAAATATGATATACTTATATAAACCTAAACATATTGCCATATATTTTATTTCATTTTCAACATTTGGAGTAATTTGTTGGTAAAACAATAAAATGTTGCTACAATTTAATCACTCCCTTCCCTCCTCAAAATAATATATACAGTGAAAATCGTTTATAACGACCAATCGCATATAACGACGGAATTTTTACAAGAAGTTTGATTTGCTATTCTACTCCATACTAAATATATCGGTTATAACGACATCGTATATAACGACGAAACCTGCTATAACGACGGCGATTTTGTAGTCTACGTAGATTCTAAGTAGGGAAATTCGTATCGGATATAACGACGCGACTTGACAGTCATAAAGCAGAACAATGTGGGTTAGTTAATAAAATTTACAGTTATCAAAATTTAAGCGTTATTTTAATCTTGTTTATTTACAAATGTCCGAGAAATTTTTATTACTGCTAAACCTGAATATTGAAGATAATGAACAGAAAATAAATTGTGATTTATCAATTGAATATCACAAGGGTAGGATTCCTCAGGGGTCCAATTATTTTTTCAGTCTAGGGCTCATGAAACTTTTAAACAGGCACTGTTCGGAAGTCATTGGTATAATATAATAAATATTTTTAATACATTTGTTTTCCATATTATATATTTTACATAGTGTTTTTTACATTTTTTTTCAATTTAGGAAACTAAAAATATGCATTTAGTGTGGCTATAAATATAATTTAATATAGACGGAAATTAAATTCATTATAATTAAATATATTTTTATTTAATTTTCTTAAACCAAAAGTTTATTACTATTTATCATTAAAATTATTTATGAAGTCCTAAAGTGCATTACTATATTATGATTTTAAAAAGATATCGTTTATAACGACTATCGGTTATAACGACCGAATTTGCACGGTCCCTTGAAGGTCGTTATAACCGATTTTCACTGAATATCTAATATTACATATATACATATACGTGCCAGCGTATGATGAATATATATATCAAATACGCCTTTTAAATCATCAGAAATTTCCAAATAAGAAAAAAATGGCTGTTATCTTTTCCCTGCACAGCCTTATTCCATTCATTATCCTTTTCCGATAACAGGCATTAATCATGCACTCCCATGTTTACTGGTGTGGGCCATATAAAAATTAGAAATTGTTCATAAATTGCATTTGTTTATAAATCTAGAGATATCAAGAAATGTCAAAAATATTTTCCTTACCTTTTATTGGCTTTACTTTCTGAGAAGTAAAATAAAATTTTGCAGCGAACGCCAGCAGATCGATAAATGCGTTTTAACTCGTACAAAGACAACGCCCTCAAATGTTAAATAGGTGCTCCCATCTATTGACATATATTTTAGGCTTCTATATGTCATCGTTTGATGCCACCATACAGCAAATATTTAACCTTTGTTCAGATATTGCTGTTGTGAATATATAAATAGTGTGCCATCATATGATGCCGTGATGCATGAAGAGGTTAATAAAATTTGATATAGAGCAATTAGGTTATAAAATTATATGTAAAAAGACGATTTAGATATTGAAAGATCAGGACTACATATAGAAAGATAAGGCTTGGACATAGAAAGATAATAATATAATATTACGTATGTATAAAAACCAGATTATAAAATTATACGTAAAAAAATAGATTATAAAATTATATATAACAAAACTAGATTATAAAAGAATATATAACAAAATTATAGATTATAAAATTATATGTAAACGCCCCAGTGCCAAAATAAAGCTACTAGTCGTCGACTTAATAAAGAAGAAAACATTTAATAAAGGTTACCAGTTTTATCTGTGAATATTTTTAGCGTCTGAGATGGCGCACTCTCGCCAAATTCATTTTTCGCCGTGACGTATATATCATACTGGCTTCCTGGGGTCAAACCGCCAACAGAATAGTTTTTCGAAGGCAGCACAGAAACAAAGAGCTTCTGCCTCTCGCTGTTCTGTTCTTTTATGTGAAGCAAATAAACTATAAAAAATAAAAAAATTAAATTATTTCCTTCAATTTGAAATATTATACAATATTTCAATATATTTTTAAAATTGAACACGTTTTTATTGGAGGTGAATCGGTATAAGTCGCCATCTGACGTCACTTTATGAAATTTGAATGCAATTCTAGGGATTTATTATATATTCTATCTGAATATCATATCCGTCATCATATGGCGCTCCAGTTACTGTCCATGGATTTAGTTCATTGCCAGATGGCTATGTTTTCTATTTGTTTTCAGGTCATGGCGTAAAGAAGAGCACTACGTAGGCTGCGTCAGGACCTACAGTTTTTTCCGAGGAATCCGAAAACATTTCGCCTAGGGATCAAACCTCAGACTACGGTTTAGCGGAAAAAATCAATCAGCTTAGGATGCACACTGGAATTAAACCCGAATCACTGGCCTAGTAGCTAAATGCGTTACCGTTACGCCACGACAGGGCCAAAATAGACGAATTATCAGGCAGCGCATTTAGTGCCAAATAGTAGTTGAGAGCGGACAGGGAGGCACAAAACGTTTTCAATGGCGATGCCTTTGTTTCTATTAGAATTTCATTAAAAAATTTAAAAAATAGTAATTTTACTATCTGGAAGATTTCGGCTATTCTCCTTTGGCCATATCTTGAGATTGCAGGTGACACCTGCTGTATTCAGGAGCTTCACGTGTGGTGATCTTGGAGGCCCTATGGAAGATAAACGTAAATTGTAAATGTTGTGAAGATAAATGTAAATTGTAAATGATGTGAAGATAAACGTAAATTGTAAATGATGTGAAGATAAATTTAAATTGTAAAGGATGTGAAGATAAATGTAAATTGTAAATGATGCGAAGATAAGTGTAAATTATAAAGGATGTGAAGATAAATATAAATTGTAAATGATGTGAAGATAAATGTAAATTTTAAATGATGTAAAAAATGATACGAGATCAAAACATGTTTTATGCAAGGTTGTATAACAAGCAAGCACATTTCATAGTACAATTATAATTCGTTGAGTACGTAATTAATCGTTTTTTTATGTGATCAATAAAGAAGTTTGCATATTTTGTTTAACAGCAATAACAAAATACCGTATTCACAAGTTCCTAATAATATATAACTAAGTTGGGGGGGGGGGAAAGTTATTTTAAGGCTGTTAAATATGTATTTTTGATTGAATATAATGCTTTATGCGCTTTCTTACGTTCTCAGGAAATGTTTTGTACTTAAATTTTTTTAATCAACTTATTTTGAAATTCTTGCACTTACTGTTTAATAGTAACACAATATCTCACGATAAGGATTTAAAAGTTCGTAATGTTAACTTAGAAACTCACGATAATAAAACCCGATAAGTTACAATATTTGTTTAATAATCAATGATATTAACTTATCATGATGGGATATAAAGTATTTATATGCGTTCGTTGTATAGTTTTTTTGCTTACACTTTTTGCATGCATTTCGTATCGATTTTTTACTGATACTTTTTAGTATGCATTTGGCATCGATATTTTACTGATGCTCTTTGATATATTATAGATTTTTTATTCATCTTTTTGCATGCGATCATTTATTCAAATGAGCATGTCATGCAAGCGGTCGTTTGCTGGTGATGCGATGATACGTGACGTCATCTTCAACTTGCTTTATATTAAATTTTTTTGTACTACATTATTTTATATTTTTGTACTACATTATTCTTATTTTTTTACTACATTATTCTATATTTTTGTACTACATTATTTTATATTTTTGTACTACATTATTTTATATTTTGCATGTTATTTTATAATTTTGTACTACATTATTTTATATTTTGTACTACATTATTTTATATATTTTTGTACTACATTATTTTATATTTTTGTACTACATTATTTTATATTTGTACTACATTATTTTTATATTTTTGTACTACATTATTTTTATATTTTGTACTATAATATTTTATATTTTGTATTATATTATTTTATATTTTTGTACTAGCATTATTTTATATTTTGTACTATATTACTTTATATTTTTATTATATTATTTTATATTTTGTACTACATTATATTTTGTACTACATTATATTTTTGTACTACATTATGGCTTGTACTACATTATATTTTTGTACTACATTATATTTTTTGTATTACATTACTTTATATTTTTTATAATATATTGCGTTATATTTCATGTATTGTATTACCTCCATCAGCAGTATGAACGACAATCTGTTCTGATGGCGGTCCGATGCCAATGCTGTTAAATGCGTTTACAACAACAACGTAACTGGAAGCCCTTTGAAGTCCTTGCAACAAATAATTCTGATGATGCAGGCAAAGATCGGCGGTTAAGGTTCGGTACGTGAACGTTGTTTTCGAACTCATCCGTCTGTAACCAATATAATATCCTTTCAAACTTGCCGTCCACTCTCTACTATGGGGACACTGAAATATACAAGGATTTTGATATGTTCCCTTTTCCTGATAGCAGAAAAAATAATAAGTCAATTTCAAAATATTTTGCAGTTAATTTCTCAGATTATTTCATCACATAATACACTGATATTACATATGGTAAAATTTCTGCCTCATGTTAGAAGAACTTGAAATATATGGGCGTACATTGTTTTTAAAGTACACTTGAAGAAATATAATAATGATAATAATAATAATATAAAATATTTCTTCTTAATTATTTTGCATTCCCCTGTCCTTATGATCTCATGTTACTTATTATAAATTATATAAATATAGCATATGCTGAGGTGAACACAAAGTAGGGTAAATTGTGGTATTCAAAAAATTAATTAAATTAAAAAAATTAACCTAAGTACATGTATAAAAGTACATTTGAACCTTAATATCTCAAATATCACTGGAACAGAAAGCAATTCGAGATCAAGTACTTTCGATGTATCAATGTATATGCTCCTTAAATGTAAATGTTTGCATCTTTGCCCTGAATGATCTGCTGTATTTCTTTTTAGTATCAAGAACTATACTGTAGTAAATGGGTTGTTTTAATTACAAAATAGATGCCTTCGTTTTTATATATATCTATTAAATACTAAAAATGCATATAACATATATATATATATATATATAAAAGTTTTCCTCGCCCATTCTTGGCGGAAACAGGCTTTGGGACGGGCAGAGCGCCATGTTCCCAAGCCTCTTTTTACATCACTTCTTAATGTGCCATGTCTAGAAACTTCCTGACAATGTGACACGTGTTTAGGATTGTGGCTTTTTGTATTTCAATGTAGGTGTTTGGGTCAATGTTGAGTATCTCCAAATTCGTCGCAAGCGTTTTTGGTACTATCCCTGTTGCTGAGATGACTAACGGGATGATGAGGATCTTTTCCATACCCCATATATCTCGTACTTCATGTCTGAGATCTTGGTACTTGGTGATTTTCGTTGTGTAGGTTGTCTGTATGTTATTGGTGTTGGGTACTGCTATGTCGATTAAGTACGTGGTCTTATTCGATTTATCGACGAGGGTTATGTCAGGACGGTTATGTGGGACTGTCTTGTCTGTTATGATTATATATATATGCATTTTTTAATATTTAATAGATATATAAAAATGAAGGCATTTATTTCGTAATTAAAATAACACATTTACTATAGTACAGTTCTTGATACTAAAAGGAAATATAGCAGGTTATAAATAAATATATATATGTGTGTGTGTGTGCTTAACTATACAGTATATATAAAATATTTAATATATTTCATCGTTTGCAATTCAAGATAACGAAGGTTTCGAAAAAAAAAATTGCTGATGACTATGGAATATATATTAATAACGAAAGTGTAAGGAAAGTAGACTATGCTTTTATAGTTATAATTTTCGACTGTATTTAATTCAAAATTTATGCGAGTTTGAACTTAATTATTGGTTGCATAGGTGACAATGTTTAATTTACTTTTCCATAAGAATGTATTACAGCTTATTTGGAAGAACACGTTTTTGTTAAAGCGCAAAAACACCGACTTATACTTCAGGGGTATAAGTACCGTTGTATGTAGTTGCAACCAGCGTCCCGGTTGCACAACCATATCTATAACCACATACCCTCAACCATAGTACTTCTAAGAGAACCTACAGTTTTTGAAAGGATTGAACTACAGTGAAATTTAGATTTAAATAACCAAAATATAATGCACACCCAATATATTTACATATCCAAAATTGGAAGTATATTTAAAATTAGAATTAAGTCTAACGGTTGGTTAAACACTTTTATTAAACATTAATAAGTGTAAAAGAAGGTACGCAATAAATAGAGAATATACACTTCATATACCGCTAATAATTATAAATTATTAATATTGCACCTTTGCCACTTTTCTATTAAAGGAGTGCTAATTAATTATTGCGCCCGTGGTAAAAATGTGGCATAGCTAAATTATCTATTGATCTCTGTTTTTTTCTTAGGAACCAAATATCACGCTAAAAGAAAATGGGTAGCTCTTAATAGTATCACCGCAAATACTTTAAGCATGGTTATTTACAGTAGATTGCGGAACTATAAGACCTTGCGTGTCCAATGGGTTAAATAAATCTATTGTTCAGGTTGCTCACCTTCCACTTCAGACGTGCTGCATTTGCGTGCTTCTCCACAACCGTGACTTCCGCTGGAGTCCAGTCAGGTTCTAAAGAAAATGAATTTCAATGGGATGACACACAAAGGAGACAAACAACAAACACCATTTTGTTCTTCCATTGTAAATCGGATGCTTCAGGGCAGCCAACCATTAGAAGCATTGCTTGAGCGAACCTACCTTCTTCTCGGGTGGTAGCGGCAACAGTCTGTGAAGGCGGACTTTGTCCAACTACATTCTCAGCCATAACCAAGATGCTGTAAATCGTGTTAGGAAGCAACTTGTTGATTACTGCTGATGTCTGCAATGTTTCGATCCTCAACTCCTCTGGTTTTTCAGGTGGAGGCTCCGACTTCCCTGGAAATTGAAGGATTGCTTATGATCTTATCAAGAAACAAAACAAAGACGGAACTTTTCACAATTACACTCACTACAGCAAAATTTACCTTCGGTTTTCCAATAGTGGATTATATAGGCTATTATTGGCCTGTTTCCACTGTAAGGAAGCTCCCACGAGAGTAGAAAACTTCTGCTCCATACCTGAGTGACAGCGAGATCTCTGGGTGGTCCGGGGTTTTCTAAAATCCAAATTAAAATTGGTATGAAAGCAATAGATGCGTGTTTTCAATGTCAGAAAAATACTGAGTACTTAAGAATAAAAACTCTTGCAATTTGTAGTCTTAAAAATGGTTTCAATATCTTAAGGTACTTGCCCACAATATCCAAGTTTATGATTCTATGACTCTCCCCATAGGAGTTCCTGACTTTACAGATGTAGAGTCCACTGCTACTTCTGTCAACTCCTGTCATCATTAAAGTTGTTGCAATTCCTGCATCAGTAGGAAATTCTTGAATTTGAATTCTGAAAGTAAAATTTAATTGATACTAAGTAAAATGTAATACAATGACCTTCAAGACCTTGATTCTTTTCTGAAAAAGCGTTCGGCCATGAAAGATTTAAGAAAAAAGGTAGTTAAAGAAACTATTTGTGCTTTTAGTTCTGGTGTCGCAGATTGCGTTGTATCCTGTGGATTGAAAACACTATGGCCGTGCCAACTGTGTAGCAAACGAGGCAGTTGGCTCAAATTTAAAATTTGAAGGGGCGCCAAATAAGGTAACCTGGGGGTAAATTATGGTTCTACACAGGCATATAAAAGTATATATATATATACAGGTATATACACAGTTTTACCTCCAAATGAGGGATACTAACGGGACCGGATGTCTTGTCCTTTAAATAAAAGTGTCCTTTCTTCGGAGGTATACGTGTTGATACATAGACCACAGGGGAAACAGAGTACTCGTCTCTTAAATAGAGGTTTCTCTTATTCGGAGGTGTTTTCACTGGAAGTAATATTGTATATTTAATAATTTAAAATAACAATGTTATAAACTGTGCTTTAATGTGTGTGGGGGATGGCGCCATTTTACATTTCTGCCTTACTTACGAAAAGTTCTCGATACGATTCTAGTAAATATAACCAACCAATCAGGCCCGGATTATGTTGTATTTTGGTCCATTTGAGATCACAACTCTCGTATAGAAGATGACGTACTTGTGATATGTGAAGCAGAAAAATGCCTGAATAGTGAACGCAATTTGAGGCAAAAGGCCTGAGATGGCAGACGTAGATTAAGATTTAAGAGGAGAATGAATATGGAGATTTTATGATTTGTCTATTCATATAAAAATTTTTGTCGATGAAAAATTTAGAAAGGAATAGAGAAGATAAAATTAATTTAAATATCATTGAAGTCAATGGCTATTTTTGGATTACTCAGTAAAAAAAAATATAGATTTCACATACTTTGGTTTTGATTCCAAAGTTTTCCCGTTTTTCTCCCAAATAATATTCAGAGGAGAATCTCCACTCATATTGCATCTAATTGTGACGTCTTTTCCCCTTTTGATGACCAGTAGACTAGGTCCAGGATTCACCTTTGGAGGTACTGTTAATCAAAGTACATTACTTCAATGGCAGATTTTTATTCATTACATACATCTTATTTGAACAGACTTTTATATGTACCTTGTACTTCAACTCGCACTGTTTTCTTTAGTTGGTCTCCTACTCCGTTACTCACATGGCACTCATAAAATCCTTCATCCTGTTTCTTGGATTCGGGTATCTGCAAAGTCTGACCATCATCTGATATCCTCAGCCGTCCATCCGAATGAATGGTATCGAACGTCATGGCAGAAAAATCTGAAATTACAAACAAGTGAAGTTTGAACTTCGATAGTAAAAATGGATAGAGGGTCTGATTTCTCTATTAAACTATTCAATCAGTAAGTAATAATTTATTTTATGGGTTTATTGATTGAAATAATGTTCAGTTTGATTGGTTCTAAGTTTCAATTCCAAAGATTGGTCAACAGATGAAGGAAAATAAAACCATACTTAGGGTTCAAAATGCTATTTGGAGCACCCTGTATTTATCAAGTTTTAAACTGACTTAAATTTAAACAAAGGTCTATTAAATACAAGGTGCCCTAGACAGGAATGCTGAGGCGTTCAATTGAAAGCCCAATTAATTATTAAATTAAATTTAACCGTCAAGACGATAGAAAATTGAGTTTTGTTCCATAAATTGTTAGATATCATGTGGATGGATGGTCCCTAACCGAAAGTGATCAAATAGTTCTTCAAATTAACTGTTATTTCTTTACAACACATATGGAATAAAATGCAATCTATAATATTATGACATTAAGGATGCATACTTTTATTTGCATTATAATATGGTATGCACTTCCAAATTATTGTTATAGAGATATGGCCGCATCGAATACAGGATAGCACTAAAATATATGTGCCTCCCGATAGGTCCTCAAGTATCTAAATTGGTATTTTATTTGAAATGGCATTCATTTTTCTAGCTTTGTTGCAATCTTCGTCTTCGAATTTTATATCAGTATATTGTTGTGAAATGTGGACTGGGAAGAAAATGATTGGTTTGAAATAGTTGTACTGAGATAGAGTGATTGGTTTTGACATTGTATTTTACCTGTATTTCGTTTCCAAATAAAAGTCGGTTTCGGAGATCCCTTTGCTTCACAGATGAGTGAAATTTTATTCCCGGATATTACTGCTACGTCTGTGGGTGCGCGTATCCAAATAGGGGCGTCTGCAAACAGCATACAAATAAAGTCATAAAGACATTAAAAGTACTTAGACACATTGACCCTAAAAAGAAGTTAAATTAAGAAGGGACATGTTATTAAAAATAAAATCTAAAACGAGTTCCCCAAGTTGCAGTTCTTGCCAATTTTGCAATGCATATGAAATAGTGTCAGAAATGGAAAATTATATTTTTTCTTATCATCGTCTATTTGCCTTGTTTATCGCAATAGCGAAAACGCTTTTTGTGGACATATGCTTCACTTATGCAGACTGCATTGGGGAGAGTTTGGGAGTTCAGATCGAAAGTAAACGACGTTATTTCATACGTGGTTCTCATAGTGGAAATGAAACAATTCAACGTTTTATTCTACAGAAATTTTTGTTTACGTGCAATGGAACACTTAACTTTTAGCACATTTTTATATAAATCAACGTTTATTGGCGTAGTGATACCAACGCCGATGTTATGGCGTGATTAGATGGTGAAACGTTCGAAAGAAAATAAATATTTCTGCCTTCGGTGGGACCTGAACCCACGACCTTCCACTTGCCGGGCGGAGGCTCTACCCACTGAGCTACGAAGGACAATATATAATCTCTTTACGAACGTATATATATTGTTGCCAGTTATTTCGCAGAATGGTGTAGTACATGGACTACTATTTAAACCAAATTGCAAAGAGACTGGTATTAAATTGATCGAAATGCACGTTGCAGCATATGTATTTATATAAATCGAACACTACGCAGATTAAAGTAAACAACAATATGTATCACTCCGCCAATAAACGTTGATTTATATTGTTGTTTGATTTAATCTGCACAGTGTCGCATTTATATAAATGCATTTTAATATGTTTAAATTCAAAAATAAGTATTTTTAACTTAAAGAAAATGTATTTCGAACAGCAAAAATCATTAGCTTTCTGAGTCGCGAGCTCGACTGAATTAAAAAAATAATGTTGAAGTGATACGGAAACGAATTGCTGAGTATAGACATTTGGAGAACATTTAAAGGAAGCTTCAGTCAGTAGTGGTGGGATAATTGTTGAATACGATGATAATGATGTGCATATATGTGCGTATATTTATTTCAAATTCAAGAATTGCTCCTCATTGATACTTTTACATGTTTTTATGTTTATTATGGATCTCTACGGCAGAAGTTTTCAAACTTTATGTTGAGGGCGTTGTGAAAATTCTTCTGGGTTTATAGCGCCGGCTCCGGCAGCCATCTTTCCCAACCCCCTCCCCCGATCACATAAAAAAAAATGACTGAAAGGCTCGGCCACCTTTTCCACACCCCCTGCATAGAAGCAGAAATGACTGAAAGGCTATTGTGCAGAAAACCTTCCCTAAAGTAGCCTCTGCGTGAAAGGCGACGTCATATACTATGAGACTAATATTAGGACAGTCCAAATGGTCTTATGGGAGGGGGAGTGGTCCTGACAAGCTTGGGCTGCGTAGTTTATCATGGTAGTTTAAAGAATTACTTTTACGTTAAAGCTGGATCATATTTTAGAGATAGGGGAATAAATTCTCCAGTAAATTAAGTTGTCTGCCTAATGATGGAGAGTTGGTCGATTCCTAATGAGGGATAGCCATGTCTTTCTGAAGAAAATCGATGCGTTCTACTCACCACCAAAAACTTTATAACGTTAATACAAATATTTCATAATGGTGCTCGTATAATTTTATGTCCCAAGGTTGTACAAAAATAGTTATTTAGGATGTGACCGGGACCTTAACCTGACATTCGAACACAATATGTTTGCAAACGCCTAGGCGTTTTGAGACTTGGATTTAATCCAGTGATATTAAGGGCAATAATTCTTACGTGCACTGGGCTACTGACTGTATGATAATGTAGCTGAATTTACAAACATTATTTCTAAGTCATCATTAGAGACCCAGAGGGTCGAGGGCAAGATTTCGGAAGCCCTTAGGTAATACAGCAGGTCCTCCAACTAACCTTTCACATCTCCACCAACTAGTTTTCAAGAGCTAAACAGTAGCTGGTTTCTAAGCTCGCAGATTTTTTTACATGCTCCTTTTATACATACACCTAAATATGCAAGATTTGATACATACAGACACATACACGCATGCATGCATGCATACATACATATGCAAGATTTTATATATACATATATGTATGACACGTAAATATACAAGATTTTATACATACGTATACAAAGTCATTTTTACGCATTTAGGGGCCCTGGGCTTGATAATTTTTGGGACCTTCTTGACATTAACTTTAAAATTTCCCTATTTCTGAAACAGGAAAATTATAATACATGTAATAAATAAATTTCGCCTATTTGGAGACCCAGTTTGGTGGGGCCCTTGCTCGGGCCCAGTTAGCCCACCGGTTATGACGGTACTGCATGTATAGCGCTCCAAGATTTTAATTGAATGTTTAAAGTGTTCATTGTAAAATATTTATTTCTATATGTTGGCACTTCATTAGAATACAAGGGTCGGCGTGTACGTAAATGAAGTTAAACGATGACAAAGTCAATTTAAAAAAACCAAAACAGAAATATAATAATTCTATGTTTATTAAGTTATTAAAATTTCATTCTGGGTCCTTAAGGATCCCGGCCTCCTATACATTTGGTCCCCCACGTCCTCAGATCTGGGCATAGCTACTTTCCTTGGGTCATTAAATAAGAAACTAATTCGGGCGCCCCCCCCATTTTTATTAATATGAGGGGCTCAAAGTTGAAATCAGAGGGGGCCCCAATTCACTAAGGGCCCATGGACCATGCCCACTGTAGCTGGACGGGAGTTAAGTCTCCGAAACCATCACAAATTATTCATGAGTCGGGCTAACACCAAAAACGTTAGAAATTGTGGTCTGTGATATGATGAGCGATTGCTATTTCATACAATATTCCCTTTAGTGATAGCATATGAGTAAACTATTGTTCTTACAATGAGCGTAGATGCGAATGCTACGAAACTCTTTCGACCCCACCTTACTTTTGTGTAAAATCTTCGTAGTTTTCGCGCAAATATTTAATCCTGGCTGCATTGTTTTTAGTTCTTACAGCAACCTGATGTCAAGGCCGCCCTCTAAATTCAGTTTTGTCATATCCATTGTTTTTTGTGATCCTATTCTTTGTGAGTATGAAGATAGATGATGGGGGCACACGAGTGAAGTCAACCGAAGAGTCTACGTAAAATTGAGGGGTCGTACACCAATTAGGAAATTTAAATTTTAGATGTTATTTCTCAGAATTTTTTGTTTAAATCTTTTTGTAACCAAATAATTAGCTTCGTACAGTGAACACTCCATTTTATGAATATATGCGGACCCGATAAAAGTTTGTAAACCGAAATTAACATTAGTCCTATGCACAGGCCTAGCCAGGGGGCGGTTTTGGGGGTTGTAACCCCATCGCAATGAAATTTTGTATATTTAACATAGGAATATATGAGTTGTAGCTCTGTAACCCATCCCATTAAGCCTATAACCCCCCTCTTATGAACTTTATGCCTACACCTATGGGACAGTTTTGGGGTCAATATCATAGTGTGTAAATTGAGGTTTGCAAAAACGCAAGTCTATTGTGTTAACTATTGCTTATACGAAATATTAAAAAAAAATATTGAAATACGGATGCTTGGATACTTCCATAAAAAAATATAAGAAATGTGAGAAAAGATATGCAAGTTATATATACAACAGAACTGCCATTATTCGATTCCCTTCTATCCGGACACCCTTATTAACCGGCCGACATTCGTTTCCATAGCGGTTATATCTTAGGGCTTAGCAGGGCGGATAGAGATTGATTTTGAATCTGGGCGGCCTAACACGGATTTCCTTTTTGCGCCCCGTCCCCCCCATTCCGGCGAAAACAGGAGATTTTCACAGATGCACAGTGAGCCATATAGCCTACGCGATAAAAGTGGCCAAAAGTCTCTGAAAGAATTTCTCTAAAGATGTCTCTAAAAATTTCTCTAATTTTAGAGAGATTTTCTACTGTTGGGTCAAATATAAAAAATTGAACTTGACTTCAGTTTGGGACCCTCATCCAAATGGGGCCCCGGGCTGTTGCCTGGGTCACCTGGCCCTTTGGCCACCCCCTGGGGTTTAGTATGGCTTGTACAGCAAAGAAAGGGAAATTGTAAGGTAACTGCTGCTGTTAAAAAGCTCTCAGGTAGAGATTTACCGAATTTAACGACGAAAATCCAATCCAAATTAGGTCAAACAAGAGAACAAGAGAGAGAGAGAGAGGGAGAGAGAGAGAGAGAAAGAGAGAGAGAGAGAGAGAGAGAGAGAGAGTGAGAGGGACTTGGATGAATCCCAAGACCATAACCAGGATTTAATTACGGAATGAATCAAAAATTTTTACAGCATGTATAGATGCAATCGCAGCATGCGAGGCTGTAGCCAAGTCCCAATAAAAATTTAGTTTGGGGGGGGACGGATCCCTAACATCCCCCCACTCTGGATATGAGAATGGTGAATTCGGTCCAAGGTCTTCAAACTGGCAAAGTTTGTTTATTACATGTTATATTTTTCTTATTGGAAATAATTGGAAACTTAGAAGTTAGTCTAAGAAAGGTTCCAATAAATTATTCTGTCCAGGTCTACCAAACGTGTTAAGACGAATCTGATTGGATATATTGAAAAAAAATAGGTTTATATTCATTTCATATAAATTTCTCTCTAATATCTCCAACTACAAAGTAATTTTAATACCTTCCTTCGTATTTGTCTACAAATTCCTCAAAAGTCATGAGATAATAAAACGGTTAAAATTATTTTCAAAGGTGGTGAAAATTGCCTGAAGAGGGTCATTTTTTTTTTTTACTTGTAAAAATCTCGGCCGCTTTGTCACTAAGAAACAGCCTGCTACCGTTAATAATCTATGGTTTGGTTTAGTTTGTGATTTTACGATGCAAATACAACAAAGGTCATGATGCGTTTGGACCTACAGTTTTTCGAGGATTTCGAAACTCTTAAGGCATGTTTTCTTAGATGCGCACATTTTGCGCTGCAACGATGCAAAGCGTCGAGATCAGATTCAGACAACAAAAAGCAATGAGAGTGTTTTGCGCATTCTAGGATAACACTTCCATTGGTTTTCTATTGCAAGAGTCAGATCTTGATGTTTTTTATTGTTGCGCCGCAAAATATGCGCATCTAGAAAAACGCGCCTATAAAGTCTAGGGAACTAAACCCCGGACTGCAGTGAGTAGTTAATCCGCAAGCTTTTTTTTCATCGTTAGGAGACGAATCTGAGTTCAAGGCACGCTAGACGAATACATTACCACTGTACCACAGGCAGGAAAAAGGGGCCGACTGGGCCGCAACCCCTCGGGTCGGTGCGCCTCCATGGGCGATATAACTCGAGCCTCCCAATGAACAAGCACTCGCGCCCCCCCCCAAAAAAATCCAAGGTATGTAAAACTCTATCTTTAAAATTAAGAATAATCTATAGGATATCATTATTGATGATCTACAATAATTAGTAGTTAAAATTCAATTTTATGCGATAAAATTCACAATTTTACGATAAAACACAATTTTACGATAAAATTCACAATTTTACTATAAAAGTCACAATTTTACGATAAAGGTCACAATTTTACGATAAATGTCACACTTTAAGGACAAAATGTATAATTTTACGATAAAATTATCAACTTTTTCGAACTCCTTACGGTATTTCTCCACTCATTTTGCTATAATCGTGCAAACTTCATGAAAGTTTTACCGGAAGTTCTAAATGATATTGTCATGTGACTGCGAAGTTACCAAATTCTAGATAATTGCTGCGATAAAATTGTAAAAATTATGCTAATTTTACGACGAAATTTAGAGAACACAATAATTCGTTTCACTTATACGACCCCGAACTACCGTAAGAGGGTATTATGCAAGGTTAAAACCACTGTTCCGTTACCCACCCAGTTGCCCTGTCAGATCCTACCGATTATGGCACCGTAACCGCAGGTTTTTTTTTTCATTTTTCAGATAGTCATCTAACCGTAACCGTGAAAAGGAAATTGGAAAGGGAAAACTAGTAGTTTACTTCGGGGAATTATGTAAAGAATTTACCTAAAAAGGGATTTTTGCTGCTTTCGGTTGTATGGATTTATTTAATAGGTTCGTTGAATTAGCTCTTTGCCGTAAAAAGAAATGGGGAATTTGGCATTACAATATTTATAAGCGGTTTTAGAAGATAATATTTAATAGACATACTTAATCGGTTTATATTAATAACCAGATGATAATTTGGATGAGTATGGCTATAGTGTATCTCAGATGCGTACTTGATATAAGCTCGAAAATAACAGCTTTGCCTGATGAAAAGAAAATAATGTCTCCTTGAATAAAAATGAAATGGGTGTACGCTAATCTAGTTTGTTTAGGTAAGCACATAAGCATTTTCGGGGGACGCACACTATATCTCTCAGATAAGGAAAGACGATACGATGGACACACGTTTGGGTTCGCGCCATGCGAAGCACCTGCAAGAAAAAACATAACTAATAAAATTTGTCACCAGTTCACGTATAAAAAAATATTTCACGACGTTTCGAGACCTACTGTGCCTTTCATCAAGCGAAATATCGAGAAAGTAAGAATGTCCTGTATTTATACCTTCAGTTCTGGATCTTTCTGAGAGTAGTTACGCATCCAGGTTTTCCCTATCTTCTTAAACAAATCTTGTACGATTCAGACACAGGTTTTGCGACGTTCATGGCCCAATTCCGTAATCAAAATGTCTCCCGAGAAAAAAGTCCACAAGGGTGAGAAGTAACATTTTTACGAAGAACTTTTGCATCATTCCAATCAGGAGCATGTCCTATCTCCCAAGCGTGTTCTGTCACAAGAATATAACACAATAGAGGAATGGCCAGAGTCACCCCTACCTATGATGAGTCTCTCTACGTTCAAGCAATTAATTATATCCATTCGGACAATTTTATTTGATTCTATTTTGTCTCCGTTTAAGTCTCTGTTACCATCGCTCTACATACTAGCACTGAAACCTTGTGCCATATTGAACGTCACATCAGTTTTTAGCATCTTCTACATCTCGTTCTGCTTGCGGCATGCAAAACGAAAGTACTGTAATCTAGAAATGTGTGTGTTGAAACAAGTGCAGTAGGATTAAGACAGTATATAGAGTGTAGGACAAGTGTAGTAGGATGTATGTAGAAACAAGCGTGGTGTAGAACTAATGTAGTAGACATCAACGTAGAATTTTTAAAACCATCCAGGTGACCAAAGCACAGATTACTCAATTTATACATTATAACATATGTAACATTGCAATTTATTCAAATTATTGGAGGCGTATATGACTCTACGCCTATGATAGTAGAATGTCTAGTGAGCTGACCTTCAATTTTCAAATTGGGCCCCAAATTACGACAGCCCTTCATTGCTCTTCATTTACGTTGTCAGTTGTCATGAAGCGTGGTATGAAAAGAGGCTTGGAATGAAGTGAAACATGGCCAGGCAAAGGTAGGGACGGATTAAGGCCATAGTATGTTCCAGGGCACACGGGAAAAGATGGGGCCCTTGTACCCTTCCTAACCTGTGTTGCATGGACAAAGTTCATTCCATCGGATTCAACAATGTACTGAACATTTTAAAATTTTATTAATTTCGATATTTTATACAGTAAGTAAATGAACAGTCTACTCGTAAACTCTTACTTTGTGCGATTTGCTTACAGCAAAATTTTTAATATTGCCTGCTGAATTAGCTTTCATTTTTTTCAGTAAGATCCGATTCAATGGATAACAACGCAAGCACAAACACAAAATGTTAGAGATAAATGTTTTGACTTCATGCATTATTGCGCTCTCGTTTTGTATAAATTTTTATAATACAAGTAGCTTATAATCGTTTTTTAGTGGTTTCAGACTTCAGACGTAAAAATCTAATTCGGAAACGAAATGCTCTAAAAACACAAGTATAATTTTTTTAGCGTTCCAGTTGTGGCGGTGGGCCCCAGGGTCTTGGACCTAAGTGTCCTGTGGATAACCGGCCTTATGTAAAGGGGCACCCCACCAAGAGCTATGGAATAACATAAGTGAAGAATTAAAAAAATAAAAAAGAATAGAAACAATGTGTGATAGAATAAAAGAAAATAAATATTGAATATAAAATTGTATTACATCACTCTGACAACGAAAGAAATCTAAAAAGAGAAGATTACCTTAAATTACCAAGGATGGGAACTGAATTGTATAGAAATAAAATTAAATACTCACAAATAACAAATAGAAAAAAAAAAACGTTTTTAAGAGTAGTTGAAATTTTATTAGAAAAATTTCAACGCGTTTCGGACGGACTTCGGTCATCCCTCGTCAGGAATACATGTCTGTATGGCACTTAAAAAAAAAAGTGTTGCCAGTTCACCAATGTGTTGTGTTGCCAGTTAGATCCCGTTTTCGGTTACAAAGTTGGTGTTAAGTTGACTGGCCTTCCATCTATGGGAGATTAAACGCTACATTGAATCAGGTGGGGTGGTAGGCGAAGGTTGAAGAACTGAAATGAAATTTCTCCAAGCTTGACTAAATTATGGAGTGGATCTGTGATCATTTATAATGCCACCGGAGTATTTGCGAATAAAAAATGCTTCAAAAAATCTAATTCTGCAGGAGATTTGGGTTGATGAAATACTCATGTATAAAATTTTGGACTGGATATCCAGATACAGTCGTCCCTCGCTATTAGCGGGGATTGCGTTCTACGAACTATCAGCGAATATCAAAACTGCGAATAGCAAAATTAAAATTATATATGAAAAGGAGGATTACGGTTATAGCAATTGTCTTACATAGTAAATACTGTAGCTTACGAAAATATTTTTACAAAAAAATGTGGAAAAAATAAATGTGCTTTACTTACCGTTACTTTTGTATCTTTCCCTTATTGCGCAAACTAACAAATTTTTGGAAGCCACAAACAGTAATACGTAGTAACAACATCCGAAATGTTTACGTATGTGTATACCCTAGCTTTATCCGTTTATTTTTAGTACGTTATACATTCATACATTCCTATACATAATGGTGTATATACATTATTGTTTGACCTAAAAATTTTTGATTTTGCTAAAAATTTTATTTTTTCAAAATTGAACAAATAGCTGCGAATAATCGAAACCGCAAATAGCGAAAGACGCTTACAAGAGTTGAGTTGTTCTTACAAGAAACTTAACAATCAAGGATTGTTTAAACAAGCAAGTGAAAGAAAATCGCCTAAGGTCGATATTTAAATTTAGCTGGTTTCAATTAACATTAATTCGCAATTCTCTAATTCGCAACTCTCTATTCTGCAGCTCTCTAATTCGTCACCCTCTAAATCGCCATTCTTTAAATCGCCACTTTCTAAATCGCCACTCTCTAATTCGTCATCCCAATTCTCAAGTAACTCGGTAGGTTTTCAACGTTAACAATAGCTATCATTATTGCATTTACGGAAGACCTTTACCTTACCCTTTGTATTGCGGACGGACAGACAGAAGAACCAAAAGCAAAAGTAGGTTCAATAGCTATTGAAACTCTCTAAAAAGTTATTTAAAAACTTGTTAATGGAAGTTGCACGGTAATGGATGAATGGTTCCCAGCCGGTTAAATTTATCTGATTTTTACTGGGGACACATTATGTTTAAGTAAACTTTATAAATTTTATAAGTAAATTCTGTAAACTTTATGATAAATAAAAAACAATATTATTTTTATTATAAAAATATCGTTAGCTATCATCAGTAAACAGGCAGTACCTTTATATTAAATATTTATTTTATTTTCTGGATCTAAATTGACTGGAAAAGAAAATATATTAAACAATATATAAAATCCGACCAGTGACAAAATTTTACTGATTAAGGTAAACACTGGGCAATCGTTGTATTCTTTTGTATACAGTGTTAGCCAGGTCTGTAGCCAAGCCGGAGCCAGCAGGGGTGTGGGACCAATTGCCCCATTGGACTATTTATATATATGGAACACTCTCCGGATATCCTGTGCTCCATATGTCCTTTTGAAGAAGAGATACTTCTATTTAAGGAACAAGATGTCCGTACGCCTTTTTGGGAGATAACACTGTATGTGTATCATTATGTTATATGTCTTCCATCCTCAACTACGAGAGTATGTTCTGCATTCCTATATCCATCTTCCAATAATTTTGGAAGGCTCGGCCCTCACAAATATTTTTGGGGGCCGAAGGAATTTGGGCCCATTATAGATGGCGCTACTGAGGCAGATAAAGAAATACATTTTTTTTGGCAGTTTAAGCTTCTTGAAATGGCTAGCTATTGTCAGTTAGTGATGATAGATGGCAGCACAATTGCTACACTAATATAATATTAACGTTAAAGAAATTGAATGTTGAGACAACATCCTTCATTTTTGTTTTTATATGTACCTATTTTTCCAACAATAAAGCATACGTGATGAAATATGTTATGTACCCGAGGTAAGGATTAAATACTGGCAGAAAGGTGGATAATTATTTTAACTGGAGGAGATTAGTGTAGCAGAGGCGTAGCCAGGTGCGGCTTTGGGGTTGTTAATCCCATCGTAATGAAATTTTGTATATTTAACATAGGAATATATGAGTTGTAGCTCTGTAACCCCTCCCATTAAGCCTATAACCCCCTTATGAACTTTCTGCCTACGCCACTGTAGTGTAAGATTCAAAACTCATGGGGGTGCTGAAGGGGTGGGGGGGGCTTTCAAGAAAATTATGTGATACGGCCTTAGAGAATAATGTGTTTTGATATCCAATGCGGGGAGGGGGCTTTAGCCCCTTTCACTGCTGAGTGCTAGGCCACTGCTGAGGGACTGTTATAATTTTGTTGCTCCAAGCATTTTCGCTGCTCCCATATTCCTCGTTATACACAAGTTATACTGTATAATATGCAAGGTTAACCACTATCGATATTAAATTAAATTAATCTATTATTATTAATAGTAATAGCTATTTATTATCTCATTATACTAAGTGATAGTATAGAAGTTGATATTTTAATTTTTCTGTTTTGTATATTTATAAATAATTAATGTAACACTCCGAATAAAAGCAATTAGTAAAATTATTACGAGCGCAATTTAGTTAATTGTTTTACGAAATGACCTATATCTACAGAGGGTGTTTACACATTTTTAGAACGATTTTGGAGCCATTTTTTTAATGTTTAAAATGTAAAGATTATTTTTTTAAATATTCCATCTGATAACCTTGTTTTTGAACTATAAGTCTGCATCATGTTTTCCATGATAGAAGGGCTTTTTGCAACGTTTCCAGAGGTACTGCTTGTCATTGTTGTTCCACAACTTTCCAAAGTCCATCAATGGTAGTGGGTTTGGGCTTGGAGAAGGCTCTTTTTAGCAGACCAAAGGCAGAGTAGTCCATAGAAGAAACATCAGGGTACTTTGCAGGAATATGTTAAAAAGACATATATGCAACACCTGCATCAATTTTAATTTTTTTCAAAGAATTCAGTGATAGTTTTCGAGGTGTGACTTCTAGCTTTGTCTTGGTACAGTTTCACACTCTGAAAATCATTGGGATAAAGAAATGGAATTTCTTCTGTAAATATTGGACCTAAAACATTCTCCTGGTAATATGATGAGTTGATTTTAACGTTTTTTCCAGTTTTTTTTATCTTTAATTTCCTATTGTAAAAGAAACCTGCGACAATCATAAAGACTTTACTAAAACTTTCTTTGTATTCTCGGCACCAAGTTTGGAAATTTTTTTCTCCGCGCTTGTGATAGTAAATGGACCTTTTTTTTTGTTACAGTTATTTAGGTAAACCCATGCGCCATCAAGGGTAACAACTTATTTCCATTTATCTCCTGATAAGTAATTTTCATACAGGATTCTGCAACATGTCTTGCGTTGAACCACATGTCTCGACAAAAGACGGTGAAGATTATGTTTTTTAGCTTTTTTAAGTTGCAAATCTTGGTTTATTGTTTTATTTACTGTTGCTACAGAATGTTTAAAGAGGTTTGCAATTATTTCTGCGTCGGTGGATTTTCTCTTGTTACCAGTGATCTCACTTTAGAAATATTTGTCACAGTACATACCTTAAACAACAATATCAATCAACGTTTATTGGCGTAGTGATACTAACACCGATGTTATGGCGTGATTAGATGGTGAAACGTTCGAAAGAAAATAAATATTTCTGCGTTCGGTGGGACCTGAACCCACGACCTTCCACTTGCCGGGCGGAGGCTCTACCCACTGAGCTACGAACGACAATATATAATCTCTTTACGAACGTATATATATTGTTGCTGGTTATTTCGCAGAATGGTGTAGTACATGGACTACTATTTAAACCAAATTACGAAAAGGACGACCAAATTACGTTCGTAAGGGATTGGATATTGTCCTTCGTAGCTCAGTGGGTAGAGCCTCCGCCCGGCAAGTGGAAGGTCGTGGGTTCAGGTCCCACCGAAGGCAGAAATATTTATTTTCTTTCGAACGTTTCACCATCTAATCACGCCATACCATCGGCGTTGGTATCACTACGCCAATAAACGTTGATTGATATTGTTGTTTAATTTAATCTGCGTAGTGTTCGATTTATTTAAAGTACGTACCTTGTTCGGGTATTCATTTGGAGTCCTCTTTTTATGTAGAAGTTCTGATTGACGGTCTTTCCCTTTTCGATTAATAATGTTGCTTATTTTGCACTTAGAAATCTTTATACCATGCGTTTCACAACGTTTTTAATAGTGGAATAAGAATATTTCTCTTCGGAAAGCGCAAAAACGTATTCTTCGATCCACGGCTTGTTTACAGGCGCCATTTTGAATGAAAAATGAATTTGAAAGTAGCAGACGATAATCTTAATTTGAATAATAACGTGTTGCCAGATCCATTTTTTACAAAATATTTTCATTTTTTAATCCTCTATTGAAATCGTTCTAAAAATGTGTAAACACCCTTTGTATTAACAATATTAATTTCCAACCCAAACTAAAAAACAAAGGTGATTACAGGATGTAATTTATATGAAAAATATAATTTACTGAACGAACAATAGCTATTTAACACAGTGGTGTGGAAAAGGGGGAGGTATAAGAAGTTCAAACCTCCTTCCATTAGATCAAGATACATTTTTCTCTTCAACATCGAATCACATGATCTCTTTTAAATTAACTTGACCCCCCTATACATTAGTAATTTTTAATTGCTGCTCCCCTGATTTAACAAAAAATTATAATTTATATTGGATCAAAGCAAGGGCGTCGTTAATACAAATTACAGGAAGAGGCATTTTTTTTAAACCAATGTTAACTCGAAGCAAATAATTACTTTAACCTTTTAATGTATTCAAAATATTGCATATATTTCAATTTTGGAGAGGGAAACTGATGTTGGAGTAGTTATGTTGGGAGTAAATATTGTTTATTTTTTTCCATTACGCTGTAAGACGTTGATAATCGGAGCGATCGGTTATCAGAGCTCGGTTATCAGGAATCGGTTATTAAAGCTCAGTTATCAGGAAACGGTTATCAGAGCTCAGTTATCAGGGATCGATTATCAGAATTCTTGGCAGTTTAAGATTTGTGATGTTTAAGATTCTATATAAATATATTAACATACACAATTTGTTTGTTTGTTTGGCTTTTTTATGGCGCAAGAGCATCTGGGCTATACTGCGCCAAACACAATTTAAAAAAATTCATACACAAAATAAATAAATAAATAAATTTTCATACACAATTTAAAAAATAATGTAAAAGATGTTGTATTGACCTTTTTCTTATTTCTTATTAAAATATTCGTTTATTGTAACCTTTTTCAATCCTAAGCAGTTCCGATAATAAGATATATTCTGATTTTAAATATCTTTGAAATGTTTATAACGATGATCAAAGCATGCAGATATTTTAAGTCGTTGAGATAAATATTTACTGTTGAGACGAAAGAAGTTCACATTCGACTACAGCATATTCAGTTACAGATTATCAAATACAGAAGGATTTCGCTAATCCAAACCTCGATAATACAATCTTCGGCTTTGGAATAACTTAGTGAGAGTCTGCAATATTCAAATATACAGGGTGTCCATAAATTATCTTTACAACTTAAGACTTTAATAACTTTATAACTATACTAGATAATAACAAACTGTTTTCAACGTGTGACAACTCATGAAGTTTTGTTATTTTCCAGGTGATGTAGATTTGACGAAAAATGTGGACGTCACATGAGAAAGTTCGGTGTGTAGCCTGGTTCATAGAGACGAAGCCATATACCCAAGTGCAACAAACCTTTCGGGTGCACACATTGATGTGTATGGATGAGGAAGCAAAACATTACGAGTCATCACATCACATGTTGAAAATCATTTGTTATTATCTAGTATAGTTTTAAAGTTATTAAAGTCTTAAGTTGTAAAGATAATTTATAGACACCCTATATATAAATTAACAGCATTAATTATTTGTAAGTTAAGTATCAAATTGAGCATTTCAGTTGAGTGTCATTGCTTGTTCGGAAATACGAATTATTCTTATTATTTTTATACACAATTATTATCAGAAGATTTTAGAAAGATAATTTCCAATGGGATTGTTACGAATCAACTTACAAAGTACTTGCAGATTCGTGGTTCCGGTGTCGCGGCCAGCCGGATTGGAGACGGTGCAGCTGTAGTTGCCGGAGTGGTTCTCTTGGACGTTCTCGACGACCAGAGAGGTGGAGAAATCGTCGAGTTTTCTCACCACAATATCTGAAGGCGAGTTTGAAGCTTCGCTGCTCTCAATAACATTGCCATCTTTAGCCCAAGAAAATGTTAAAGGAGGAGAACCGTCGCTAGTGCTGCAAGAGACATGATATCTTTCTCCTTTATGAAGCTGAGTACTCCTCGAAATTGGGATCAGTTTCGGAGGAACTGAAAAAAAAATATTACTAATTATTTATTGTTATGATTATTACATATTTGGTGTTATAATTACTCCTTATTTATCGCTATAATTACTAAATATTCATTTTTCACTTATGATATTGAGTACACCTCGAAATTATAGTGAGCCTTGGAGAAACTGAAAATGGAAAAAAATATTAACCATTGTTTAGTAACTACTGATGTGATTACGAACTAGTGTCGTAATTCGTAATAATTAATAATTAGAAGAGGATTCCTTCCATGGGTACAACAAATTTTTAATAATTTATAGGAGTAGATGTTTGTTTGGATTTTTTATGGCGCAAGAGCGTCTGGGCTATGCTTCGCCAAAATAGGATTAGAAAATGACAACACAAAGGTTTAGAATAAATTACAAACTAATTGAAGGAAAATACCACCGAATATATAAAATAAAAGGATAATATGTAAAAATATATATGTATTTAAGGAAACGGCATTTAAATAAAAAAAGTATTTTAATTAAAACAAAAGGTTTAACCCTTCATTTACCGGAAATATTTGAAGTCTATGTAGATTTCGATATTCGATGCAATTGCTGTTATTTTCTGTCATTTATTCTTTGTCATTTTTCTTCAAATAAGCTGACTGTGCGCAACAAATCATTAATAAATAAATTATTAATCACGAATGGGAATGAAACGTTTTAATAAGCTGCTTAAGTAAAATTTACTTTAAAAAACTTACTTTAAAATTTACTTTACAAAGAAAACCTGCCGTTTAAAAACAGATTTTCTTAACGTAATCGAGAAATTTTATTTTCCTATCAAGTATATTAGCTTGCAAATAGTAAGAACCATTACATTATTCTTACCAAGTGTCAAGATATACGTGCTTATTTTTGGAGATATTTTTGTCTTTTTCAGAGATAACACAATTTGGACATCCATCCTTTTTCGAGATATTTTTTTCCTTCTCGGAGACAACAGAAATTCCGAAAGTTATGAAAACACAGTCTCCGGGGCAGTGTCCATGTAATTCATAGGTTAAATTAACTCATAAAATGTCCACGTGCTTACGTGTAAACTCAAACTAAGCTAAATACAGTCCACTATCTCATGATTGGATGGACTGTGAAAAAGGAAAAGTGTATCGGTCAGGGTTAAGTCAGCTGCAACGCCATATGTCCAGCAGGTCATGCCAACTTGACTACTGGGACAATAGAAGCTATGTCTTTATACTCGCATATACGTTTTTCAGCGATATTTTAACCCTTTTAATAGGGATAACACAATTACCTCAAGTGGTTAACACAAAATCTTTTGGCTTGTGTTCATACAATTTGTGAGGGAAATTAATTTACCGTACATTAAGACATTATCTTACCCTTCATATGCATGTCATACATTTTACGTGAAATTTTTTCATGTATGTAGTAATATATTAAGTGTTTAGTATCTTGCATGGACCCCCCATATGGGGGCAAGGTGGCTCGAGCCCACGCTAGCCGTTCAAAAATTTTATTTGCCTAATTCTGCTATGCATTTATTTTCAAAAGTTTTACAAGCACATTTTAAAATAAGGTACTTTTTAGCTCATTACTAATTGTCAAGCAGTATCAATTATTTTTGTAGCATTTTAGTATCTTGTACATTCACTAAAATTTTTGACAGTCTTGAGAAGAAAGTAATAATATTTCTCAGTTCCCCCCACCACTGGAATTACTATTCATATGGGCGCTCATAGTATATTGTAGCTATTTTTAAAAATTTAAAACACGTATAATTCAAGAAAAAAGCAATGTATAATTCAGGAATTTTGCAAACTATTATTAATTGATTAGCCAATAAAAGCACACAGGTATTTTCGGGCATTTTTGCCTGGACCTTTCAACCTGAGTGACGAATTCTTCTTCAGAAGATGGTTAATACTAGGGGAAGAAGTTTTATGCACTTTGAAATGCAAAATACTTGAATGCAGATTCGTGTTTACTGAATCGATGATTGACAGGGACACTGTGAAAACGTATGAGAATTACATGTCATTCATTTTAAAAAATGATATTCCCATTTCTATTCAGTGAATTACTAAATTAGAGTGATGATTTCAGTTCCATTGGGTGAACAACTCAAGATAATTGGAATAAGTTTAAAGAAAAGATTCCTTAAAAATTGAAGCGAAGGAAGCAATCTTCAAAGTGAACGATTTGTTCCAGCTTTCTGTATCATGGGCGCCGATACGAGTACTTCTAGGGGGTGGGGGTCTCAGAAAAATTATTACCTCCTTCTCAAAGCTATCGAGAATTTTAGTGAATGTACAAGATACCAAAACGCTACAAAAATAATTGATATTGCTTGACAATTAGTAATGAGCTAAAAAGTACCTTATTTTAAAATGTGACTGTAAAACTTTTGAAAGTAAATGCATAGCAGGTTACGGCAAATCAAATTTTTAAATGGCTAGGGGGCTGTAGACCCCTCTGCCTCCCATATGGGCGCTCATGCTCTGCAATGAATGCTTTCCACGCTTTCAACAACTTATAACGAAAGCTAAGGTACCTCCCAAAAATATACAGGCTACTCCCATAAGTTTTAATTATTATATTTGTATTTAGTGCATTTGTAAGTAGTTTAAAGCCAGCTATCTAATTAACTAGCCATTAAACAAAAGTGAAAAAGGGAGATCGAAAACGAAACGTAGAGGGAAAAAATATTTTTGAAAATGTTCTTGACTCATTAGGGAAAAACTATTGTTGAAGATGGGGATAATGAGGGCCAAGATATATCGTGCTAATGAGGATGAAACCTTCGTTAAACGTAAAATAATGTAATACCAATGAAAGGAATGGAGACTATGCTTTTCAACTATTATATTCAAGACAATGCCATTCAAGATGCTGCCTTCTTATAAGCTCTCCTAAAGTATTCTCCTGCTAACATTTCGATATTCTCGCTTAATTTTAATTTCTTAGGAATTTCGCTTCAGTTTCTATTTGCTCATCATTATTTTCGCACTCAGATTTTTAGTCTCACTAATTATGTAGAAGCCGGATGTAACCGACGGCTTCATTAATATTTCAAGCAGTCATGAAAATTGAATTTTTATTTCCCAGCAAATTTTTTAATAGTTTCGGAATCAAAAAAATTATGTTTTATTAGTATTCCTAATTTAAAAAAGCATGTATATCTATCCCGTGGCATATGTATATCTGTCCCGTGTGTTACCAGCTTAGACCAGGACCAGCAACCTAATTACTTAAGCCAGCTACTTACGATTTACCAGAAATCTACTTTCAAATTTGCATATTAAAAAAAACAACATTGATTTTCAATATTGTATGTAATACTTCTGATCATTATATAAAAGTTGATGATTTTTATTCTTATTTACTAGTTTTGTGATAACGTTCCATCAGTTTTGAAGATTTATGAATTTATTGGTCCGATAGTAGAGAACGAAGTTGGAAAAGTATTGTGGGAAAATATGTTTCTTTGAGAGACAGCCTGGTTACTTACTAACGACATAGATCCTTGAAACTCAATCTAAAATTGTATACTATACTTGTTCAATAATATATATATATATATATATATATTATTGCCTATAACATTAATGTATTTGCTTTGAAATAAACAATTTCATTGACATAAAACTGAGCACCCAGTTTTTGTTTCAAAAACGAGCATTCTCCAAGTGGATATACCTAAAAAAAATCGTCTAAGGGTTACATGTGAAGCTTTTTTAAGCGCATTGATATGTCGTACATTGAATTGTACTTGCATATAATCCAACTATTTATCTTATTGTTTTTCTTCTTCTGAGAGCAGGATGCTATGATAAGAAAACACTCTGGATAAAAAGGATCATAATTTTAAGTTTATAAAACTTTCTGGAACCTTCTTTTACATTCTATCTTATATGACCTTTAGAGCAGAGGTTCTTAAACTTTTCTAGACCGCGAACCTCACTTCAGAGATCACTTGCTCTCGCGGACCCCCAAGAATTAACTCAAAGTTTAAAGCCCGGAATTTGCATCATATGTATTTATTTCTAGTGTTTCATCACTAATTTTCACTATTTAAGGAAAGAATTTTTCGTCCCCTCATAATTTATTCTTAGCATTAAAGAGCAAATGCCCTATTCTTAGTATTTATCCGAAACTTTGCGGAAAACTGGGAGGATCTCGCGAACCCCTTGTTACGGCCCAACGAAGCCCCAGGTGTCCTCGGAGGACAGTTTAAAAACCGTTACTTTAGAGCATTGGCAAGGAGTTGAAAAAAGTTTTACTTATATATATATATTGGTCTTCTGGAAGTTGAAAGTACATCAGATCGAGCAGCGAGGCTCGTTGTTCAACTAACCCAGCGATACCAACTTCAAATAGTACAGGTATATGCACCAACATCAAGCCATACCGACGAAGAGGTTGAAGAATTTTATGAAGAAATCAAAGAGTTACACACCAAAGGGAAACAACATATCAAGCTCATCATGGGGGATTTCAATGCAAGAATTGGACAACAGGAACAAGGAGAGACATCGGTTGGTAAATACGGATATGGGGAAAGGAATGAACG
>QLNU02015003.1:111399533-111411052 GCA_006491805.2 Dysdera silvatica | reverse complement strand
AGAACACGGAATGGTCTCATTTTAAGGATACCATCCCGGATTCCGACAGCTGCGGCATATATTCCATTCCGTGCCAGTGTGGCCAAATTTATATCGGTCAAACACGAATAGCACTGCGCCTCAGATTAAAATAACACGAAGCTTATGTCAGAAAGCAAGAATTTCATAAATCGGCTCTGGCAAAACATTCATGGGAATTCGGACATCAGTTTCTATTCTCCAATGCACATATTATTAAAAAAGTCAACTCAACACTTGATCTCAGTTTCTTTGAGGCATTTCACATTCTATCAAACATCAATGTTGCAGTTAATGATCAACTCCTTAGTAACTCTATCTCACCCACTTGGAAAAATCTTTTGTGTCTCACGGCTGAAGACGTCTCCACAAATACGCTTTACTCCTCCGCCCAATCAAGTTTCCAACCGACGTGATGGCAACACCGACCAACAGCACGGACATAAACAGAAGCCGCCATTCGCTCTGACGACGATAGCTGGTTAACGCTATCGAAATAGCTATCAGCAGTGTTATCGTTTTAACGATTTTAAATAACTGCACCATAAAATTTTTTATTTGATTTGCTTCTATTGATTAGTACAGTATGTCGCCATTAAACCATTTATGAGTATACTATTTGTGACTAAATAAGAACTTATTAATACTGAAATTTCTTATACTATATATTAAAGTTTTAATCAATTCCATGACTTCAAGTCCCTTTCGTTACATAGAAAAACTGTTTCTTAGTATATATATATATATAAGGTATATATAATATATATATATACTAAATAAATAATATATATATATATATATAAATAAATCATATAATATTAAAAATAATAATCGTCATTATAATTAATTCATATTAAGTACAATTAAAACAGAAATGGTTGAATGGTGAATTAGTACCAAACAAATTGGTCTCAAAATTAGATAATCCAATCCAAAAATTATATATATATGTCATTCTCACATTTTATTATATATATTTTTAAAGTGTTTATTGGTACACGCATTTGGTTTATTACTAGTATTGCTATTCATATAATTGGTATATAATTAAATTAACTGAGTAACGGTGAGTAAATGGAACTTTCAAATTCATTCTAAAATACCATTAGAGGCCGAAAAGATGTCATCAGACACGCTTGATGAAATACAAAAACCGGCAGAAGCAACATGGAAACAGATAGTTCAAACCAAATATATGTAGAGGATACTTAAAGAGACATACCTCTACGTCCAGCAGTGGACAGATGATAATTGAATATGGTGACAATGTCATGCCAATGATTTGAAATAGATTTTTTAATGATCAACCATGTCGATTGCACAATTTAAATATCATATGAAAGTCGTTAAGGAATTATATTTTACTAAATGAATCCTGCAGACATCTATCAATATTTTTAATATTTATGTAAATTCGAAAAAATATATTATCCATCAAAGTCCCGTAGTATGTCCAAATCTGTTTTGCTAAATCATATAAGTGGCCATAAAATATCGGAAAAGGAATTAAAGGACGTAAAGGGGTACCTTCGAAAACGTGATATCCTGAGAATATGGCTAAAGTACCTAGATACTGAAAAACTAGTTGAATCATTTTCAGAAGAAATGTGAAAGCCGCAATGGGATAAGGGAGAAATACATTTTTATGTGTTGTTACACGATTTTATTACATGATTTGAAATATTGATGCATTATTACATGATGATGTAGAAAGTTGAAAATCAAACTTGCATAAAACACTGTTTCAAATAATAAAAACTATATCTTCTTTTACGTAAATTAAAGAATAACGCAAACATTACATTAATACGTATAATTAATATATAAATGCGGATAATAACTGCCTATATGAGTGTCTGAATTTAAGAAAATAATAAATCAGTTGCTGATATAATATATTAATGAAATTTCTGCGCACAATTCATATCTGTAATCATAGATATGTCTCATGATTAAAATTCATATGTATGCCATATTAAGTTGCGCATACAAATAAATATAATTATTTATATTTATTATAATTAAATAATATATATTTTAAAATTATATATTTATTATATTTATATTAATTAATATATACAGTTATAAATAAATATAATTATACATTAGATTTCCAAACTAAACAAACCCATTTTATTACACATTCACATTATAGATAATGGAACTACATATATATATATATATATATATATATATATATATATATATATATATATATATATAGAGAGAGAGAGAGAGAGAGAGAAATTTCACCTAATTATCCTACTTAACTGGTGGTGCCAGAGGCACGTCTATAAATCCGAAATGCTGGGTAATTGGAAATCTATTGTATACAATATACATAACTTATTTCATAATACATGTACATTTTTTCATGCACATACGAAAATTTCACTGATTATCAAAATTCAAATTTAATATTCATTATAAATATTCAAGATTATTATTTTGATGTTAAATAAAACATTGTTTTGATATTTACCTTATTCTTTGATATATTTATCCAAGAAATAAAATTTAAAACGTACTAAAATCTCTCTGTTACGGGCAGAGAATGAGTATGCATTCAAGACAGTATAGAAAAAATAATCACAAAGAGAAAAATATATTTTAATAAATTAAAAAATATATATATGCCAGTTATAAGAAGAGGTCCGTACCTTAAAGTTAAACTTTAACGAAATTTAGCGATTATAATAATGGCATAACCAGAAATATAAAAAAATAAAAGCAATAACAACCAGAAATATGCATTATGACGAAATACTACATGGTGGTGTGTTTGCCCCTTCATGTTTGTTTCACCGTCTAGCTTAGGCATGAATGGAAGAAGTAGCCATGCAGGGGCTATTTTCTGTTCCAACGATGTTGATCGTTTGCTTATTCTTCTCGCTTAAATTAAATAATACAACGCTTAGGTTGTCAACCTAAAAACTAATTGCAGTGAAGCTCACACTATAATGTCGGATGGATTATTTTTTCTACAATATAATGTTTTAGATTCTGGCAAAGGAAACGTACCGGAAAGAAAATTAAAAATTGAGTAACAGGTCAGTGCCATAGATTTTATCAATGGCGTCCAGGTTCCATAAATCAAACAAACACATTTATATTCGCAGACTTAAAACAATTCGTTCAATAGTAATACCTTATAAAATGATACAGGCCCATTAAAAACCCGATGTCAAAATAAAGGGTTCTAAAGTTGTCGAACCCTTCGAAAGGGCGTGCCCACAACTCACCTAGGGTAATCGCGGTAGTCGGATCCAAAGCTACAATCCATGTAGCCATCACAATAGCTAAGGAGCGGCAACTTATAAAATTCATTGTTGTAATCCAGGAATTGCCAAATAACTTCAAAGTTCAAACTCCATGTTGCTATCCTCCATGATGTAATCGGTGTGCACCATTTCTGCGAATTTTAATGTGGAACCCGGCACTAAAATATCCATTGTGAAGACCCGTTCCGAGCCACGGAGAAGTATGAGTCACCATTCGATTCTCTCCTCTCCATCCCTCTGCGTGTTCTCTAATGGACTCGTTGGAAACTACGCCTTTTGGCGAAAAATTGGCACCCCTTGGCTATAAACCAATCCTGTATAATGTACACCTTCTTAATTCATGCTTAACATTACAATCTGAACTTCTATTTCGTAATGTTGATAAGATAATAATCAATGTTCTGACTAAAGCTTTTACTTATCTTGCATTAATCTTTCTATTTCTGCCTTGAATTCATGGGCAATAAAAGAATATTCAAGTGGTTTAAATTAATTATATACGGAAGATTATATTAACTATATATAGATATTGGATTCATTTTTTTCAACACATTTATATACATGCTATTTACAGAATCTGTTGGTCGGTTTTTTATCCTTTCGGGATTAATTTGGCGACTTTATAGCGTAATGTAACGAAACGATCGCCAACCACAGGGTACCAAATCACATCAAAAGCATACAGACGGGCCGGCGGTCACAAGGGGGAGAGGAACTATTCCTTCTCCCCCCTCCCCCATACATAATATCGATCGAGTGGGGAGTCCCCGATCTCATCTCTACTGCAAAGCAAACGACCAGACGTCTGCTATTGCTAAGAAAACTGGTCCTTTTCCTGAGATAACAAGACAGAGTGTCGGCGGGTCAAACTTGATGGGAAAGAAATGGAATTTAAATCACTATGTCAAAAATATACAGTTTTAAAAATCTTTATTTAAAAAAAAATAGCATATTCAATCAGAAAAATGCTTGAATTCCTACATAATGATAATAGTTTTTAATTTGAATAAAGTGAACTGTAAATTTAAATTACTTGCTTATTAAATAAATACAGTACAAATTTTGCTTATAATATAAAGACCAAATAAATAATAATAGAATTTTTAACTGAACATTTTATAAAATAATTCATAATAATAAAGAATGCAAGTAAATAAATAAATAAATAAATAAAACTTATTGTCATTGTTTCTCTATTCTCTGGTTGACTTACTTGACCGCATATGCGAGTTCTCCCCGATTTAACCCCAATATTTCCTTCACGTGGCGCTCCTGATCATAATAATTATGGAAATTCTGTGAATGAGGTGAGGATAAGTAAATTCGTTTCCAAATAATCATAACTGTGGTTTCCCCATGTGGAATGTGACAAGGTCTAACAGACTTTCTGAAACTGCTCTCAATAAAAATATTTCATTAATAAAAAAATGGATACATATCACATGAAGAACATTCTGTTGTATATTTAAAGTCGTATTTTAAATATTAAAGATCCATATCTCAAACAAACAAAAACTCCCTGACTAATATAATAATTTAGTAATTTATTAAATTTACTTACTAATGCAAGTCCTCTTTGCAGATAATATTTTAGCTTGTACTTCTTTTACCATAGTCGCGTGTAATAATGAAAATCTTGCTCCGGATATATAAAATTTTATTCCATGTTTATCTAAGGTCAACATCAAAAGAGAAGTTCGCAAACGAAACGAATTCATAACGACAGAAAGTTCACGGAAAAAGTGAACTCAGTACCTGAAAAATCTTTAGAAATTGTCAAGTTTATTTTAATGCATCCGAGTAGCTGGGGAATGAAATTGATTCCCATGAGGTGGCAACCGATTTGGATGAAGCTGGGGAAGAGAGTTTTATGTCAATAACGTGAGTATTTGACGTGTCTTCCAAAAGCTTGAAAAGATCTTTTTCAAGCCATTTTCAACTTTCAGAGCCTTTGAAATCTCCAAGACTTGCATCAATGGGATACTGTTACCCTCGTTTCCTTTCGTACTTTTTGTACCGATAGTGAAATTTAATGGTTTTATGATGGTTCGCTACAGAAATTTTAAATTTCTACTCATGTTCAAAATTTCATTTTAACACATGGATATTGTAAATTATTAGTGTTTTTAATTTTTCAAATTCTATTATTTTTATCTACTCACATATTCATTTAAGGGAAGCAGTTTTATTCTGATCTAAATATTTAAAGTCGTAAATTTTACTGTGTAAATATTTACATTTAAATCTCTATCCATTTAATCCTTACAATTTTGAGGGAACAAAAATCGATTTTTCCCCCTTGCTTTTAACAAAAGTATGCTTTAAAACTTTATACTCTAGTAATTAAAGCAGGGATTAGCGATATGGAGAACATGGAAAAGTCAGGGAAGTTTTTCTGATTGGAAAAATCAAGGAAATTTGGAGTACAAAGACCTAAATCAAGGGAATTTGAAATTCATTGTTATAATAAATAGCTTATTAAAATAATTTTCCTGAAATGTGCTTTTCGTGCTACATTGCATATTAAAAAACTTTGAAAACTCATGCTTTTGACTAAACTTCTTTCAAAAATTACCTTCAAAACTAATATAATTTATATAAAATTATTAATTCCATACATTTCTCAGGGTGGAAATGTTTGCCAAACGTGTAATTAAAACTTAAGAAAAGTGATTTAGATAAATTATTTAATCTCTAAGGGATATTGAACATATTACACTTCGTAAATGGAACAAAAGATGTAGCATCAATTTCGCGATCATATGATTAAACTTATTTACAATGAGCACAAAAAGAGCCAAATGGAAATGTTGCTGTAAATATTTAATTAATGTGAGGTTTGAGTATGAATAAATGAATTTTTTTAATATAATTTTTGTATTTGTAAATTCACTATAATTGAGTTATAAATGACTTTGGAGTTTGTGTTAGTGGATTTTATGGTCTTGAAACTTATTTTTATTACGCAAATTTTAATGCGTTGTGTGTTGTTTACTGTAATTAGTGACTGGAAATCGATTAAGACTTGGTCTGGTAACCTGGAAAATTCAGTGTAGTGTGAAGCAGAATTTTTATGTACACCATGTTAGGACAAAAAAATTGGAGAATTTGTCGAAATTCTATGGCGCAAGGACAGCAAAAGTCCTATTGCGCCAAAGAATAGCCTTCAAAATCATATACAATTCATAATTCAACAAAACCTCTATAAGTTGCCATCCGGATAACTCGCCATTTTTTTTTTGGTCCCATCTAGCTAGACAACAAAGTTTGTTCATTTGTTTGGATTTCTATGGCGCAAGAGCATCTGCACTGTACTGTGCCAGAGACAACAAAGTCATTAAACCCTCGTTTGCTCGTCGCTCATTTAAAAGTTACTTCAGATAACTACTTATCAGGACTGTAGCCAGGATGAAGGGGCAACTGGGGCAAGGCAAAGGGCATAAGGGCCACAGGGCACCATGGAATTGTTCTCTCTCTCTCTCTCTATATATATATATATATAAATAGCACGATTGGGGCAACTGGGTCTGCGTCCTTGCTGGCTCCGGCTTGGCTACAGGCCTTCCCCTTACTGTGAAGAAGGTTGAGCAGCATAAGAAGCGATAGATAGTAATACTGATAGTAAGATTGATGGTAAATATAGTAAGTATAATATTGATAGATAGTAAGATTGATATTGGGAAGCGTGGGAAAAAATCGGAGTTCAAAAGATTCCGTACCACCATCACTTCCTACTAATCCCACAGCTTCCAGAAAAACAAAGAGAGGAGACATTTTCCAGTGACTTGGAGAATGGCCGACTCTACCATTGACCCAAGAGATTCAGTCAGTTCAAAATGCTACAGATCATAAACTAACAGATCACTAAATGTTTCAGAGAAAAAAGTTAATTGTGCTAACAAGTGTTCGATTCAGCCAAAATTAGACAAACATTTAATACTGTAATACGCATGTATAGAAAATAGAATTTAAGCTTATATGTTTAAATAAAGCTGGAAATAGAGTTAAAGTTAACTTGCTTTTATAATTTACGTAGCGTATTTTACTTCTATATTTATTATTATTATTATTATTATTATTATATTTATATTATAAGAATATCATGGTAAATTTTAAATTAAATGTGATTGTTATAGGCGTAGCCAGGGGGCGGTTTTGGGGGTTGTAACCCCCAATCGCAATGAAATTTTGTATATGTAACATAGGAATATGAATTTATATACATAGATATACATAGGATACATGGATATATATATAGATACATAGATATACATAGGAATATATGAATTGTAGCTCTATAACCCTTCCTTTATGAATTTTTTTGCACACGCCACTGATAATAGTAGCACATGTTGAATGTATTTTCAATTGCTGTTCTGCTAAGTCGGTATTCGGTTTTAAGTCATCGCAATTTTTTGGTCTCTTGAAAGACGATTGGTTTTGCTATATATGGAAGCATAATTGCATTCAGTTAACTTATAAATACGTACATCAACTTAAAATAATAAAATATGGTTTATAGCTTTACTGTGCAAGGAGGGGGGAAAGATATGCTGCGCCGAGACCTACAGTTTTCCTGAGAATCAGGTTCTCTGTCGCCATGGGAACCAAACCCCGGACTACAGTGGACAGGAATGCTTCCTACGAGAGCATTGAGCATCAAATCTGGGTTAATGACACGATGGATGAGCGCGTTACCACTTCGCCACCGTAAATCAGTGCGCCGACATGTTTTCGAGGAACTCAAACCTCTTAAGGCCAACAAATTATTAACAGTCGGACAAATGGTATTAGTAAGGAATCGATGCAAAAATTATAGAGGGATCAAATGTGATCATCAAGCGGTGTTAACACTTCGGAAATTCCATCTGTGGTACACTTTGCTTTGCCCTCCTCCTCCTCCTCTCCCTTCCTTCCTTCACGCGCACAATTTATTCGATGTTCATGTCACTGTGTATATTTCACTTGCAATTTCATGAACTTATGAACAGTTTTAGCTCACAGAATTGTATTTTTGAGTGAAGTCATGAACTATGTTCACTTTGGCAGACCAGTCTTCAGTTTAGAGAGCGAGTGCATGTGCGCTGATTTTATTGAACAACACATACATTACATTCGTGCTTTTTCAATGCTTCGCTTGATGAAGGGGGCAAGAGTTCTCGAAACGTTGTGGAATCTTTTATTACACGTTGAGCCAGTGACAGAATTTTACTACACTCGCAGCAAAGCTAACTTGGTACACTGTTAAGGCTACGGCAACCTATTTACGTCCATACAACAAGTATTTATTCGAAAATTGAAGAAAAATGAGGCAAACCTTAACATTATTAGGTTATTTATCGCCTAATTTGGAATGCAGAAAAACGCAGTCGCCAAAATTCCAGGCGCCAAACTTCCTGCCAAGCAAACAAAGTCTTCTGAGTGGTCAGTTATTTGAATGACGTCAGCGCTAGTTATAATGAGTCTTTTTCCTAAATTTAATAAATACCAGATTTTAATTACACAAACATGCCTATGTTTTATGTATTTCAACATTATTTTAATGTTTTATGTACAAAATGTATCTTTTGTTAACGGAAGGGCGAACTATACCGCACTAGCGGAATTATACTGCTCTGCGCCTTGTCAGTGTACCAGGTTAGCTTTGCCGTGAGTATAATTATTATTGAACAATATACAAAGTGATTCTAAATCATTGTAGTGTCTTTCTCACTTGTGATTTTTAAATCAGAAACAAACATATTAAACTGCTCGTAGGATATGAAAAAGTGTAATACTGCACCTTCCATATTACGCACAGATTAATACTACATAATATTAAAAAAATTCTTTTTGTAGTCACATTTCCATATTTTGTAAGAAGTTTTATTTTGTTGTTCCCGGTTTGAAAGACAGTAGTCCAGGAAAACTACGATAATATTTTAAAATCACCCTGTACTTAAATTTCATAATTCCATTTTTGTTTCTATTGCTTGGTTAATTGACATAAGAAAAAATTTTGCATTTTTAGTTTTAAAATATTTTTGGATATAAAAATAAGTATTATTGTGATATAGTTGAAAAGGACAAAATCTAAATACGATCTAATTTTCATTCTGAATTTTTTAACGTAATTTATAATTAAAACTTATTGATGGTATTTGCATAATTTTGAAACGAATTGAAAACAAACAATAATTTTAAAATTGCCCTTTTTCCCATGAAAGTAAGCTCATTTTTTAATTAGTTTCCAAAGATTTTAAAATGAAATATGCCTTCTTGGCAATAGCGGAGGTGCGCAATAAAATAAATTGATCATTTTCATAAATTTGATAACGAAGCTTGAGAATGTGATTTGTGAGCAGATTGCAAGGAAATTGAAGAACACACGGAAATTGAAAAACACAAGGAAATTGTTGTAAGTTATTCTATGAATTGATCTGAATAAGATAACGAAATTTTGCTTTCACAAATAATTAGTAAGAAGTTGTTAATACTCTACAGTTCGGGCGCTAAAGCTTATAGAGTCGAAAAAAAGTATAATATATTTATTTTTAAGTTGCCTTCAGTAAAATTCGAGTTTAGTGTTAAAGATTTTTTTACGTTTCCTTTGCAGAAAGCTAGGACTCTTCCCTAGCGGACGTTCTGTTAATCCAACGGTGGAGAAACATCGGGGTAAAAAAAAGTCGCGAAAAGAAGTTCAAATATATGGAACTATTTTCACGGCAATTATTATTTTAACTAACACATAAATATACTTAGTGAAGTTTTCGTTACATATATGTTAGTTTAATGGGATGTAATTAAATATGTTTTGTATAAATATTACAGTTGCTTTGCATTCCAAGTTACGATATGACTACCTAAAACAGCATTTCCATCGAATTAGACTGATTCAAACCAACATATTAGTTAAATGACGCTTGATAAATTCGTCACTGACATTTTCTCCATGTCTCCTTTATTTCTCAATTTACATTTCATAACTTCCGAATTTAGCCACTAGAGGCGCTGTAAGTAGTCTAGCCTTGTAGCGCATAGTCACTTTACTATACTATATCACGTTTATACCATTAGTCCCCTCCGTTCTACAATCATCTGCGTATATAAGGACTTTAATAACCACCCTGTGTATATCGTACATAATATCCTACATAAATAATAATTGTATTGAAGATGCGGACCGATATTCCGGTGATTTAAGTAAATGAGAATTAATGGTTTCTGTAAATTCCTAACAAGGTTGTTCATCATTTTTCTAATATGAAAAGAACATAATCTGTCCTTATTAAAATATACCAAAAACAACTAAAACTATAAGTTTCTATACTGATTATATTATTTGGCCAAGATTTATGCACACTCAAAATTAGTTTATATAATAGCATTAGTATATTTTAATGTCTTGTGATATCAGAAGCAGAATTATTATTTAATAAAAATTGTTCGCCATAAAATATATATTAGAAATAAAATACAGGGTACCAGGGAGGAAATTTACATACAAAAGGTTAAACACTGGTAAAATAGGAACGAAAAAGATCACCCAAGCTTTCAAACGCGTCAGTAGCAGTCCTTCATCAGGAGTAATGATGATGTTATGTTTCTGTCTCTTTACTTGAAATTCCTGTAATAAACCTTCATCAAAGCAGTCTCGCAGAATGGAAAACGCCAATGGGAACCAATGGGAGGCCTCTAATAAAAATCATGGAAAAACCCAATGGGAACCAATGAGAAACCTATATTGCGGGGCACCTAATGTTGGGGAAGTCCCATATATTTCAGAGTAAGAGTTGTTTGTAAGTTTCTGGAAGTGGTTGTGATGTATTAATGGCTTTCCCATGTAGTTTGTAAGTTTCCCAAGATTCTAAGAAGAGTCTACTATTCTTGTTTGTGATATGCCGGTGTAGTATTTTTGTTGAATCAGTAGGGTTCGTGTCCGTATTGTAAAGCGTGTTCTTCTAGATGTGAGGCTATGTCTTCTTTAGCGAGTGCTTGTTTGTGTCCTTGTCTTCTTGTTTTGATAATTCTTTTTGTTTGCCCTATGTAATGTTTATTGCAGTTTTTGCATGGTATTTGGTATATGGCTCCTGAGAGATTTTCTGGTGGAATTTAACTTTTTTTTAAGTTGTTTGCGAAGTGTTGTGACAGGGGAATAGAATTTTTTGATATTTGCGTCCTTGAGGATGTGAGAGATTGGTGTCGAGAAGAAAAACAAAAAGAATGATTAAAACAAGAAGA
>QLNU02015003.1:111379484-111399433 GCA_006491805.2 Dysdera silvatica | reverse complement strand
CCTCATCGCTGGAAATTGGCTAAAAACTTGCCGGTTTTCCATCCATTGGCGATTGCTCTCACTTGAAAGGAAAGATAGGTTTCTCTCTTTTCCCTTTAGAAACTTTATTCGGATATTGTTTTTATGCATAAAACAATGTACCAAACAATTTTTATGTACCAAACAATTTTTTAATTTCATTTAAAACAGTGAATTTTTCTAAGAAAAAGAGTTCCTGTAAAAATTTAAAAAACAAAACAAAGTGCAAGTTAGTCTAGCTGAGATTACCTTACCGCATGGAATATGCGCTACTGGTCAGAGTTGAATGCATGATTTGATGAAAGAAACTAGTGCTTGCATCAAGGGCATTGGCTTCATACGACAGAGACTTTTGCTGTGTGATTCGTTGATTTCATTGTTGGAAATTATAGGTGTTTCAACTAGCGAAGGTGAACTGGAAACTGCTAAGAATTTAATAAAATGGAAAATGCAGAATGCACTTCAAAAACCTGATGAAGAAGCAGTAGCATCAGAAATGATATCTTTACTGTTTCCTTTCAAAGAAGCCATCCCTAATATTTATTCCCTTTAGGCAGGCGCAGCAACTCTTGGAAGATCGGCGACTATATGCAAGAATACTTTTTAGATTCTTAATCGTATACTTACACAGATATTCAACGCTTTGCCAGATCAAAGCAAATCTTATTTTACTTCCATTCGAACGTGAAATTTGCAAAGGTCTAAACATCGAACAATTTATCAGATTTTCTTGCAGGTTAAGGTGTCTGCAGTTGTATTAAAATTACGATTTTTAGGTGCAATGGTTTAAACTACAAATTTCTGTGAAAAAATGGATACCTTTTAAGTTAGATCAGAATGACAATTCAAATTAAATGAAAAATACGCAAGAAAAGAAAGCTTAAAGTGTATTTCTTGTGCATTTTTTTAAAAAAAAAGTTAAGCTTATACTTGCTATTCACTATGAAAATGACTATTATAAGAATTTTTTAAAAATGAAATAAACAATCTCAGTGCATGATGTCATCTGCTAGGACAATCTTGTGCTTTATTCACTATAAAAATGACTATTATAAAATTTTTAAAAATGAAATAAACAATCTCCAGCGCATGATGTCATCTGCTAGGACAATCTTGTGCTATTCACTATGAAAATGACTATTACAAGAATTTTTTAAAAATGAAATAAACAATCTCAGCGCATGACGTCATCTGCTAGGACAATCTTGGACAGTCTGGGAATTAGACAAGCTAACTTTCTAGGTTTAAAAAAATTTTTTTTTCGTCGGGAGACAGAAGTAAAATTAGAATGCACGGAAGGAAGCAGGGGCGTAGAGTTATATGGGCCCGTGGGGCCAGGACCCCCCAATAACCTGAAAAATTGCGGTTTTACATATACTATAATATATAAACGTACACAATACATGCTTAGGCCCACCTAATAATTTTAAGAACTCTACGTTGATGGATGGAAATACGTTACGGATTGTGGTTTCATTATTGTGGTTCACACCATATAATATGTTTAAAAAATTCACAAGGTTTACACTTTAGTACACTACCAAAAATGGATGAAGCATTAACAGAATTAATATTTGACTGTATGTAAAAAATAGGCCCTCTAATACTCTAAAAATGCGTTAAATTTGAGTAATTATTAACATTTCCTCATGAGAAGTTCTAAATTTTATAATACAGCCACTACGCTTGCGCATAAGAACGTTGTAGGTAAAATTTTTTCCTCGTCCACCCAGTTCCCTCTCACCAAAAAATTTAAAAGTCAAACTTTGTTATATGCTAATATTACAGTATTTGTAATTGCAATAAACTAAAAACGCCACAAGAGGAGCGTCATATTTATTTGGGTTTATAGTGATATAAGGTCTAAATTATCTACCGCTCTTGGAAATTATTATATACTCGAGAGGTACTCGGCTGCATTGTGTCTCATTGCTCCTGTTGCCCTTCATCCTGGTTACAGGATGTGTTTACAAGATTACATCCTGGTTACAGGATGTGTTTACAAGATTACATCCTGGTTACAGGATGTGTTTTCTTAGAACGTGCATTCCGAATAATATACCCAGTTTATAAGATGTGATTGCCTTTTAGATGTGAATGTCTCTTAAATATCAAAATAATGTCATTTTAATATCAAAATATTGTCATTTTAATAATAAAATAATGTCATTTTAATATTAAAATAATGTTTTTTAATATTAAAATAATGTCATTTAATATCAAAATAATGTCATTTTAATATCAAAATAATATTATTTATTTTATATCAAAAAAGGATCAAGGATAATATATTCAAAAAATCATATTTTAGTTCTAGAAACAATACCATAAATAGAATCGGCTGAGTTTGGATATAACGCCTTAAATGTCAAAATAAAGTTATAAAAATCAAAGCAGCGTCATAAAAGAAGTCAAAACTGTGTCAAAATAGAGCAGATGAACCAATATTAAAATAGACATGTATAAATGAAATGTATAAATTCATTGAAATGAATAAAAGACAATGGAGGTTTTAGAACGAAACTTTATTGTTCATTTCCACTTTTGTCTCTTTTGCACATACTTGTCCATGCTTGCACATGTTTATACATGCTCGTTCGAAGACGAGATTTTTATACTGTTCAGTTTCCAACTGGTTTATCCTCATTAATAAAGAGGGAGGTTTTTATTTGAAGATTTTACTTAACTTTCTCTTTTTGTGAAAAGATGCTTTTTTTTTTTTAAATAGAATACATAAAATATCATTTGTACCTTAGGTTTTGGGCTAAATTTGAGTTCTGTCATGAACGCCAAATTTCAATACATTCAGCTGTTGACTCACGATTTTTTCACAGATTAATACGAACGCATTTTTGTACTTAGAAAGGTTCATTATTGGATAGTACGAGTACACTTGATAAGCGTACTGGATGATACATGTCACATATGAATAGTATTAATATTAAAAAATTAAAAATTAGAGTAAATTAAAAACTAAAATTAAAATAAATATCACAAAAATATCTTTAGTAAAAAGTTATTATACTCTTTCTTTCTTATCTTTCTATTTCTTTCTCTTTCTCTTGCTTATTTTTTTTTTGCTGTTGCTTTTCTCAGGACATATCCAGTCTGAGGATTGAGATGTGGTTTGAAAAATCATCTTTTTTCAGACGAATCAGCTTCAATGAAAATATAATTTTCTCCTTAGTGGAATACTTTTTATCAAAGTAAATTATTGCGTAATTCTGTTTTAAATTTTTTGTTTTGTATAAAATTGTACATGACAATGGAAATTGTTCTTTGACGTTAAAAATATATTCAAAATATAAATTTTACCGTGGATATTTTATACATAAATGCTTTTTACGAGGGTTCTAGTCTTCGTTTAGTTTTTGTGAGAAGAGAAATTAAAAATTCTAGTAAACCTCTGTAAATTTCCAATTTAAAATTTATGTTAAGAAATTTATTTATCAATATTAAATGGATTAGCCTAACTTCACTGCTGCAAATGACTTTTTCACAGGAATAATTTTGAACATTAATTATATATTCCACATGTATTATTCCGCGTCTTTATTCGGGTGAAGTGTGCAGTAGAAAATATTGTTGCGGAAAATATAGTTCTCTACGTATTTTATCACCATTAACTAACATCCCTCAAAGTTACTTATCTTGTGCGATTAATGATTACTTAATTAAATTAATTCTTCTAATTTGATATTTCTTCTATTTTCCATGATGCTCCTTTTTTAGTTGTGTGACTACAGTCCCTGATAGACTTTGGCCTCCTGAAAAATCGTGGTTATCTTTCCCATAATGCAATTTTGCAAAATTGTGATGCAGACTTTTAGGAACTACAAACGAATGTGAACAAGAAGCTGAATGTATTTAAATTTGTCAGTTGAATTTTCTCATGGCATAAAGACAGCGGGGACCACGCCGCACCAGATGTATTTAAAATCATAATAATGTTATTGTTATTAAAATCATTATTAAATATTTAATTTATTTAAAATCATATAATGTTTATGACGCAATAAATGAACACACTAACCGTCAATTATATTAACAAACAGTAAATCAAATAATAACTGAAAATTATAAACCGATAAATTATTTAATTTTTAACTTTGAAAGAAAATATGCGTAGAAAAAGTCTAATTTAACATTTTTTTATTCCAATTTTGCTAATATATAATGTTTTAAATGCATACATTTTAACTTCAGAGGAAAGAATCCATTGAAATTAGTTTGTTGTTTAAAAAATATGAAATGTTTTTCTTAATCCAAAAATTATCTAAATAGAAAATGTAGTTATATATATGTACATAAAATGTAATTTTTAGTTATAAATTGTATTAAGATAAAAATTAATTTGAAATAATATTTTCAATAATGAATGTAAATAAGTTACCTTTCTGTAGTTGTCAAATATTAACGTCTCAGTAGTCAACAAATAACAATTATTAATTTGTTATTATTAACTTATTAATAATAATGAATAACATTCAAAAACAATTATTTATCTTTGTCTTTACACATATAAAATTCTCCAAACATGCGAATATTTAACTAGTCAATTAATTGGTTATATATTACTCAAAGTAGAAAGTGTAATTTTTAGTGAAATATTATTGAAAAAAAAAACCGCAGTTGATTCTGATTTCCATATGATGTAATAATGATGTTGATCTGAAACGTTAGATAAAATTTTAAAACTTTTAACTTGCAAGCAAGTAATATATTTTTTACTAGATTAATATTTTTTGCAAAATGTATAGTATGACGGCCAATTCCGAGAACCGTGCTTTTTTTTTAACAAGTACCTGTACATGTATTCACAAGGAATAGTTTTCCTTCTGTATAAAAGGCTAACGTTTTTCAAAACTTGTTTGGCCCACTTATATATAGTCCGTCTTTTAACATTTTTAACACTATTTACAAACGCATGCGCAGTAGTTCTTTTTTTCTTCATTCTTTTCTTTTTCTTTTCAACAACTCAGCAGACGATTGGTTTCCCTCTGTAAAGACAAATAGGCCCTTTACACTGGGATATGAATGTGTAATTTGATAATAATACATACGATAATAAATAATTCAATAATATTAATAACAAATATGATAATAAGTAATTCAATAATAATAATAATAGGACAAATCCGAAGGATAACACAATATATACAGGGAAACCGTAAAAAGTAGTTAACAGAGTAAAACTTGTGTTTAGGAAGGCTAAAATACACACAAAACATGAAGAGCATAACAAGCATGCCAACGAATACCTTGACACCGTGAAGCAGAAACTAAATGCCTAAAGCAAAAGGTTACGGCGATACAAAGAAAGCGTTGTTAGAAAGGCACAGAACAAATTGTTCACAACAAATCAGAAAACCTTCTTTAGAACCCTTACAAGCTCCCAAACAGAGCAACAAAATGAAACCCCACTCACAACAGAAATTGAGGAGTTTTGGAAATCTCTTTATTCCAACGAAGTGAAACATGACAAAGCTGCATGGATAGAGGAAACAAGAAAAGCAATAAAGTACATAACAGGAATGGAATATGAAGGAATCACCACCGAAGAACTTCAAAAAGTTACCAGAAAACACACAACTGAAAAGCAGCAGATGTGGACAAAATCCAAAACTATTGGTATAAGAAGTTTACAAGTATCCATTCACAGCTGGCAACAAAATTGACATCAATAATGGAAGAAGCTAGCAAGATGCCGGAATTTCTACCTAAAGGCATTACCCACTTACTACCGAAAGACCGAAACACGAAGAAGCCAGCAAAATACAGGCCAATAACATGCCTTAACGTCCTTAACAAAATTCTTACTGGATGCATCTCCGAAAAAATAGGACATCACTGCCACATAATTAACATACTGACTGGGGAACAGAGGAGATGCCAGAAAAACACACTGGGATATAAGGAACAACTAATAATTGACCCTGTGATCCTAGAACAAGACAAGAAACAAAAGTGAAACCTTAATACTGCCTACACTGACTACAAGAAAGCCTTCGACTCGGTGCCCTACTCATGGTTAATCGAGATCCTGAAAATATATAAAATACACTTCACCATAGTAAGATTTCTGGAGCATAGCATTAAGAGATGGAGAACTACAATACATCTCAGAGAGCAAAACAAAGTACTATTAATCAACGAAATACCTATTAGAAGAGGCATATTCCAAGGGGATACCCTTAGCCCCCAATTGTTCTGCCTATCACTAAACCCTCTATCAAGAATGCTAAGTAAGAGCAACTATGGCCACATGATCAAAAAAGCCAAGAAAAACCTCCAGAAGGTATCACACCTCATGTACACGGACGATATAAAGTTATATGCACCGTCTATCCCTCAACTCCGCCACCTGATTCAAATTACAGAGGCGTTTTCAAACAACACAAAGATGAAGTTTGTTCTGGATAAGTGCAAAATACCTGGAGGCGCCAAACAAATGAAACTAGATGAGATTGTACTGGATAACAGAGGAATAATGGAAACCATGCAAGAACATGAAACATATAAATATCTAGGAATAATGCAGGCCCAAAGACAAGAACATAAACTAGTCAAGACAAAGCTCACACAAATGTACAAGGACAGGCTAAAAACAATATTGAAGATCAAGCTGAATAGCAAGAACATCACACAAGCAATTAACTTCTTTGCATTCCCAGTACTAACATACTCCTTTTGGAATCATCAAATGGTCAAACATAGAACTAGAGGATCTACAACGGGTAATGAGAACCATACAAACAAAATACAGACAACTACATCCGTCAACAACCCAAAGAAAAACTATTCCCTCTAGAGGATGATGGACGAGGACAAATCGACCTGAAAGATCTCCATGAGAAGCAAATCCATAACGTGGGGCAGTAGTTCTTTGAGAAAAGCAGGCAGTCTCCTCTCATGCAAGCAGTAATAGATACAGGTACCTCCCACACACCACTGAGTCTCAGTACCGACAAAGAAATATCACCCGTACATATTGATATGGAAACGGAAGAAATGGGCAGGCAAAGCACTTCATGGCAGACACTATAATGATCTTCAACAGCACCACATCTACAAAAAAATCTCGAACACATGGCTAACCCAAGGAACCTTATAACAGGAAACGGAAGGATTCATGATGGTAATCCAGGACCAGGTCATAAAAACAAGAACTACCAGCGATACATTTTGAAGAATATAGAAAATGAACAATGTAGATAATGTGACTTAACATATGAAACAATACAACATGTAGCATCAGGTTGTAAGATAATTGCCCAAACAGACTACAAATACCGTTACGACCAAGTGGCAAAAATAATTCACTAAAAACTTGCTGTCAGAATCAAGCTGATAACCAACATGAATCCTTACTACAAATACGAACCAGAAACAATACTAGAGAACAAAACACGCAAATTGTACTGGGATAGGGCTATTATGAGGGACAAAACGACACCACACAACAGACAAGATATAATGTTAATCTTAATTGAAAAAATCAGCAAAACAACACACATCACAGACATAACAATACCCAACACAAACAACATACAGAACATATACACCACAAAAATGACTAAATACCAAGACTTAAGGTAGGAAATTAAAGACATGTGGTACATGGATAAGGTAAACGTTATCCCTCTTGTCTTATCAGCAACAGGTATAATACCAACCACACTCCAAAAGAACTTGGAGACACTTGAAATTGAACCAAACACATATATTCAGATGCAAAAAGCAACAATACTAAACACCTGCCGAACAGTCAGAAAATTTTTAAACTTGGCACCAGAATGAAACATATAAAACATTTTCACACTGAAGGTAGACTTGAGAACTTGGCACCGCCCGTCTTAAGCCTAATCCGCCAAGTGCGAGAACGCACACAAAAATAATGATAATATAGTAAAATCTCTCTCTCTGAATAACGGTCAGCCGTAAAACTCGGCAAACGTGACCGTTCTTCAGAGGCGGATGTTATTTAGAGGCTCATTAGTCTTAAAATCAAAACGAATAAAATTAACAAGGACCCAAATAGCCATTTTAGATTCACTGTTTATCATCTACTTCAATTTACGCTAAAATATCAGTGATTCGCGGTTGCTCTCTTTTTTTTTCAAATATCTTTTCCTGAAAAAAATATCTATCGTATTTTCGTAGATATAAGTTGTCATCATTATCTCTTTGGATAATAACACACAAAGACGCAGTAATATTTAAAACCAATTTTTAGTGGACAGTTGTTGTCCACTAAAATTGTTGCTTAAGGAATTTTTAGGATTGACAGTCACAAATAGCGACACTGTATCTACAGGAAGGGGCCTATAAAATTAAAAAATAAACACGTGCTTCAATGGAGTCTTTTGAAACAAAAGAAAAAATAAGGGATGAGTAATGCGGCCACGAAACTCAGATAGGATTGGCAAGAGTAAAAGGCTAATTTCCTTTAAAGAAAAGAAAATAATTCTAGCGGCAATATCATATGCAGAAATGATAATCAATCAGTCTGGGGCCTGACTGATGACTAAGATACGATACAGATGATTTTGTAACATAATAATGAATACATATTCAGATATAATGAGTGTACGTGTGTGGGATTCCATAATAGAAAGGCTATATATTCACTTCCATGGCTTCCTTGTGTGTTGCCACTTAGAATAGCAAGAAACGAAAACTTAATACGTACAATTTCTAAACTTGGCAACTTGCCAAATTGTTTCATTTATTTCATGTTTTCCAAATGTACGTAATTTAATTTTCCTTATCTGGCAATATACATATAGTATAATTATAATTTCATTTTTATTATTTGGCAACAGTATGCTTAGTTGTTTTTAAAATTCTAAAATCAAATCAGTCTTCCGTTTACCATTAAAACGTGCACGCATGATTCTCGGGGGCTCCTCCCAAAAGGCGTACAAGATCCTTTCAACGTTGTATTTAATAATTTATCTTTCTAGTATCTTAATTAACTATTCTTAATATTTAAAGTATTAATGAATATTATTTCAGCTGGATTGAATTATTTAGTTCCCTCGTGACCTCTTCCTCACACGTCAAAATCACTTACGGCATAATGACCATAGATGCTCTCCTGGCTTCTTCTACAAATTGACTGAATCTTGGATCTCCAGGTGGAATCACACTTCCGTAATTTTGCAACGTGGAATAATGGCCGGCGGAAGCATTAGTGGAACAAGTTGCGGTTGAAGAACAAGGCATCGTCTGATGGCCAGCAGACGAACACTCTCCAGCTGTGGCCGGCGTATATGTAAAACCTCGCGATTCCACACCTTCTGCAAAGAACATGTTACAGAATATGAATACGACTTATACGTTTTAGAATAAAATATCAGATAAATGTTATGAAAATGATAGAGTATCTGAGTGAAGACAAAGGTACAAAGCATTGTGGTAAAGAATAAGCCTGACGTACCTGTTCTTGTTGTTGGTAGACTGCTCAACTTCTGCAAGCAGCAACAAGCAGCGATAGGAACCACCAGAATGATGGTGGAGGACACTGCAACAGGAATAATAAAGGATAACTTCTGGAAAAATGGTATGGCAATATCTTCTTCCTCGTATTGGAACATGGACCCACTGTTACCTGGTTTAAACAAAAATTGTTATATAGTTTAGAAACTACACAATTATATAATTTCATTTACGTAGGCACCTCTTGAATAAATATGCCATAATTCGTAAATTGTTGGGTTTTTTTTTTTGGCTTAAACATGATTAGCATGCGAAAGATCTGATGAACCTGTGCTAATGCTGTATGTTTCAGTCCTACATTTTCAAAAATCTGTTAGAACCAACGGCCTATTTATAAAATTCAAGATCATATCTTGCCTCACATGATCCATTACCATGAGATTAAATTGTAGCATCCACGTTTTGTGGCTTAAAGTAACTTAAGTCTCTTTGACCCATTTCTTAAACATTAATTAGTATTAGTTAGTGTGAGTTAGTTAGTGTTAGTAAGTTAGTGTCATTGGTTAGTGTTGCTTTTTCCCGGGACCAACACAATTACAACCCAAGTGTTATAGATCGAGTTCCATCTGCGACTAAGATTTTTTACCTCTATAATACTCATCATAAAACCAAATTGTTGAAGCTCTGTGCAGTGAACCATTCATGGTCAATTGTCAACTACTCTTGTAGTAATTATGCAGGCCTCGATAAGTGCAATAGTATCCTAATTAGTAATTTGTGGGTCAAAAATTGCTGTAGTTCAAGCTACGAAACCTGGATGAAATAATACATAATTTTACTGAGAAATTCTTCCTTGAACAACCCCCCTCCCGCTTCTTTAATAGTATGGATCCAAACTTATTGTATGACAAGTTATCGCCAATGTGCTTGAAATAAAGTTTAAGTGTTTTAGGAACGATATATGGTTGTGAATTAAAAACACAACGATCTCCATTTCACAATGCAAATGAAAGCTACCTCCTAAATCTTTTGTAAATTTTTACCCTCTAAAGAGTTTAGTTAATTGCGTATATAATATTGATGTTATTATTTACGTATTCTTGCATATATATTTCTATTGCGCCATTTCTATTCTAATAAGTATGTAAATATAGCTCTTTTGAATTTGGTGTTATGAGAAAAAACATCGACTCTGGGAACTAGAATTAAGGCGTTCAAAAGAAATGAGTTTCCACTAGAAGACGAATTGTATTGGAGTGATTATAGTCTGAGATTCTAAAATAATTCAATGTACTATTATTGTTGCCAAATATAACAAAAAAAGATAAAATTTAGATAATAATAATACAGCAATTGAACAATAATAATTATAGTAATTGTACGAGTAAAAGTCATATTACTCTACTAATTCAAACGGCAACTTCTTATGAAGTCAGCCACAACTATTCGTGCAATTAGGGGATGGGCAAGGGTTGTTACCACAAAATGTTGTAATTTGTTGTAACAAAAATATTGTAAGCATAATTTACGACTGAATACCATGTGGTTATCGGGTCAAAGACTATCCACCTTAGATCTCGAGTATAACAAAGTCAATTGTCACAAAAATATCTTACTTTCCGGTTCGGTCTTGAATGTCTGAACGTCCGAGGGTCCACTATCTCCAAATTTGTTTTTCGCCGTTATGTAAATCTTATACTGGCTGCCAGGGTTCAGTCCGCCAATGGAATGAGTCGTACTGTCAGGAGTTAAAGGTATTTTCAACCAATGACCGCTGCCCTCCCGAATATGGAGCACATACTCTAAAGTAATTGGATGATTAAAATATTTGTAAACTAAAATTCGATAAGATAAATAAATAAATGTATATAACATTAAAATGACGAGTAATTAAACTATAAATATGAGAAGAAGGAGGAACTAATGTGTGTACTTAAAATAGAACGTCATGCTCTGTTTTTCCACAATTTTCTTATAGTACACTAAAATACTTGTTTAAATTATTGCCCTTAATAGATAGAAACCATTTTATTTAAGTATCAAAAACGTTAAACTCTATATTCCTAATAGAACTACATAAACATATCTTACTTAGTTTTCTGTTAACTTTTCATTAAATTTCAACAATTATCACACAATGTCTAAAGCGTATATGTAATGTATATGGAGAAGGCGGAAGTAGCATAGGTCTACAAGATGAAAGATTAATATCGGCACAAAAATTTAAGTATCTTGGATCATTTGTAGGCTGAGATGGAGTTATGACCACAGAGATACAACACAGAATCCAATGTGGGTGGTTAAATTGGAGAAAGATGAGTGGAGTGCTCTGTGATAGGAAAGTAAGCGGAAGGATGAAAGGAAAATTGTACAAAACTGTGGTCAGACCTGCAATGTTATACGGGGCGGAAACTTAGCCAATTACAAGAGCGCATGAAAGGAAGATGGAAGTGGCTGAGATGAGAATGTTGAGGTGGATGAATGGTGTTACAAGGAGGGATAAAATAAGGAATAACCTAATTAGAGGTACGGTCAAGGTTGGACCCATAGGAAGAAAAATACAAGAACATAGGTTAAGATGGCTTGGGCATATGGAGCGGAGAAATGAGGAATATGTGGTAAAGATATTGGATAGACGGGTGGTAATGGGTAAGAGGAAGAGGGGAAGACCACGGCTGAGATGGAAGGATAAAGTGACGGAAGATCTGGAAGAGTATGGATGGAGTAGAGAAGAGGCATTGGATAGAAGATTGTGGAAGAGAAGATTAAAGGACCATAACGCCGACCCCATATAACATGGGAAATGGCAAAGCGAAAGAAGAAGATTACGCAATGTATAAAATATTATTTAATTTGTTTTCAAACGCTTCTTTTTGACCTTTTGGTCCTTCGATTTTTGTGTTTAATCAGTCAATTATTAACTAACTGTGAAATGGTCAGTCGTCCATGTAGTCATCATAGTTGGCGATTGACTTCACCCCTATTTAAAATGTGTCAAATGAGTATCTCAAAACATGTCAAGCGAGTATTTCAAAACGTGACAGAGGAGTATCTCAAAACGTGTTATGAATTTTATGAGAGGTGTGTCACTGATTTGTTAAAAATACCAGTCTCGTCAATATTTATAAAAATTTTGTATCAACATATTAAGAAAAATTTCAATTTCAATTTGTTACATACGAGCTAGGGGGGCCCTTTGTCTTTCCATGGTCTCCACTTCCAAATGGACCACTGTCTGCTCCACTGAAATAACGCTGACGGTAGGAACGTGTGGAGATTCTGAAATTAAACAAAACGAGATTATTTTAAATACCGTTTATTTAATACCACAACACAAATTCAATAGATGTTACAATAAAATCGATTGATTCAATTTAGGTTAGATTGGATAAATGCAATTTATAAATAGTAAAAATAGATTAAATAAAATATAGTAAAGTCCTTAAGAAAAGCAGTTTTAATTAATTCGGGTTGTATGTAAGACGCTAAGTTCGATAAGATGTTAAGCAAAAAGATAGTTACTGCTCTATGCAGGAAAATAGTCCGCTATGAGTTATACGAGCGGTTCTTAACCTTCTCTTTACCAAGGCCCCCCCCCCCTTAAACATCTTCGTACATCGCGGTCCCTCTTAAACATCTTCGTGCATCGCGGCCCCCTTAAACATCTTCATACATCGCGGGCGCCCAAATTTACGTTCTTTAAATTTTCCAGGAAGGTCCAAATAAATGCACACATTTCTTATTCTACTCCGTTTAATAAACTGATTATATTCAAATTTTAAAATAAAATAACGGCGATGCTGAAAATATAATTAATTTATTAATGAGATGGTTGGTACTGTATTTAACTTACGTGTTTTATTATATAGGATTTAATAATTAAAAGTTGAACCTTAAATTTCTATTATTCGTTGTTCAGCCGGTCTCTATACTTAGTGTTAAGCTAAACGAGATTAGGTTAAGATTCTGTCAATTCTTTATAGAAATGCACTAAAATTATGATATTAATATTATGGTTGAGAACAGACGTTCAACTATCGATTGAGAATATTAAAAAGTAGTAGCTTTATAAGAATATTTCATGATGGTGCGTAGTCCAGAATATAAAGAGTTATTTTACCGTTCAAATGTTTCATATTAGACAATAAAAATGATCTTTTATTGACCGTTTCCTTATATAAATCCTAACATAATATAAAAATATAGATTATATTTCAGTACACATTTGTGTTTGTATATTAAATAGTACTCCTTTTTACGTTATGTATCTTTAAAATTAAGTCTGCTGTGCACTATGGAACTGGTAATAATATAGTGTAGAATCCATTTGAATGGGTAAAGCACATATATTGTTATATTCACCTCCTAATATTCTATATGACATTAGTATAGCATTAAGATTATTATACGTAATGCGATGATATTTAAAGGTACAGGTATCTTTTTTTAAAACATAAAATATACATCAATGCTAGCTTTATAATATTTTTGAATAAAATATTTTTACTTAATCAGAGGGGAAACTCTTTAAGACATGAAGGAGTGTAAGCAGACGATTTTGCCGTAGGCTCCGACATATTTAGCCGCCTATAGACTGACATATTTGTAACTTATAGACTAACATACTTTACCGCCTAATTTTGCCAAACATGACTAGAGACATAACGGAGATTTCGGCGCTTTTGACAGATTCTTAATTTGGCGCCCTTGGCGGTTATTTCAAATTCGTTTTTTCGCAAGTATTCGTGAATTTGGCACCTTTTGTTCCCCTTTCCAAAGGGGGCGTCCACGAAGACACCTTCTTTGCCAATTCCTAGTGCCGCCTTTAATCATAGCAATTCAAAATAAATAATTCAATTAGAAACCGAAATATTCAGCCCCCCCCCCTTCCTTTTGCAATCTTTTCGTCGAAAATTTGTCGCCGTAGATTTCAGCCTATTGTTAAGTCCGCCACGTGTGCAGGGGGAAGGGGGATTATTTAGTATGATTGAACGTTCTTGATACTCTGCTTGTTTTATATAACTCGTTTATATAACTTTCGTCCATATAACTCGTTTTATATAACTTGCTTTATAGAACTCGTGTTTGCGGTAGAGGGAAAAATCCAAGCTCTCGTGCAAAAGATGCATTTGTTGAGAAAAGGGATCTCTGCACGAGGCGCCTTTTCTTTTTTCTCTTTTCTATACCTAAAACGCATGTTCTAGCATGAACCCTATGGAAAAGAGAAGTGCTAACGATCTATAGTCGTAATGATAATATTTTTACTCCAAAGTTAAATGTATTTTGTATCTTTTATATACATCCAGACTACATACACTTAATTTCTATTATATACTGTAGAAACTACATCTGTCGCCTATAGTACATATCGCATATAATACATTTTATATAGGGTGTCCTAAAAACATTGACCACACCTTTAATTCCTTAAATATTAATCTTAGGCATAGGTATTAAATTGAAAAATGGCGTAAAGAAAGTAGAGAATTTTATGAAATCGATTAAAATTGCAGAGAATTATTTTTCGAAGAAATACAAAATTTAAGTTTTTATACAGTCCCTGTACACAAAAATGTCCAATGAGTAAAATGTGCCTCATACTCCAATAGGTCAATATACAAAATTTCAGCATTCTAGTGGATAAAAGAACCAGAGATATGAAGACCCAAAATAATGTGACCTAGCAGAATGAATTACCCCTTTTCCCGGCATTCATATTTCTTGTTCTTTTCCCAGAATGCTGAAAGAATTTTTTAGAATTCTGAAATTTTGTATATTGAGCTACTAGAGTATGGGGAACATTTTACTAAATGGACAATTTTGTGTACAGGGACCATATAAAAATTTAAATTTCGTATTTCTTCGAAAAATAATCCTCTGCAATTTTAATCAATTTCATAAAATTCTGCACCTTTTTTTTACGCCGCTTTCCAATTTAACACATATGTCAAGAATCAATATTTAAGGAAATAGAGGGGCGGTCAAGGTTTTTTGGGACACCCTGTATATAGTAGAGTAGTGCGAAAATTTAGTCACGGAAACACACCTCCATAAGACGTTTTAACCAGAACTTGCTCCGAGGGAGGGCCAATCCCAGCTTTGTTGAAAGCCCTAATTTCCACTGTATAACTCGAAGATTTTTGAAGTAATCCAACATAGAATTCAACAGTGGCGACATCTTCTAAGTTTTCAAAAGGCATAATTTTGTATGAGAATGGAAGAGATTGCGTTGATCCATGGGAAATCCTTTTATAACCAACGCAGAAACCTTTCAATGGACCATTCCATTTCTCTCGTGGAGGGGGCTAAAATTGAACAGGAGTGATTTTTAAGAAACATAGAAACCAACTGCATTCCATATGTAAAAATTCACAAATTCATAATATAAAGTTCTTGCCTTCCAAGTCAGAAGAAATCCATTTGAATCCTTTTGTTTCACATATACATCAGTTGGAGGAGATTCCGGTTCTATGGAATTAAAAAAATCGACTGCAGACGAGACAGAAATATAAATTTATAGTAGAGGCAGGACCGTGAACAGAACTTCAAAAAGAAGGGCATTTTGTTACGAAAAAGAGAGGGGATTTTAATGGAAATAAAATTTATTTTTATAACGGATTTTATGTCATAGCTAATAATACTGTTTAAATGTTAGTGCTTAACTTCTAAGATCCTCTTATGCACGGCTCTGATAGAAGTATTACAATTCTTTCAGATCACATAATTTCTATATTACACATGATCACACACACAATTTTAATAATATTTTATCACATCATAATATATTCTTCCATATAATCAATAGAAGAAGAGTATCAACAGCACGTCATAATATATTTTTCCATATAATCAACAGAGGAAGAGTATCAACAGCACTGGGGTAGCTCACAGATATGCGAGCCGTATGGGGCCTGGCATTATCTTGTTGGAAAATGACCACAGGCTGTGATGTCACGAAAGAAACGCAAACGGGCTCAGGATGTCATCAACATGATTGAGTCAGGGATCTCAGGCTCCTCCCACTGAATATCCCCGATGTTTTCCTCATTAATACTGAATCATATGATCTATTTTAAAGCCGTTCCAGCTCCCTATAACTTATGAATTGCTACGCACATGATGATAAATACATCATTATCGTCTGCATCTTAAAAAATCACCAGAGAATTTGGTACATGAAAACTTTGAAAAGGGATAATAATATGCTGTATACAATTCTCAAATATGGGAAAAGGTAAACACGTAAACAAGAGTATGGTAGATTGAAAAATGCATTTCTTATAACACAACGAACTCACACCTTCCTCTCTTGTAGTTATCACAATCTCACTCGTAGGTGCACTGGAACCGACTTCATTTACAGCAACCATCCAGAAAACGAACTTCGTCCTGGGCCGTAAGTCCTGTATGACAACAGAACTTTGTGAATGGGGAACGAGTGTCTCTGTGGCTTTTGAAGAAGCTAGGGAAAGGACGTGCGTTTTAATTAAAATAACTTCGTAATCACATTTCATTATTTGCATGATTACACTAACTGCTACTTACTTTCTTTTCTTTTATATTTGACGATGTAATTCTTGAGTGGCGTGTTTCCGTTGTAAGGTGGACCCCATTTTAATCTTACACTCCGGCACCAAATTTCGCCATGTTGGAAATCTTTAGGTGGACTCGGTTTTTCTGAAAAAAATGCCGAAATCAGAAGAAATAAAATCGTGTAATAAGGACTGAGAGACCTCGATATATGGCCAAAATAAATCTAAAATCTTGTCAAAGTTTATACTGCCAAAGTTTATATTTCCAGAAAATCACAAAATAATTTCTAAGATTATCTCCAACTTATAACCAAATTATTTCAAATTATAATTTAAGGGTTTTTCCAAATAATATCGAACATTAGCTTAAGAATATATATCAAGATAATGTCAAAGCTTTTATTAGTACAGTTTTCTCCACACAAAAACACAAAGAATTTAAGCCATATCATTATAAAGTACATAAAATACAACACAAAGAATATAAGCCATATAACAATGCAAAAAATATAAAACTTGGAAACATAAAAAATATAAAACTTGAAACATAAAAGATATAAAACTTGAAAACATAAAAAATATAAAACTTGAAAACATAAAATATGTAAAACTTGAAAACGTAAAATATGTAAAACTTGAAAACATAAAAAATAAGATACAAAAACACAAAGAACACAATATATAAAAATACACAGAACGTAAGATATACATAAGAGAGTTCAACATAGACATAACAACGAATATGAGACATCAAGAAGACAGAGGAGGGAATCCACTATCTTCTTGGCTTCGGCAAAAGAAAAATTTCGAGGTGTATTGAATAATAATTACCAATTATCCGAAGTCTCACTGCAGCTTGGCTTTTCCCATAAGAATTTCTTGCTGAACAGAAATACAAGCCAGTATCTTCAGCAGCAGTCCTTCGAATGACAACCGTGGCTGTAGTATTTTGTGCCGAGTTGTCCTCTTCAATGCGTACACGATCTTCACCACCAGTCGGCAAAGGTAAATTCGCGCGAGTCCAAGTGATTGTCAAAGGATTATCACCAATCACGTAGCACTGTAAGACCACCGATTCTCCCTTTTTCACAACTTTGGTTGCCTCGTTCGTCCACACTGATGGAGGCACTTGCACCTCAATGCGAATAGTCTTCTTAAGTCCGTCTCCAACACCGTTAGCAGCTTCACAAGAGTAAAAACCTTCATCTTCTTTCTGAATGTTAGTTGTCATGAGACTACCATCCTCACCAGTTCTCCAGTGATTCGTTGCCAATGGTTCCATCTGCTGCAAGTTGAAACCTGTAGAAAACAAGGGTGATTATAATTTAATGAAAGATTTATACATAGTAGAGAGAGATATATTCTGTAGTAAGATGGATCTGGTTCCAATGACCAGCTCCGGTTCTCACAAACCAGTCTCCAAAATAATTTTGTAAACAAGAACCGATTCTTTGCAACTCAGCAAACAAGGTATTAATCATTTCCAACTTACCATTATATGCACTCTTTTGAAAAAAAAATAACGAAACTCCTTTAAAAAATTATCCGATCATCTCGAAATTTCGCATGCAAATTCCTTTAGACCAAACATGCACATGGTTAAATTTTCAAATTTAATAGGTGTTAACTTCGATCATGGCGCACATTTCTACAGTGCAACTGCCATCGTATAAAAGAGGTGGTAATAACAGTCTTTGATTTTACCATGTTTGGCGCAGTATAGCCCAGATGCTCTTGCGCCATAAAAAAGCCAAACAAACAAACAATAAAAGTGGTAAAAATTGCGAACGGTTTATTTTTTCTCGTTGTCGGCGTTGCAGTCCTCTGGAGACGCAACCAATAATGCCGTTACGACGTTGACGAGGACCTTATAACCAATTGGATGACTTCGAACGTGGTCGCATAGTCGGGATGCTTGAAGCTGGCTGGTCCTACTGAGCAATAGGCCGCCACCTGCACCGTACGGACACTATTGTGCAAATGTGTTGGCAGCAATGGTTTCTGCGAGGAACTCTTCGGCAGAATGATGGCTCTGGAAGGCCAAGGTGCACGAATTCGAGGGAAGATTGGTTGGTTGTGCAATGTGCAACAGGCCCCTACTGACCCAACGTCATCATTGTCCGTTATCCAACGTGCTACAATCTCTTCTATACCATCCGAGATACCTTCCACCATCTCACGACGCTTGGCTGAGGTGGGGGTTACGCTCACAACTGCCTTTAAGACGTTTGCCTTTAACCCCACACCATCGACAGAGTCGTCTGGAGTGGTGTCGTAGCCGGTCATCGTGGCTGCCAGCAGATTAGTATCGCATAGTGTTCAACGATGAATCCCGCTTCAGTCTTGGAGCAGATGACCATCGGATCCGTGTGTGGAGGTGACAGGGTCAGCGGTCCCAACCACCCTTTGTTTTACAGAGGAACACAGCTATTACCACTAGAGTGATGGTGTGGGGTACTATCTTATAAGACAACAGGACGCCCCTAGTCTTCCTGCGTACAAAATATGTTGATGATATCTTGCGTCCGTTTGCGGTACCCTTCATGATATGACAGTTTGGGGCCATTTTTCAACAAGATAATTTCAGACTCCATACGGCTCGCATATCTCTGAGCTGTCTCGTGCTGTTGATACTCTTCCTTGACCAGCAAGGTCACCAGACCTTTCGCCAATCGAACATGGTAGGTTGCTCGATACGGGTACCCTAAAATGTTGAAGATCTATAGCAATAATTGAGGAATGCCTTTCAGAATGTGTCTGAGGATGACATTAGGGACCATTGTCACTTCTTACCTAAACGTATAGATGCATGCATCGCCGCCAGGTTGGGGTTTCACCAACTATTGATTTGAACATTCACTGTGCAATATTCAGCTACTGATGGGTCCTACGGCCCTGAATATTTTTATCATTTCCTTACGTGTATATATGTATGTGCTGGATGTACATTTAATTTCA
>QLNU02015003.1:111367170-111379384 GCA_006491805.2 Dysdera silvatica | reverse complement strand
TGCTGGATGAAGGTCTCTCCAAATGCTTTCCACACAAGTCTATCCTGGGCCATTCGTTTCCACGTCACCCCAACCTGTTTTCTTATTTCATCCACCCATCTAGTTTGAGGACGTTTTCTAGGTCTTCGGTGGTCTCTTGGAATCCAGTTCAGAATTTCTGTTGTCCATCGTTGATCAGTTCTTCTTGCAATATGCCCAGCCCATCGCCATTTCAGCCCTTATATATATATATAGGCTTTCCTGCTATATATATATATATACTTTATAAAATTTGTATTTCGTAAGGTCTCAATATTTTGTTTGAAAATTATGTAAGATGAAGAAAGGTAGGAAACGTATAGAAGGATGAAAAATGTTAAGAAATTATTAACATACGAAATGAGATGAAAGAATTGTGGAAGGGTGAAGCTTGATGAAAAAAATGAGGAATATTTTAGGCTCATACACGCTTATCTAAGCGTTAATGGAAAATATGATACATATATTGCATATACGCTCGGCCCTTTCTTTGAAAGAACCGATTTCCGATATAAATAATTAAGGATATTTATTTATAGCGGCAGAAAAAAAGGTCTGTTTTAACCGACACTCTAATGAGTCATTTGATCAATTTCAAAGCACGTAAGAAATATTTAAGATTGGAAAAATATTTCGCATCATGTGACAAAATATTTACAAGACACAATAGCCGTCTTATGGGATGTGATCGATAATGTAGACGTAAGGATCAAGGACCCCCCTACGATTTACCTTGACCTTGGCATTGATTTCCTTTCGTTCCGAACAAGGTAGACAAAAAGGTAATTTTTGTATTTAAATCCGGATTTCCCTGAAAATGAAATGCATAAAATGTTCCCAGACACGCCGTCTGTGTTCCCATAACGCAAATTTCTACAACGAATCAAAATGCAACTAGGCAAACAAATTACAGATAATATCGACTTACTTTGGGAGAATACTGCCTGGATAATTCCTACAAAATTGCAAACGTACCATAGAAAATACCGTTGGGAAATTAGCATGACGAGACAAGAATACACAGTTTTTTATAAGGAAGAAAGGTTAACTAAAAACTGGTTTTCCTGCATGGCACGAAAGTTTTGCAAAGGAGCTTCCAAGTAGGGGCTAGCCGGCAGCCATGGCTGGTTCCCCGATCAATATCATGCGGATTCCACGGCGCATATACGTCGTACGATTATATGGCCAAACTATGTATTTTATTAGGTCAAAGGACCAACTGCAAGTGATCCACGCCTGAAACAGCAAGCAGTCCCCATAATAGCCATCAGAAACTGCATCTTGTCATCAATTTCAAAGTCCACGTTTTCCGACATGGCTAGTTTCTGATCATCGCTTACTTCATTACTCTCGAACGAAGTGCGTGTTATGTAGTTTGAACTTGCCCCGTTTGGGGGCGCTTTGGCAGTTATTGTGATCGTTTCACTCGCTCTCTAATCGTTGTTAATTTATTAAAAAACACAATATATAATTAAGTAATATGTTTGAAAATTATTATTGAATAATTATAATAATAATTATTTTATTAATAAATTTGTTGTTTTATTATTAAAAATATTTTCATATTTAATTTTATAATTTAAATATATTTAGCGATCACAACTGCTTGGTTTTCAGTGAATAATAAAAATCAAGGGTTAAACATAGAACTCTAAAAATAAAATTATAAAATAATCGATATAACAATTTGATTAATCGGCAATGATTGCGATATAAACTGTTCAAAGAAATGTATTGGAGGTTCATTATTTAGAATATGGCTAGGTCCCTGAAGGGAACCACATATAATAACGTATAAAAACACATATGAAACCACATATAACAACGACTTCAGACATAGATCTCTTATTTTATTAATATATAAGGTGCGAGATACGTTCTAAATGAACTAATTCGAATTTATTTGGAAGCATATAGACATGCGAATAGGAAATTTCGATTTTATTAAACACTGGACAATAATAATATAATTTATTGTAATCGTTAAATAGTAGTTAAAAAATACATCATGAGATATTTAACAAGACACAAACATTATGAGATATAAACATTATGCAGAAAGGGAAAGTATGGAGGGATAAATTAAAAAAATTATCTGAGATAAAATTCAGAGAATTCTAATTTTTTACCAAATACTTAAACTTGGTATTTTGCACGCCGCTGAGCACCCGTTAGCGTTTGTGGGCATAGGCGTAGGGTCGTTGGGGTTGTAATCCATTGAAATGAAATTTTGTATATTTAACATGGGAATGTACGAGTTGCAGCTCTGTAACTCCCTGCTTGTTGAGCCTATAACCCCCCCCTTCGGAACTTTCTGGCTACGCTTATGTTTGTGAGTGATTTAAAACTTTCGAAATGCAGTTCCATTGTGAATGTGTTATTATTATTTATCATTTTAACCTTAAAGGCGTTTTTTAACCGAACTCTAACTTATAAAATCTTTCGGATTATTTTCCCCCTTCACGTTTTTGCGCCAAATTTGAAAATCAATTTTTAGTATTTAGTATTAATGTTATATACTTCAACCAAAAAGTGAGTTCCACCACGTAAGTTGTCTATCGGTCTATCTGCATGTTGTAAAACATTATATGTGTTGTATAACATATATATATTATATTACTAAATTACTCTACATAAGTTACTAAATCTACTTTTTTTTAAAAAAAGTTGCTTGTTATAAAAAAAGTAAAATAATTACAATGTTTTTATAGTTTAAATTTAAACTTGTTCTATTAATTACATTGTAAATTATCATTTTTGTTATTGTATATGTCTCCTTTACTAGCTTATCCTTCTGTCGTACTCAACAATAATCTACCCTAAGCCATATAGTTTAATTAAAGAAAAGCCCAGCTTTAATTCATTATCGTAAATTAAATATTTTGGTGAGTATAAAGGAAGGCTAGTAATATAACAACATTTACCTAAACTATTTAACACAGTCCAAAACTAAAAATTTTCCAGGTGGGGGCCCCGAAACCGCCCCCCCCCACGTAACGACATCCTGGATCCGCCACTGAAAGCACGTAGGGAAATATAGTTCGCTATATAAAAGCGCGTAAGGAAATATGATTTCTTATAAAAACATGAAGGGAAATATAATTCCCAATATTCCCTACGCAAATTAGTAGGGAAAATAATTCCCGATATTCCCTACTCAAATTAGTAGGGAAAAATAATTCCCTCTTGTGTCTGGGGATCTGGTTATTACCTCATTATCAGGTATTTATGTCTAAAAAAAAAAAGTTCGCAGCAACACGGCTATCATGCCGTTTGAACGATCGCGTGACGAACAGCTTGTGTACATGGCATGATTTGAACAAAGAAACTTGTTTACGTGATCTTGATTATCTAATTTTGTTTACAGATGGTGGCTAGAGAGAAAGAGATAACAGATATCGCAAGTTCACGAATTGTGGGTGAAGGTCGCGTGGGTCTATATCTCGTCAGTTGCTATGTTTAGGTGAATGACCCGTTTTCTTACGTCACAATTCCCTGAAAATGGAGTTGTAACAATTTTATTAATGTGCCAAGACGTTGACACGCAATTTCACTCCTACCGTTTTTCCCAACAGTACGGATTCTTATGTTTTATTCAGGCTATTATTCACAGGTCAACCAACTAGACTATTTTTAACTATAAACCCTTCTCCGTATCTTTTTTGATCATACTATCTGAACAGGTTTTGATTTCCACCTGTTCCTTCATTTATAGTTATCAAATATAAGAAATATTTCTACCGATTTGTTTGGGACCATTTTTTCATTCATCCAATTCTTCATTTACCAAAATTTTTCATCAATGCGTGATGAGTTTCATATGTGATAAACGATGTTTTCATCTATGAAAATCTGTCACCTATAATGATTCTTTATCCATGAAAATTTATTATTTATGATAACTCTTCATTTATGATAATTCCTCGTCTATCATGATTCTTCACTTATTGTGATTTCTCGTTTATGATGATTTCTGGTCTACGATGTTTCTTCATTTATGACGACTCCTCGTCTATGATGTTTTTTCATTTATGACGACTTCTCGTTGATGACTCCTCCTCGATGACGACTCCTATATGATGATTTTTCGGTTATGATGATTCCTCATCTATCAAAATTCTTCATCTGTGTTTATAATTATGCTTCTTACCTTTTTATATAAAAACCCTAAAATAAACACTTCTTAAAAAGATGTATACATATATCATATGAAAAAAACACAAATGCTGGCTCTATGGAGTTTAAAAGCATGGGGCTGAAAATTATGAAACAAGTAATTATTAATCGTATACTGATAGATACATTAACATCGAAACAATCGTATGCCCTACCAATTTTCAATAAATCTATTACGAAAATTAATTAAATATTTGACTGAATAATAATTTATGTTCCATATTCATTACCAATGAGCTGCAACGGAATGAATGATTACTCGTGATGTCAAAATCCCTTTCTGTCTTGTGAACAATTAAATCTATTCGAGCTTATAGTGATCGGCTCACTATAGAAATGCTGCTGTTAGCAAAAACAGTGAAGAAATTTCTTAAAATAAGCTTTACATACGCACATGATTGTTTAGAAAAGCTTTTTCATCTAAAATTTTAGTATTCAAAAATCTAAGTAAGAAGCAGAAAAAGAGAGAAAAAAAAAGGAAAAGATAGAGAAAGAGACAGACAGAGAACACTTCCAGCGATTAGCAATGCTATTACAAATGAGCAATCCACACCGCACACGGACATAGGGCCAAGGCTCTAGACCCGCAGAAGACAGGGGCCCCACCGGGGCAACCAACAAGCTTAAACAATATTTGTGCTTTTAAAACATTTCGTTTCCGAATTAGATTTTTACTTCGGATGAAGGAAAGAATTAAAAGACAATAAAAGTATATTCGTATTATAAAAATTTAGAGTGAGAGAGAGAGAAAAAGAGAGTGAGAGAAAGAGAGAGATGGGGGCTTAAGTAGCTTTGAAAAAGATCATGACATGCGCAGGGGCGAACTCGGTCCTCTAAAAGGGCGCATACCTTGGCTTATCGGAGATGCGAGTCCTATCTCTCATGGGGGCGCACGGACCCGGGGGTCGGTTGGTTGGCGGCTCATCTTACCCCTGACCATTCGGCGTTAAAAAATAATAGTGTGTTTTAATATCCGTTGGGGTATTGAGCTCTCTGAGCCCACCCCGTTTCTACGTCACTGATGCCACTATAATTTTCTCATATGACAATTTTCTGACAAATCAAACAAACGGTTCGAGGCGCTGCAATTTCACTTTCATACATTGTACTTTCTTCATTAATTTTTTTCGCAAATTTTTTATTCAATCTAGTGTAAGCTTCGAGTGTTTTTTGCAACTAAATATATCCCAAACTGGCTACTTTCCAGCCAATAATAGCAGTTATTTAATCGGAGCATTTACGATTGAGTGATTGTGATAGTTACCGTATCACACAATTATCATTAGCGATTACTTCCGGGTTTGCAGTTTGCCTTACTCCGCTTTTGTCGCTAGAAACGCTAGATTTAGTGCCGGATTCCAATAAAGGAAATACTTTATATGGTCTATTTGTCGTTGCAATATTCGAATGGTAACACTATTAAATCACAATGTGATTGCAGGTTCATTGCTCTTGCGTTAATAAATCAATTTCCTTACGTTAATTCACGACGCCCTTTGCAACAATATTCATAACCAAAATAATGCAAATTAAGGTAATTATTTTACATACGTTTATTTATACGTTGATAGCTATTTTCGTAGACATGTGCTACCAACAGGACCGTACTTGGCGAGGGTACAAAAAATGCCCCCCCTGCACTTAGGAGGCCAGATATGGGGCGGCCGCAGAATGTTCATTATATTATGATATCGTCTTTACTATTTGGATCAAGGATAACACCAAGGAACTTTGTTTTATCTTATGAAAATAGAAATCAACAAATGTTGCATCATAAGAACGAAAACAATGCGTTCTGATGATGGTAAAATATGGCTATCGAAACATATGTTAAGGGTTGAATAAAATTTGCCTAAAGCTGTGTTAATTTTATGTCGTCCTGATAATTAAGTCAAATTATGTCTACGAATTGTCAGTTTATGATCTGTGCAATACTCCGACATAGTAATTCTGAAACTTTTACGGCCCATTGCCCCCTAGTGTCATATAAACAACCACCCCTCCCTTCACCAGATAGACAAAGCAAATAAAAAATTTCGATGTTTTTATACAATTAATAACATAACTACGTTTAATAAAAAATTTTGTCTAATTAATAACATAATAGCATGTTTAATAACAAACTTTGTCCTTCATCGCTCACTAGATACATTCACCATCTACTTTGGGAGTATGATTGATTCACCATCTACTTTGGGAGATAGATTCACCATCTACTTTGGAAGTCAATGATCTAACCAGATATACTGTAGATGTCGGAGAAGGGTCTTTTCACCCTGAAAAAAAATTCTTTACTTCCTGTAAAATAATTCGATACTAATATATTATTATATATTAATATATTTATTTGTATTTAATTAATATAATAATTATTAAGATAATTATCAATAATCACAATTTATTTTCGTATATTCAATCCGCTTGAAACCGCGGATCATATTTCTTGAGTATAATGTCTGTTACAATTTTCTGCATGTCTGTTACAAATTGGTTGTTTTAATTAGTGCATTAATCTTACGTCTATATAAATATATCAGTAGAGTCACGCAAGGGTGGTCTGGGTCCTCGCAAAGGGCGCATACCTTGGATTTTTGGAGGGCGCTAGTCATATCGCCCATAAGGGCACACCCGCCCTTGGGCGTAACCATTTAGGCAGCATGTTTTGCCTTTCGGTTAATGCAACCCAGCTACGAATTTCACGTCTATTTGGCTTTAGTATTATAATAGAAATAAAATACAGGGTACCAGGGAGGAAATTACATAAAAAGGTTAAACACTGGTAAAATAGCAATGAAAAAGATCACTCAAGCTTTCGGACGCATCAGCAGCAGTCCTTCATCAGGAGTAATGACGATGTTATGTTTCTGTCTCTTTTTTATACTTGAAATTTCTGGAAAACCCTTCATCAGAGTAGTCCCGCAGAATGGGAAAACCCAATGAGAACCAATGGGAGGCCTCCAATAGAATCATGGAAGAACCCCAATAGGGACCAATGAGAAACCCACACTGCGGGTTACCTAATTTGGGGATGTCTCATACATTTCAGAGTAAGAGTTGTTTATAAGTTTCTGGAAGTGGTTGTGATGTATTAATGGCTTTCCCGTGTAGTTTGTAAGTTTCCCAAGATTCTAAGAAGAGTCTACTATTCTTGTTTGTGATGTGACGGTGTAGTATTTTTGTTGAGTCCCAGTCGGGTTCGTGTCCGTGTTGTAAAGCGTGTTCTGCCAGACGTGAGGCTATGTCTCCTTTCGCGAGTGCTTGTTTGTGTTCTTTTTTTCTTGTTTTGATCATTCTTTTTGTTTGTCCTATGTAATGTTTGTTGCAGTCTTTGCATGGTATTTGGTATATGGCGCCTGTGAGATCTTCTGGTGGAACTGGGTCTTTAACTTTTGTAAGTTGTTTGCGAAGTGTTGTGACAGGGGAATAGAATGTTTGGATATTTGCCTCTTTAAGGATGCGAGAGATTGTTTCGGAAATGCCGTGAATATATGGAATAGATATGCGGGTGTGAGATGTATTGTTTAAAGATGTACTATTGGGTCTACAGTTTCTGAGAATGAATCGTTTAGGGTATCCATTATTTTTAAGTGCCGTGTGTATGTGTTTTGTTTCTGTGTTTGAAAGTGTTTCATTACTGCAGTGAGAATTCGCTCTAAGACTTAATGTTTTAACAACGGAAGCTTTGTGGCATGTTGGATGATGCGATTTAAAATCGAGATATCTGTCTGTATGTGTGGGTTTACGGTAAACTGAGGTGAAGATTGAGTTATCGTGAGATCTGTGTACAAGAACGTCTAGGAAAGGGAGTTTATTGTTCTGTTCTGTTTCGTATGTGAATTTTATATGTGAGTTTAAGTTATTAAGGTAATGGAAGAAGCTTTGGAGTGTATTAGTTTTAAGTACAACAAACGTGTCGTCGACGTATCTTTTCCAGAATTTAATGTTAAAATTCAGTGAAGACAAAGCAGTTTCCTCAAATGACTCCATAACCAAGTTAGCTACAACACTTGAGACCGGAGATCCCATGGCAGTGCCAAAAACTTGTCTATAGATAGAACCATTTGAGGAGAACACAGCAGAGTCCAGACAAAATTTCAACAATGTGCAGATGTCGTGAGGTGTTAGTGAAGTGCTCTCGATGGTCTTCCCGGATGGAATGTCCAACTGCCATTCATTTTATGTACAAGGACATTATGAAAGTTCTCACGCACATAATAATAACTGGAAAAAATGATGAAAGAACGGAAGCAACTACACTTAAAAATTACTTTGAAAATTATGAAACGATACTTACGATTGTTATGGAAGCAGAAATTTTAAGCAGCATTAGTACCATATCAAAGCTTTTGGAATCCTCTGAAGCAAATCTGAGCAGCGCTGCAATGTTGCTGGAGAAAGCTGCGAAAGATGCAAAACTCATGCGAAGCAAGTTCCAAGACATAGTCCAGAAGGCATACATTGTCGCGAGATTATGAGGGAACAAATCCAGTGTTTGCGAACAAAAGACAGGGTCAAATGAAGAGACATTTTGATGAACTGTGCAGTGATGAACGCTTGTCGAACTCTGAACGCTATTTTGAGGCCCAGGTATATAATAGAAATTTGGATATAATAATCACCCAACTGGAAGCCCGTTTTGTCTCACTGAACAAAGTAACTGGTTTATTTCACGTGTTAACTCCTCAGTCGTTAGTGTTACTCAGTGATGTCGCATTGCACGCTGCAGCCATGACACTTGTTGATGAATATGACGTAGATATTACCTTCACATTTGCTTCACAGATCATTTCTTTCCGATCGATCTTCAAAGAACATATTTCACATTTGAAAACTGTTCTGTATGTTGCAAAATTCTTGATCATTGAAAACTATCTTCTTGCTTCCAGTTTTTCTGAAATATGCACGGCATTGATTTCATTTTTGACAATTCCTGTTACGTTTGCTTCTGCTGAACGCTCATTTTCAAAATTGAAACTCATAAAGACATATCTCAGAAGTTCAATGTCGCAGAATCGCTTGTCGGATCTGTCTGTTATTTCGATTGAAGTGGAATGAGCTAAAGTACTAAACACATCGGATATTATTTAAACAGTTGCCAAATCCAAAGCTAGGAAAAAGAAATTTTAATATTTGTGTTAATATTAAAAGTTACACAATTTTACATTAAGGGTACCCGGAACAAAAATTTACAAAAAATTTTTTTTTGGTTTTATTTTTTTTACAATAGTAGAAGTTTGCAAAATATATATTTTTTTAAATTTAACTCATATTTGGCAGCCACCTTTTAAACTGCCATTCATAATTCATGTTTACATTCGGAATTTGATGAAACAAACCATCAAATTAGGTGGAGGGAGGACTACCCGTTACCTACCTTAGCATTATTGTTATTCGTTTTGCTTCAGTTTATTATGTTGCTGTTGTTTATTTGTTCTTCTACCGTATGTTAAATATTATTTATATAAATGTTATATATTATTTGCCACAAATGTTATATATTATTTACACAAATGTTATATATTATTTATACAAATGTTATATATTATTTATACAAAATGTTATATATTATTTATACAAGTAGTATATATTGACATACAAAAGATGTTATATATTATTTATACAAATGTATATATTAGTTATATAAATATTAGTTAGCACTAAAATATACCAAAATGCACTACAATTTTTATTCGTATGGGGGCCCCCTGCACCCCCTGACTACGCCCATAGGGTCCCCAAATAAACATCTGCCCCCGGGCCCCATGAAGCGTAGCTACGCTACTGTTGAGCCATGTGTGAAAACAAAAATATCATCAATTCATGACAAACAGTATCTATGAATTACTTTAACGTTTAAAAAATTTAGCATTAAATAATTCAGGCACTGTCGGTTCTTTATGAGTTAAAATTTAAGTTGTCATTAAAGTCAGTTTCTGATAAGCATTAATAAAAAAACGAGATTGGTAAAATAGCGTGAGTAGTAGGACATGCCTATAAGTACTTAAGTATAAGCACATACGCGTATATGTGTATGTGTTTTTAACAATAGTACTTGAAATATATTCATTCGCTGGCTTGTGTATAAGTACTTGTGTATAACCACGTTCACATAAGTATATGTAAGCGTATAAGCATACGTATTATATAAATATTTGTGGGTTATATATTTATATTTATTTATTATATATTTATTTGATAAACAATTCAGGGGCGGACTGGGTCCTCTCAAAGAGCGCATACCTTGGATTTTTGGAGGGCACGAGTCCTTGCCTATTCAGAGGCGCGAAGCCTATCGCCCATAAGGGCGCACCGTCTCAGTCCGCCCCTGAAACAACTCAAATGACAGTTCCATTGTTTTTAAGTTGGCAGTTTGGAAGCAGGTTGTAGCGTACAAAGAAATTGAAGAGTGTAATTCTAAATGTAGGTCACTATCGTTTGCACGTCATCGATAACACAATAAACGCTTTTCACTAGCGACAAACGACAATACGTAATTGCACTGTGACTTAAAAACATCCTTCATCGCTTAAAAAGCAAAGAATTAAAGGATTCTGGTCAGTTTTCGTGTTGTATGTTTCATACACCACTGCCACCGCACTATTTCAGTCCGATGTCATTGATCGGAAGAGTGTTTTAATGATGCTCGATTACGAGATATTTTTACAATCGAAAGAATCGTCATAGACTCACATTTATAAGTGGTGCAATAAATCAGTCGTCGACGAACTTAAAAATCGAGATGTTTGTTGCGAATCTATATTGCTCATGAGCGTGAACATCGCTGAATCAATGCTGCAAACTTCCTAATATATGGCGGTGTTGTCAATTTAGTGAGTACATAGTTAGATCTAGCGACTTTTTATGAAATCCAATCATCGAGTCAGATTTAAAACCATCAAGAAGTTTCGAGATGTCCATGTAATTGAGGCAATTGACTAAAACGGCTGGCAATCGCGCATCACTAGAGTGTTTTAATGCTAAATTATTTTATTGGACAATACTTTCATTAGATAATATTTTTTGACATTGCTTTTTCCAAAATTTGCACATCTCTTTTAATTAGTATGAGAAAAAACGATTCTTGTTTAAGAACTTCCCTTTATCATTCCAAATTTTGTTTGTTTTTCTCTTTCAAATAGCACATATACAGGTTTGTATGATGTACGTAACTAGAAATTAAGAAATTTATAATGTATAATTATCATGTACAATTTTGTTTATAATAGAACAGAATAATGGAATTGCAAGAGAGTTCCTAGAATTTCATTGTTGTTTATTGTACAAGAGGAACAAACAATGGGAAAGATGTCCACCGTTGTGGTACTGTTTCCCCAGAAATGTGATATTCCAAGGACAGACAGTAAAGATTGAAAGAGGTCACACAAATTATTACGACCACGGATAGAATTCCAATCATTTACTTAAGAATTCCATAAATTCATTGAAGAACAAGAGATACTTCTATTTACAGGTAGTAACGGGAAGTTTCCAGGAACATATTTAATAAAAAATTTGATTAAAAGTGAGTATCGATTAGAGAAGAACTTGTTTATCAGTTGGATATGAATTCTGTATAAAATTTGTAAAAGATATGACTTCATTTAGAAAGAAGTTTTTGAAGCTCACATTCTTTCTGTTCTTTCTAAAAAAAAAATATATATATATATAGATTTTTCTAGATAACGTTTTACGTCATCACAAACCTTATGACAAAATCAGCTTGTATAATTTTATCAACATTTCATTTTACAATAAGAGCAATGGTATTCAAAATATTGTTACAGAAAGACGCCTCAAAAATAAAATAATTTTCATTTTTCAGTCAATTTTTAGTAATTTTTCAGTCAATTTTCAGTTAACTTTTAGTCATTTTTCACTCAATATTTTCATTTTAGAATACGCTGAGATTTAAAAGTATTTATCTTCATCAACGGGAAAGAACAGAAAATGTTGGGAGTTTAAATATCTATCAGTTAGGTTAATTTAATTTTTATATGACAGTTATGTCACTTCATATCTG
>QLNU02015003.1:111341949-111367070 GCA_006491805.2 Dysdera silvatica | reverse complement strand
ATATTTCTAAATATTTAAGTATATTTCTAAATATTTAAGTATATTTCTAAATATTTAAGTATATTTCTAAATATTTAAGTATATTTCTAAATATTTAAGTATATTTCTAAATATTTAAGTATATTTCTAAATATTTAAGTATATTTCTAAATATTTAAGTGTATTAATAAATAATTAATTATACTGATAATTGATTAAGTGTATTGTTAACTGGTTGGTTATATTGTGAAATGATTAGACATATGAAAAATGATGACATATGAAAAAATGATGACATATGAAAAATGATTAGACATATTAGGAACGAAACATCATGAAATAATACGTGAAAATTCCGACACCCACGTTTATTATTTCGTACTAGAGTTTTGTTTTGAGGAGAAAAGAGATGCCATCCTCATCCCGGATTTGAACCAGGGTTCTTTTGTATTAGGTTTTTCTTTTTCTCCGAAAACAAATGCTCTAGTATGAGCTAATAAACATAGGTGTCGGAATTTTCACATCTAATCATTCCCCACGAAAAAACTTGCCCCGGAGGCTTTCTTGTGTTGACCATTATTTGGCAATTGTGTTATCCCTGTGAAGGGTAATAATATCTTACATCATGAAATAGTCACACGTTGGTGTTTCTCAAAGCATGTTTTACTGAAGCTTAGGGTTTTGTGAGAAACATTTAAAACATTGATGAAATCTTCAAGAAAATCTAATTTTTCTCCATGCCTACCCTCAGGTAAGTCAGCAAACCATAGCTAATACCCTGGTACAATATAGGGTGACATTGCACAGTTCGCCCCATACTGAATTTGGTTGAGTGTATCGCTCACTGATTGGATGAATTTCAGAACGATTCAGAATACTACTAAATTATTGGGTCTATTGAACCGTTTTACAATGATTGTACAAGTTAAGGTTATTTCTAAGTTTTTGTATTTGAGTATAACATAGCAATCAGCACTTCCTTTTGTACTTATTAGCTGAAATAGTATTTAATATTTTTTGATGAAATACAACCTATATTTCAGATTAAGAACTCCGTAATATTTTCAAATGAATTTTAAATATCATGTTTAAAACCCCAGCTATCTCGCCTTTAAAATTTTAAAACGATATATTTTTGACTGTATTTTAGAAAATTTTGTTCATCCTATTTACAGTATTATCCCGATTTACAGTAGAACCTCCATAGAGCAGCGTTGAAGATCCCATAAAAGATTTGGACACGTGGAAAGAGTTTTTCATCGTAATGAACGATTATTTCACATCATAGGGTTCACGAAAACTTTGATATTCGAAATTATATTTGTCATGACGTTTCCTATATTCATCCTATATTCATTCCCTTTCGGAATTTAAGCGCAAGGTTCCAGAAATTATTTTTTCCTCGAATTTTTCTGCCCCTTACCGATGTTCAGCCATTTCTCTTTTTGCTGTTTTTTATTTATTGAAATTACACATTTATTTATCTATGAACAGCATAATGCGGGTGTTGACAGGTCGATTATGTTTGTGGGGGGGGAGGGGGGCATCGGACTAGTCAGATCAGTTAAACTGGTCTTTTTCCGGTGTCTCCAATATCTTTGTACAATTGCTTCCTAATTTTTATTTTTAGATAATTTTGTATTAAGTTAAATGTAGGACGCTAATTAACTTAAAATTTTATGATTTACTGATTGTAACGTGTTGTACATTGATGTGAATAAAGATTCATTGATTGATTGAATGATTGATTGAAAGAAAAATTCGTATATCTGAAGTTCGGTACATAGAAGTTCTACTGAATATTACCTCATTGCATGAAAGATTAAGATTATCATAATTGTCTTGTATTTTGGACGAAATGTTTTCGAACGTGAAAAAAAATTTCGATATTTTTGCAAGTGGTGACATTAAATATCAGAATGGTGACTTTCACAACCAAGCAGCACATTGATTTTATCTTCGTTTTTACAGCAGGCTTGCAGCATAGAAAGATACACTGACCAAAGCAGTGATCAATTCTCTTCATCCATATTAGATAGGAAGAATAATCCAGTGATTCGATCAGCGAATGATTTTGTACATCTCTATGCTGTAAGCGTACTGCGAAAATGCAGATAAAATCAATGCATTGATTTAATTTGTGCTTTCACAACACACTTACAGCATAGAGGTGTACAAAACTGCACAATGGCGGAATGAACGATTCTGTCCATCCATATTAAATCGCCATTCATTAGATACAATTCAACCCGTGAATGATTTTGCACAATTCTATGCTGTAAACGTGCTGTGAAAATACAGATAAAATCAATGCAAGGTCAGACTGCCATGATGGACATGAGAAAATCCAAGTTTATGAATCAAAACCGAATTCAAATTAATGAAAGACGCATTCACATCAGGAGTGCATGAATGATTATTTTTATGAAGTAATTGTTCATGAATCAATTGACAATTTATAATGCAATATTGGCGTGGGATACTATTGAGTTATCTGTGAAACAAACAAGTCCTTGATTAGAAAGTTGAATTATCCCCGCGTTCGTTTTAGATATGCATCTTTTAAGCGGCTATTTATAAAAAGAAAGGGAATGGTGGAACTAATAAATCTAAACAAGTTGCGATGTCGTTAAGTGTCAAAGGAAGGCGGGAAAAAAGCCCGCGAAAAGTGGATGACCCCTTGCTCTACTTTTCTGACCATTCGAAAATCCGAGAAGAGGGAAGAGGCGGAAAGGAAATTGACCAGTATCTATATAAATAAAGACAGTCACTGGGATGCCGCATACATTCATCAGTAGCAGCAGTTTCGCGGAGTTTCTGAAGAAGTAAGAAATTACGTTTTCATGTAGTTTTACTTTGTAATCGACATTTGTGTCAATTCATTTTTATTAGTCTTTATTTAATTGAAATTGACCACAAAAAATGACATTGACTGTCAGGGGTATAGCAATTTAAAAATTATGACGGGGTGTGGGGGTATTTCGGTAGCTTTAAAAAAGATCGTGTGATTTGTCCTTGAGTGAGTAATTGGGAAGGGTGGCCGCCGAAGGCGGCACTGTAATCCTGTGATGATTTGGCGTTAAAGAGAGAAATGTGCCTTAATGCCCAATGTGAGAAGTTTAAGGACCCCCCCCACTTTCTACAACCCTGTTGATTGTCATTCTCAAAAGAGCCAGAAAACCCTGTCTGTTTGAAACAAATTTTGTGGAAAGGGGATAAATTATAATTGACATATCTTAAGAAAATTTCCATTCGTTTACTTTTCTTTTACAGAAACTTCAGAATGCAGAAAGAAACACTACTTGGCGCCTTGGTGACAATTTTGGTGAGCTTAATATCGTTGACGTCGGCGCAAAGAAATTTGTTTTACAAAGGATTTAAAACTCTACCTCCACCCCTGCCCCTTCATCTGCAGAGCCTTGGAAACCCTCTTTTTGCAACCCACGACTTTGGCGCACCCGCACCGCCCCCGTTGGGGGCTTCACTTTTCAGTGGCGCCCACAGTTTTACTTCTCCGACTGTAGTTGGTCCTTTCGAGGATTTGTCCATGTTGGGAAGTTTCAATTCCTACGATGGATTCGATCCTTCTCCCGATTTCCTGGATGTCCCGGAATTTCACGGGTTTACGGGAGGTTTTACCCGCGATTTCGCCATGAGTGCTTCTCAGAAACATCCGTAAGTAATTGACTTTTACAATCAATTCTAAAAAATCTGTCATATTTCGAGTTAAAGGATTTTAATGATAGCCCTTTTTTAAGGGAATGATTCACGAAAATGCTTTAAAAAACGAGTTTTTTTATTTATTTAAAAAATATAGATTCTTGCCTTTCAATCATACAAAATTTTTGGTTCTAGGTCAATTAAAACTATTTTTAAACAAATTTACTAATGTAATAAGTGAAATTAAATGCACTACAAACTTTTTACAAAAATGCGATTTTCTCAAAATATTTTTTTGTCACAAAAGAAACATTTTTTTCAAAATCTTTAGTTTCGATTGACTTATAATTTTTTGGGTAAGTACATGTAAATATTTTACATACGTTGTGTGTAGCGTGTTTTATTTTTTATTCAGTTTTTTAATTACTGCCCTGAATGTAAAATAAGAATCGTGTTTTCTAGAATTTTTTTTCATTTGATATAAATATTTTTAATTTTAAAAATATCGTGTGTATCGTAAAATGCCACACATAAAAAATGTAAATATGTTTACTAACTATACAAAAAAAATTTTGTATGCATCGAATAAGTATTTTCGGAGAAAATGTCCGTAGCTTTAACCCTTTTCTCTTTTTTTTTTCAATTCTACATTTGTATATACAGTGTTACCTCCTGTAAGAAACACCTCCGAATAAGGGACACCTCTATTTAAGGAAAGATTCCTGCGGTTCTCAATCACTTTGACTGTATGTGTACGTATATATCAACGTATGCATCCAGTCCCGTAGTTAGATTCTTTTTTACAAGGGATCTGAAAGTTACAGGGAGGCTCAGAAAGCTAGGGGGGAGGGGCTTAAAATTCGTAAATATTTTGATGTATTTTATTAATATATTTAATAATACTAAATATATAAGCAGACTAATATATTTAACGTTAATAAATAAATTTCTTAAAATAAATTTTGCATTAAAACTTATAAATTTTAGTATACCCCCGAACAATTTCCCTTATCCTTATTATAAGGTATATGAGGACTCAAACCTCTGTAAAAAACATTATGTAAACCAGATCTACCGTAAAAAAGCTATTTATATTTTAGTTTTTATATTTATATTATATAATTTATTTATATTTTTATATATTAGTATATTTTCAACGTCAAAAGACAATTTGCGCTGTCGTATACAATTTATAATGCAAAAAATAATACAAAAAATTTAAAATGAAATTCTACAAAAATTTATTTTGAGAAAAAATATTTTCAAGGGGAGCTGGCTAAATTTATAGGTGGGCTCAGCCCGCTCTAGTCCCAGCCTGGCTACGGCTCTGCATGTACTTCCTATTAAGAAGAGACACCTCTATTTAAGGGACAAAATTACCTATCCTGTGAGTGTCCTTTATTTGGGAGGTAACGCTGTATGCAGAGCTGTAGCTAGGCTGGAACTATAAGAGATGAGCCAAGACAGTAGCTTGGATTTAATTTCGGGGGGGGTGGGGTTCAAAAATTTTTACAGCATGTATCGATACAATCACAGCATGCAAGGCCGTAGCCAAGTCCCATTAAAAATTTAGTTTCGGAGGGACCAGTCCCTGAGATCCTCCCTATGGGATGAGCCCCTCCCCCCCCGGGAATTTTTTTCTCAAAATCAAATATTGTAGAATTTTATTTTAAATTTTTTGTTTTGTACGAAATTGTACATGACAATGGAAATTGTTCTTTGACGTTAGAAATGTATTCAAAATAGCTCTCTACTGTAGATCTTGTGTATGTAATTTTTTTTACATAGGTTTGAGTCTTCATATACTTTATAATAAGGATTGGGGAAATTATAGAGGGGTATACTAAAATTTATTTCTTAATGCAAAATTTACGTTAAGAAATTTATTTATTAATATTAAATATATTGGGCTGCTTATACGCGGCGTTTCCGAATTCATGGGAAAAATTTCTAGGAGTTGTTGGGGACACCAAATAAGGCATGTTTGTCCATATCCCCGTGTCCGCAAAGGGGCCGGTTTGGCTGTAGAGCGTAACTACTGTTTATGTCCATCACGTTGCTACGTAGCCAATTACATGAATTAAATGCAATTTTTGATACATAATTTAAGTAAATGAGCTAATAATACAGTAGAGACAAAGAAATCCGGAATTCCGTTTTCTGATTTTGATCTGTGTTACTGTTTAGTGAAAATAAGCCTAAAACTGCCTTTTTTAACACACTAGAAAAGAGTTGGGAACTCCCAAGTATGTGTAACAGGTGAAGAACATCAAAAGGATTTTTGTTCAGTGAATTTTTTTCCAAAAATTAGCCGTTCGGGCACTACAGTGAATTTAGTGTTTGCATCCACCACATTCAAGGTTTTCACAAATGGCTACAATGCGCCATTTTAAGAATTTTTCAATTTATTTAATGTTATCGGACGTCGCTCTCTCTCTCTAGCGTCGTCTCTTTCTTAAATCAGTTAAATTCACCGTAAATGTATGTGTAGAATTTGCCGCTTCAGTTGTGACCGTGGATTCTATTTCTTTTTTATGCTGATTAATTTAATTTGCAACGGCAAAACTACTTTTTGCAAAAAAAACAAAAAAAAAACGACGTTTCCAGGTGCAGTATCGAATTCGGGACTTCATGCAATGACGAAAAGGATTGGCTTAACAGCTGATGACCATTAAACTGCTTACGTGGTAAGAGGTTTTTTTCCCCTTCGGGGCTCTGTGCAACGACAAAAAGGACTCGCTTAACAGATGATGGCCATTAAACTGCTACCTGGTAAAAGGTTTTTTTTTCCTTATTTTAGTTTCTCAAATGCTTCTCAGTTTCTCCGCGTTTTGCTTTCGGCGCGAATGATTTCATTTACAACGGCAAAACTACTTTTACAAAGAAAAAGAAGGCAACCTTCCCATGCCGGGTATCGTAGTGAGAACGCTATTCAGTGACGAAAAGTTACTTTTCTCTGCTTCTCGGTTAGCTGTCACCGCTTTTCGTCCTTACATAGACAAACCAAGCCTAATATTTTCCGTAAATGATATTTTATCAATAAAGAAAAGTAATATGTGCGTCGTGTTGCTTACCAAAAACAAAGCTTTTGTCCGATTTTATAAAAAAACTGAAAATGTATCTATACATTGGTCGGTAGTCTAATTTTTAAAGGCTAATTTATAAATAATTTAAGATTAGCAAAACTATTTATTTAAGACTTACGTTACAAAGCTATTTAATCATGACTAATTTACAAAGCTGTTTATATGGTGGATATGTAATTATTCTTGTTGAAATGATTTTAAATGTCTAATTTAAATATATATAAATAAAAATATAATAATATAAATATATATAAATTCTTTATTTTCAGGATTAATGTTTTGATATGGAGAATTTTTTTCTTTCTCCGTGTTCATTTTGTGATTTTTATTTAATAGCATGGCTACCAGAAATAAAGTTATTATTATTATTATTATTATTAATTGACGACCCGCTGTGCAGCAATAATAGTAGCTGACTGGAACTTCGAATTTAATGACGAAATAAATGTGAACGGATTAGCTTAAATAAAGCTCTCATGAAGTATAATAAAGTGTTATTGCTACTTTTTTTTTAATAACGAAAGGTATTAAAATGCACTATTTGTGTAGTAAAATAAATTGCACAATTTAAGTGTCTATGTTGTGAAATATAACATTTTTATTTATATACATTCCAGGTTATTCCTTCATCCTTTATACGGCAACGAGTATACGTTTCTGAGGAGACAAAGTAATTGAAATACGTGGCGCCATCTACTGTCAATTTTTGTTGTAAATAACATATTTTCTGATCTCCCATTTCATGAAGTCATATTGTATCGTAAATATTATGTTTTATTACAGTTACCATAAATTATTTCATTCTTATATGCATTTCATTATTGTTGCCTAGATTTTACTGTTATTTCTAAAGCAGCCAATTAGCAAAACAAGTTATAAAACAGCTGTTTTTCACTGAAAACAACTTCAGCAGCTGTTTTTCATTTCTGCTGCTTGTTATTGTAGATGGGTTCATTTGCCAAGGCCAAAACTTTCAACGAAAAGAAAAAACGAACACGTGTGCATTCCCGGAAACGAACTCGGAACCATATTTAATGATGAATCTCGACTTTCCAGCACTTAAAACAACTTCTAGCTTTCCCGTTCGGTTCTTAACTTTAGCCCAAGTTTCTCACCAACGTTTTATTCCTTCAATTAGGTCATCCTACTTCAATTCAGCTGAATTTACAATACAAATAAACTCATAACAGCCTACACAAGTCTTACTTTTACTTAGCAATTTAGTTCTTCACAAAAATAAAATCTTACCTATCAGATAAGAGAAATAAATATGTAGGTAGAAGATAAGAGATGAAAAACTTGCAATGTACAATTCAATATTTAATTAATTAAGTTTAGATATGCATACGATAATGTGTCCAATATACAATTCAGCATATTATTTAGGTTTTGATATGCCTACTAAATGGCAGTATAAGTAAATGCCACTCGTTTCCCTAACATGAGTTGAAGCGACTTTCTTTATTTGAAGTTTATGGGAACATTTAAAAATATTTATTTTTATGAAGTACGCTTATTGCTGCCTACTTTGACTTGATATGTGTAAATAATGTAATAAAACAAATTTTAACTAATTGTATTAGTTCAATTAATTCATCGTAAGATGGCGCCACCAGTAATTATAAAATTTTTCCAAAGAGTCCTGGGTATTAAATAAAAGATATGTGTAGCTGAGAAACTGGAGGAAGGGGCTTGGTCTTAAAATTATATTTCCAAAACCGAATTCCCTAGAAATAAAAATGCCAAATACTATATATATATAGTATATAGTGTTTATATATATACAGTGAAAATCGTTTATAACGACGCCGGTTATAACGACCAACCGCATATAACGACGGAATTTTTACAAGAAGTTTGGTTTGCTATTCTACTCCATACTAAATATATCGGTTATAACGACATCGTATATAACGAAGGCGATTTTGTAGCCTACGTAGATTCTAAGTAGAGTATTCGTCGTTATATCCGTATACGGATATAACGACGTGACTTGACAGTCATAAATCGGAATCACATGGGTCAGTTACCAAAATTTAAGCGATATTCTAATCTTGTTTATTTACAAATGTCCGAGAAATTTTTATTATTACTAAACGTAAATATATCGGTTATAGCGACATCGTATATAACGACGGCGATTTTGTAGTCTATGTAGATTCTAACTAGGGAAATTCGTATCGGATATAACGACGCGACTTGACAGTCATAAATCGGAACAATGTGGGTTAGTTATCAAAATTTAAGCGTTATTTTAATCTTGTTTATTTACAAATGTCCAAGAAATTTTTATTACTGCTAAACCTGAATATCGAATTGTAATCACATGGCACAAGGCTGTAGCCAAGTCCCATTAAAAATTTAGTTCCCTGGGGGGACCGGTCCCGAAGATTGACCCCCCCACCCTGGATACGGGCGTGGTATACTATATTTATCTTTAAGTAAAATAATGCAAGAAAACAAACTTCTTGCCCAATATGATATTTATGCATTTCTAAAGTAATAATTGGTTTAAGGAACCGGGAAACTTTAAGGTTAAAAGAAAGTTTTTAAGATTCTTTTAATTTTCGCTTCATAATTGCCTGGTACGTTAAACATGAAAATAATTTAAATATTTATTTAAACCACATGAAATATACAAATTTATTTTCATTTAAAAAAACAGCATGGGCCAATGTCTAGTTTGCAGGTTTTTGAGATAGCCCAATTTTTTAATTTCGATAGCTTTTGTGACTCATACGTATGTCATTCAAAGAAATATTTTTCCGAAGTTTAATCTTGCTTCGAAAAATATTTCTTCGAATACTATACGTCTGATTAAAAACGATGTAGCAACTAAAATAGGCTTTCTTAAACACTTACAAGTTGAATCCTTATTGTCCCAAGGTACAGATATAACTAACTACAGTAATTTAAATTTAAATTTTCCTCAAATTTACAATATACCATAGATCAGTGGTTCTCAACCTGGGGTTGCGACTGTCGGGGAGGGGGGATCACGAACAGGTTTCGGGGGCGAGGTTGCTGCAACTATTTTAATCGTACCATTTATAAGGAATTAATTTCATTTCAAATGTTTCCAACGTTTTTATATTTCAACATGGCTACACACATTGCAATATTCTACTAATGGTTGTTAACTTTATATCTATAATATACATTATATATATATAATATATATTAATACCTGTATAATATATACAATTAATATGATATATATAATTAATATAATATAATTTTCTATTTAATGTGTTTTCTTTACTCTGTTAAAAATGCTTTTATTATGCAAATGTTGCGGTGGCAGACAGAGGGGGTCACGGATCTTTTGGTTACTATAAAAGGGGGTCGCGAATTACTTGGTTACTATAAAAATGGGTCGCGGCTTGAAAAAGGTAATAAAAAAATAAACGAAAATAATGTAAATAATATAACACATAATGCACGGTATAATATATAATGCAGCAAATACCATTGATAAAGTTAAAGAAGAATAGTCATCAATCATAACGGCGTTATTGCAGAAACGCCGAAAAGAAAAAAAAAGGAGAAAAGAATAAAAAGAAAAAGAGTTATTTGTATATAACATGTGACAATGTTATACACGTTTTTATACATATTTGAAATAGACATTGAAACTTACTCGTTTCGTTTATTTTGTACAATGTCAACAAAATCTCGTTTAAATACCGGTTATTTTTTGATCCAGACAACATTTATAAAGACAGGTGTTTAGATCGTTTCGAAACAGTTCCCACAATAATCGCTTCTTTGACTTCGCGCACGGATGATGAAATACGTTGGGAGGTTTCGTGTGTGTAAGGTTGATGTAAGTTAAGTCACTATTGCTGTAAAATTATTTCATTGTTCCAGCAGTTAGAGCTCACTTCAAGGAAATAATTTGCAGAACAATCACAATGTCAAAGGTCAATGCAAAACATTCATACTGTAGTCTCAATATAAGACGAAATTTTGATAATAATAATTATAGAAATTACAATATATATGTAATAATAAGTAAGTTATCAATGTATCGCATTTTAAGTTATAGTAGACACCGCATTTTAACTAGCCACGACGAAACCAGGACTATGATCGGTTAATCCGAAAAGAGGGAGTTCAGAGAAAAAGGACGGAAAAGTTCAAGTAATATAATATGAAAACTTTTAAATTAATTAATTTCAAAATGACATAATTATTGTTTAAACTAGAAAAGATATGTAGTAGTAAAATGTTTAAATTATAATGTTGAAGTTATTTCATAAAGTGTGACAAAACTTGAAAAAATCAAGAAAAGGAAAAATTTACACATCGATTGGATTTTGAGCATAGGTGATGCACCTCTCAAGTGGGGTGGGAATGTTAGGGACTGGCTATCCTCGAAACTAAATTTGTAATAGAACGACAAATATAAGTACATGTATTAATTTGTTAAACTTGTAAAAAGGGGAGAAAAAATTCTCAAACCCCTTGAATAATTATCAAAATTTTGGCTACGAGATCTCGTTTTGCAGACTACTAATTTGAGAAAACTTTAAAGAAAAGTAAATATAAAAACCATTTTCTTTAAAAGGGTGGACATTATAAAAAATTAAATTTTGATGGCAAAACTACAAGTAAAAAATTACAATTATGTCTGAAGGCAAAATGGTATTTTCTTATTTATTTTTGTATGATGTAGCCTATTTATAATTTTTCTTTAGGAAAAAAAGGTGGCACATCTTTCTTCAATGTTATTTTGTAAATTTCTTCACCCCCAATCAATTCTGTCTACGGCCTTGACATAAGCACACACTAGGCATGGTGCCCATATGGAGGTCAGAGGGGCTCAAGACTCCTAGTCGTTGAAATTTTGATTCTGAAGCGCATTGACCGAAAAATTTGTTTGATTCTGCAATGCATATTTCAAAAATTTTACAGTCACATTTTAAAATAAGGTACTTTTTAGCTCATTACTAATTGTCAAGCAATATCAATTATTTTTGTAGTATTTCAGTATCTTGTACATACATTAAAATGTTTGACAGCCTTAAGAAGGAGGTAATAATTTTTCTCAACCCCCACTAGAATTACACTTATAGGCTCCCATGCCATTGAGTAGATGTATTGAATAGATAGGCTCATTATTTAAAATAATCGATTGTTTAAGATTGTTTTTTAACAACCATAGTCTTCTGAGGCTCTAGCCGAGCGTACAAAGGGAGCCGTTGAAGCGGAGGTCGATTATGGCGCGACTGCTTGAAAGGGGGTCTCAGAGCTGGCGCCAAGGGCGGCGAACCGGGCATTCGCCCAGGAGCAGCAAATTTTTAAGGGCGGCAAATGGGATTATTATCAAAAATGAAATCATTTTGGGGCGGCAACACACGTGTTTGCCACAAAAGGCATAATATCTAGCGCCAGCCATGGGGAGTCTACTGTATCGGCTATTATTAACTGGTTTATATTGAATAGTACCATGCTTTAATTGCGACAACGATGCTTGCTTTATGAGACAGGGATAGTTAGGATCATGTTGCTTCAAACATGGTCTTCATTGAGAGTTCATTTTCAGAAAATGGATATGTCCACATGCATTCAAAATTTCGTGCTAATTGAAGTACGATAAACGGCGCATGCGTATTAATTCTCGAGAAATTTCATGCTAATTGTATTAGATTCAAAAGATGGAGGTTCACTTGAAGTGGGGGGGGATAAGTCGAAGGAGTTTTGCTGCTGGAAAATATGGTAATATCGTCATCATAATATATAGTCATGGATCCATAAGCGTATGCAGAAAGTTCATAAGGGGGGGGTTATAGGCTCAATGGGGGGTTACAGAGCTACAACTCACATATTCCTATGTTAAATATACAAAATTTCATTGCAATGGGGGTGCAACTACATCAACCCCACTCCCTAGGTGCGGCAATGCATGAATCATTCACAGGATGGAGGGGGAGGGTTAATGGGGACATAACTCCCATTGGGTATAAATATGCCACAATTTTGCATACACATATATTCTTTTATATAGGAGTTACAGTTTTGTAACCCTCGCCCCACTTTCTAGGTACTCTATTGACATTAGGATACCTCGAAGACTCCAGTATATGCCAAATTATGCCAAATTACTCGCCAAACAAATAATTTATTCGCCAATACCAAGAAAATATCGCCAAAATCTCAAGTGGGATTAAAAAAATTAAAATAAAATTTTTGAAAAATATTATAATTTTCTAAAGCAATAAAAAGTCTCCAAGTGCATTTTATTCTAACTTTTTTTTGTAAAAACGCATTCTTTTACAGTTATAATTTTTAAGAATGCGACCATAGCGTTGAAATTGTTTTACTGTTGGTTAAATCTTCTAAAAGTAAAATATATTCCTTGACTTTTTTGTTAAATAACTCTGCAGAGAATAAATAAAACAGTAAATTATATAATTATTTATTTAAGAAGGATTTTCTTAAAACCATATTTATCTTAATTTTTGAGGCCGCTTTAATTTTTGGAACGTTTTCTGCGACCACCTTATGCAAAATTTATTGTTTATTATTAATTATATTATTAATATAATTGTTATATATAGTTGTTATTATATAATTGTTTATTATTGTTTATTATTAATTATTTATTGTTTTTTTTCCGTGATGTTAAATGGTCAATTATGGTGGTTTAAACTTTCAAAATCTACAAAACGAATAAATACGATGCAATATATTTCCAAATCTCTCTCTCTCTCTCACCATACCCCCACATAAGCTCCACAATATATACAGCTCCAGAGCTGGGCAGTATCGAAAATACATGTATTTGAAATACGTATTTTCGATACATTTGTATTTTGTATCGAAAATACAAATTTCTAGGTGTTTTGTATTTTCAAAATGAAAATGCATTTAGTTTGGAATTTTTAACTTCCAATTCTAGCCACTTGGCTCAACAGATGATGCCCGAAGGTCGACTTCATCACCTGTTTAAGTAGATAGTACTTAAGTATTTGCACTTCCTAAATTGCACTTTTCCTCGTACCGCAATTGTTCACAAGTACATCCCATCTGTATATACAAAGGAACCCGCTTCGAGGGCAATAAAACTATATAACCTCGCTCTCTCTCGCCAAAGTACATTTGCCATCTTGACCAGATATATGAGTTTGTATAACTGTCGGCTGTGTCGCTATCGCTATGTGAAAAATATCCCGGGTGACCGAAACGTTCTTTAACTTGAAAACTTTCGCACGAAAACCGAAAACCAATGAAATGCTGCTTTTAATCCTGGTAATAGCGCATTACACGCGTATATGAGACTGAGGTCACATGCTTTACTACCTAACTTCTATCAACGACTTACTTTACAACCATTTAGGCAATTTTTAATATTGCAAATTAATCTGTTTCATAAATTTCAACTGGTTGTTTTGAACTTGCCCTGCTTTAAGTCTTCCTAGCTAAATACATTTTTATGATGAATCATGATAGCAAGGGCAACAGTGCTAATACTAGTTGCGTAAGGAAATTTGATGAATACAAAAATAGATGTGCCATTTTAGATGGCAAGTACTTTACAATTTACTGCTTATAACATCAGTTTTGGCAAATTTGCAGGGGTGACCTTATAACTGTATTATTTTTCTTCAATGTTTGGATTCTTCATTAAGACGACCTACCTAAAAAATTTGGGAAAGTATCTCACAGTGAAGGAAATATTCATTCTATACAACACAAATTTGCCATCAAGTGCCCCTGTGAAACTATTATTTTCTTTTGACACTATAGTAAATACTCCAAAAGGAATGCTTTATCCGATACTAGTTTCGAACCATTGGTTTTAGTAAAAGCAAATAAAATTTTCTCTGAATAGTTTTTTTAGTCACAATCATACCGAATATTTTTAATTATCATTTAATCGTTTTCTTTGGATTTTCATGTATGCGCCGGAGGGATAATTTGCCTCTTACCGTTATCTTCAAATTTAATATGTGCAGAGGGTGTCTATATGTTTTTAAAACGATTTCGGAGCCATTTTTTTAATGTTTAAAATGTAAATATTATTTTTATAAATATTCTATCTGATAACCTTGTTACGTCTGCATCGTGCTTTCCATGATAGAAGGGCTTTTCGTAACATTTCCAGAGGTATTGCTTGCCATTCCACAACTTTCCAAAATTCCTATTCCACAACTTTCCAAAGTCCATCAATGGTAGTAGGTTTGCGCTTAGAGAGAGCTCTTTTCAGCGGACCAAAGGCACAATAGTTCATAGGAGAAACAACAGGGGACTTCTCAGGAATATGTTGAAAAGATATATATATGCGATACTTGTATCAATTTTCATTTTTTCAAGGAATGCAGTGGTAGTTTTCGAGGTATGACTGCTGGCTTTGTCTTGATGCAGTTTTATACTCTGAAAATTGTTGGAATAAAGAAATAGAATTTCTTCTGTAAATATTGGATGCAAAAAATTCTCCTGATAAGATGATGAGTTGATTTTAACCTTTTTTTCCACTTTTTAATTTCCCATTGTAAGAGAAACCTGCGACAATCATAAAGCCTTTACTGAAGCTTTCTTTGCATTCTCGGAACCAAGTTGGACATTTTTTTCTCCACGCTTACGATAGTAAATGAACCTTTTTTTTTATTACAATCATTTAGGTAAGCCTATATTTCATCAAGGGTAACAACGTATTTCCATATATCTCCTTCTAAGTAATTTTCATACAGGACTCTGCAACATGTTTTGCGTTGAGCCACATGCCTCGGAAAAAGACGGTGGACATTATGCTTTTTAGCTTTTTTAAGTTATAAATCTTGGTTTATTATTTTATTTACTGTTGCTACAGAAGTTCTTAAAGAGTTTGCAATTGATTTCTGCGTCGGGGGATTTTCTCTTGTTACCAGTGATCTCACTTTAGAAATATTTGCAACAGTACGTGCCTTGTTCGGATATTCATTTGGAGTCCTCTTTTTATGTAGAAGTTCTGATTGACGGTCTTTCCTTTTTCAATTAATTATGTTGCTTATTTTGCACTTAGAAATCTTTACGCCATGCGTTTCGCAACTTTTTTAATAATTTGAATAAGATCATTTCTCCTCTGAAAGCGCGAAAACATCTTTCGATCCACAGCTTGTTTACAGGCGCAATTATCAATGAAAAACGAATTTGAAAGCAGCGGACGATAATCTTAATTTGAAATAATAACATGTTGCAAGATCCATTTTCCCACAAAATATTTTCATTTTTTAATCTTCTATTGAAATCGTTCTAAAAATGTGTAAACACATTTTGTATTTATAAAATATAACCCAGAATTTAAACCGAATAGAATGCTGAAAAATAAATTGAAATTTATATTTTTTATATCATGTTTTCTGAAATATGGTACACGTTTCGCATAAAATGGTCATTTCCTCATCGCTTTGTACACCTGTTTTAAATATATTTATGTATAATACATAATTTTCCTTAGCCATCACAATGCTAAATTCGACGTGAATGGTACTTCTGACTTTCCATACTCTTCATTCGTTGCACTTCATTCAATATTTTGCTGGATTTTTCAATTTATTTTTAAATGATCATTTTTTTAAATAATCAAATTTTTTTAATATTATAACCAAGAGTAACAATTTAACCTTTTTACTTTTATATCCTTGTTAGATCAAGGTCTCTCTGCTCTCCTTCCCCCTCCCCTTTAAAACTAAAATCGCCCCGCCGTTGGTGTGTCTCTCTTCTCAAAGTGCTCATAACCTCAGATTCGCCACCCGACACATGTAATACCCAGGGCGTTTCTAGGTGTTTTGCCGCCCTAGGCAAGAATTGAAAAATGCCGCCCCCGCCGCCCTTTCACTACCATCACCCTCTCTACCACCACCAACATCCAGCGGTACAACAATGTAAATGTTCTATTATACTTTTAATCATTAAACCCGTTAATTATATTTATATTTTAGACTTACATTAGTTATTTTGTAACGTTAGGGTATTGTGAATAATAAAACAATTGAATTGCTACATGTTATAATCGTTTAATTTCAACATTTTATATTTTTGAAAACTGAAATATTAAAGGAGTAATATTACAAAACACAACGTTGTATTATCAGAGCTAGAAGGCTTAAATGTATTAGAGATAGAAAAAAAACTTGTGTGCAAAATTAAACAATAAAACATAAAAAAATTTTACATTTGTCAAAGTAAAGATTTATTAGGTAATTGTCCATATGCTTTTGAAAACAATTCGATGTTTTAATTTTTCCTCTTTTACATTTTTTCTTCGTTTGATTTAAAATTAATTTTTTACGCCATTTTGCCGCCCCTAAATTTTTACCGCCCTAGGAGAACGCCTACTCTGGCCTAATGGTAAATACGTCCCTTGTCATATGACTAGTCGTACGCTATATAGCGCATATAGGTGGTCTTATGGCGGCAAGAACGAAAGAAATCGACTTCATTTCTTATCAACTATTTTTACAATTTTAAGTGTGAATTCACAAATAATGTGAAATGATGGTGACATATTATTGAATTACATGTGTTTACTTATTACTAGGGCATGGAATTTTAAGCATTTACATATTTCTGCATATTTCGCTTTTGTGCGCATATTTTGAATGTTTCTGCATATTTTGGCATATTTTTGCAAAATTTTCATAAAATTTTCAAAAAGTGTGTATTTTTCTAATCCGCTTGTAATCCAGTCAAGTATATTAATTTAATATTTCCTTTTTTTAAATGGCCTTTCTCTTTTAAATTTTTTTTAAATAAAAATAAAAAAAAGCAATAAAATGCGTTTCCATTGTAAATGATATAATTAGATAATATTAAAGTTAGAAAAAATAAGTTTGCGTGTCTTTACATTTCTGTAAGGATATATTTGAATATTCGTAATACTTTCCAAGTCAAGACCAAGTGTAATATTTTTCAGCCCAAGCCATGGGCGCCGGCAGGTATGGGCAAGGGAGGGCCATTGCCCCCTTATATTTCGATTTTCTTTGAAGAAAAGTAAAATTTAAAAGATGAGGTAGAAAATTTTAATTTTTAAGGCCTTTGCTCCCCCCCTCCCCCCCAGATTTCACCCTGCCATCGTACTAGGGCCCACGCCAATGCTTATAATGCCATATTTTCAAACTTCTCTGTACGCATTTCATAAGCTTTTGTGTGTATTTTGTATTAATTTTTTACTTAATCATACCCAGGGACGTAACGAAGTGATATTTTTTATGCATTTTACTACATATTATGCAATAATATGTACTAAAATAATATGTACTAATGTCATTTTATACATTTCGAAACATTACTTATGTGTAGGCTTCGGATTTCTATGAACTTGTATATTTCTGCATAAATATTCAAGCAAAAAAATGTGCACAAAAATTTGTGCACATTTTTTAATATTTTTTAACATATTCGCATATTATTTAAGCTACATTTTATACATGAAAATCCTGGCCTTACTTATTACTATAAAATTATAACGATATAATTGAGATAATGAAATTATTAAGCTTAACTTAGGTTAATTGAGTACACTAAAGTCAAACAAAAAAATCTTCGTCAAATGTAATTTGTATTTTCGAAAAGTATTTTAAAATACATTTTGCATTTTGTATCGAAAATACATATTTCTATGTATTTTGTATCGAAAATACAAATTTCTAAGTAGTTGGTATTTTGTTTTGTTACATTTCTCTAGAAAAAAAAATTGATAGCCCTACGCCACTTCTACAGTTCTAAAATTTTCTTAGAATAATCCCTGGTTCTTAGCACATGTATATCTTTTACAACGTATGTAACTTTTACCCTTATGACGTACATAACTGACTTTTAGGCAAGGGTGGATCCATGGGGGGTACAGGAGACCCCCTGAGAACTGAAAATTTACGTTTACTATACGTAGGTCCCTACATAGCTTTTTGGCTTCCCCCATCCGAAGAGGTTTTCTAGACCTGCCCTTGCTTTTAGGACACATATATAACTCTCTAAAAAATGAGGTCAAAAATTAATCTTATTCATTCGACACGCCCTACAGATCTAACTGGATCGAATTCTGAAAAACGAATTGGATTCATAATTTTATTCCACCTATGTTACTAATATTTCAGTTTAATACCTGTACATAAACTTTATCTACTTCTATATCACCGTTTTCTCAAATGCGAACCAAACATCGTATATATAGAATTAATATTAATATATTCTAATCGTCGGCTCGCTGAAATGCTATTTAAACCAGTTAACGAATCATAATACTGTTCGATATTTACTTTTATTTTTTTTTACGGCTTTTAGGACCGTGAATATTGGTTACGTGATTTCCGTGTTGTTGTTTTTTCCATTCGATGACGTTTCTATTTTAACAGTTGGATTTCCATGTATCCCAAAGGAAGATATGCCTCCGTAGTGGCCTACATTTCCAAACGTATGTAAACAATGACGTACTGTGTGTGAAAGAGTTGCGCATGCGCAAAACCTTCTTTTATTACGAAGAAGGATAACTACACTATTAAGCGTAGCATCATATTATCATTCACAGTATGCAAAAGGTAAATGCTACGCTAAAGAGTTACCAGTAAAGGGAAATTTTATGGACCTTAGCAAGTTCGTTCTAGTGTCGTGTGTATGTGTCTATCAATGTAGAGTTTCCAAAATTATTTGGGGTGGGAACAAGCACATGTTACATTCATTTATACATTACAATATGTGTAAAATTGCAATTTATTTCAAATTATTGGGGACCACACTGGTTCATATATCTTTACATATACTGTGCATGGGAGAGTCTGTGCAAGTGTCATGTGCACGTGTCTCGTATACCGTGCATGCGAGAGAGATATGGGAAGATTTGTACAAGCAACAATTATTTGTTGAAGACACTTGAAGGATGTTTGTGAGGTACCATCTAATGCTGACGTAGAAATAATTAAATTTTTAAATACTCCAATTTAGAGACCGGCGAAAACCATTCTTTAAGTGCATTTCACTATTCCCATTCTTTGAAGAGAACTACACTCTTTGCACCCATTCTTATTCTTTTAAAGTGCAGTTCGGTGAATTAGATTCGTTTATCTTCAGAGTTGGTCAAGTTGAATGCATGCACTCATACTATGTATGAAAAATGATAATAGGAATGAGAAATGGAAATAAAAAATTGGAATGAGAATGGAAATAAAAATTGGAACGAGAATGGAAATAAAAAATTGGAATGAGAATGAAACAGAATGATATTAAGAAAGGCCATTATTTTAAAGGAATGGGCTACGATTCCCATTCACTTTAGATTCTACGATGAATAAGCATAAAAAGAGTGTTGAAATTCTTTCCATAAGCAATTTGGCACATTTGATTACTTCATGTGATACTTTTCTAGAGTCAAGCATTTTTCTTTGGGTTTAGTTTTAATAATAATATTTTATTCTTAAATAGCTTTGCACTTTATCAGCGAATAGCTTTGCGCTTTATCTCCAAATAGCTTTGCACTTTATCGCTGAGTATTTGTCCTTCCTTTCTGAGTATATTTTAGAGTTTATAAATGAGTGTATTTACGCTTTACTCCTGAATATATCTATGCTTTACTCCTCAGTAAATTTTCACTTTATTCCTGAATGTATTTATGCTTTACTCCTGAATATATGTATGCTTTACTCCGGAGTAAATTTTCGCTTTACTCCTGAGTAAAATTTCATTTTCATACTGAGCATATTTACTCTGTCATTGAGTGTATACTTTGATACTGAGTATACATTTTGTCAATAAGGATGCACTTTATCCCTGAGTATATTTATACGTTATCCCTGGGTATATTTACTTTATCCCTGGGTATTAAATTCAACAACAATATTTATTTAAACAATTTATATAAATAAAAAACAATCCCTGGGTATATTTACAGTTTATCCCTTGGTATATTTACACTTTATCATTGAGTAAATTTACTCATTATCAGTGAATGTACTTACTTTTTATTCCTAAGTAAATTTTCATTTTCACAGCGAACATATTTACAATTTTTCACTCTGAGTATACACTTTTTCACTGAGCATACATTTTGCTACTGAGGTTGCACTTTATCCTTGGCTATATTTACATTTTGGAGCAGAGTATATTTGCTCTTTATCACTGAGTATATTCACACTTTATCACTAACTACATTTACACTTTATTCCTAACATATTTTCGCTTACATAATCTGAAGCTACAACCACTGATGATGCAAAAATGCGACAGCCGCTATAATTTGTTCTAAAAGGAAGAAATTGGTCATAAGGGGGAGAGTACTTATTGTAATTTCCGATTTGCTTGAGTTCAAGTGCGAAGACTGAAAACAGGAAGCTAATTAGTGGAGGTTTAATTATTATATAATAGTCAGGGCCGGATTTAAGGTACGTGGCGCCCTGGGTACAACGATGTTTGTCGTCCCCCTCCACTGGCGTAATTAGGGGGCTAACTCCCTAGAAAATTTCTTCTAAGCATTGAGGTATGCAGTTTAGCGCCTCCCGCCGTACTAGTAGAAGCAAATAAAATTCTGCAGTTCCATACTTCAAATGCAACGAAAAATCTCGGAGGATAGGGAAGGGGCGACATTTATGATTATCCTGTCTTATGCGAATGATTATCAAAGACAATAACGATATTTTCAGAAATAAATTTAGTTTATTGACGATACTTTTTTTTTTTTTGGATATTGGGGGAGGGGGCAAGGGCTGCTGCAAAACAAAATTTCAGGGTGGGAGCAAAGCTCGAAAATTTCACTTGTAAGTTTAGTTTAAAGTATTTTTTACTTGAAAATAATAATTTTTAATGTAAACTTATTATTTTCAGGAGGACGCACGCCCTCTGTCTGAATCTGGCCTTGCGAGTAGGAGTTATTTCACGCAATTTTTCAGAATTTCAGATTTATAAAAAAAAGACAAATGTCTAGAAAAATTGCAATGCCTTCAATTTCTAAATATTTTATCTTTGACATGAATTTGCGTTTAACGTTTATATCCAGGGCCCTGCACAAATACGGGCTACCCTCTCTAAATTTGAACAATGTTATCACGTATAAGATGTTAAAAACAATGGTAAAACAGCAAAGGAAGTAAACTACCTTAGCTTTCGGACACGTCAGCAATAGTTCATCATAAGGAGTAACTCTGGACCATTTTTTCATATATTTAGCAGCAAAATAAATTTTCTCATGAAGACAGGTCTTTTCTAGCAAACTCCCCTTTTTTGATATTCTAATTTACGGGTATGTTTATATACATGTGCCAAGTTCGATTCTCGCTTGCAAATGTGTGCTGAGACTTCCCGTGATTCTGTAAATGAAGCCAAGCGGCTTGACCTCTCAAACGAATTGGAGTGTCATGTAACATAAGATTCAAAACAAACAAGTACGCAATATGACATTGAAAATTTGGAAATTATGACGCAGTCTAAAAAAGCTGTCATCTTCTTATCTGAGGGACAAGACGGGGCATTGCCTTCTCGGGTGATACTTGAGAAGAAGTTGATCTATCTTCAAAGATAGGTCAATTTCTGGAATATTGCAGAATTCAATGATTTTGAGCTCCGAGTCAACTGTTGATAAACATAATTTCTAGACATAATAGATAAGATCTTCCAGACATAAAATCTGACTACGCAATTTCGTTGTGTGTGTGTGTGTGTGTGTGTGTGTGTGTGTCATTCGATTTCTTTCATAACTGTTAAACTGATTGATTGATTGATTGATTGGTAAGTTATTTGACCCAGAGTCGACAAAACTAATTTAAATTGAATGCGTTGATTCCTGAATTAACAATTATTAATTAATATGTAAACAAGTATATACTGGTTATAATTTTAAGTATTATTTTCGCCAAATCTTTGACATTTAATATTATTATAAATTTAATTTATCACTGACTTTTAGAGCACGCTTACAGAAAATTCAGGAATAGGATGTTGGTTTTAAGGTTTTCTATATTTATTGTTTTATTATATTGTAATTTATTAGAAATGCCAACTCAAAACGATTAATTTAAATCAGTGTATAAATCATCTTTAAAATTCAAAATTACAATTTTTATATATGTGTATAAAATAGCGCATATACTAAACTTTTCTTATCCCCGATACCGTCTCATGAAGATAATAATTGAAGTACTCATAACATTGCACTTAACACACACATGTACATTAGCTGTTACTGATCCATGGCCCGAGGTTTAATTCCTTTGATGACATAGGTATGAAAATCAGAGGCGGATTTCTGAGTAGGCACAGGAGGCACGTGCCTGAGGGTGGGGGGCATCTCTTGGGAACGACAGAAAAAGACAAAATAAAATTTTCCAAACCCGACAACGTTGAAAACGTTATTTTATAATCAGGTCAATTCCTGGCAAGAGTACAAAAGGTACAGATATAGCGAACTAAAAGTTCGATCCTTTGAGGTTCGCTATAGCGGGGTTCGACTGTATTTAACTTGTAAAAAATCGGAAATAGAAGTTTATATAAAAGGGGCCGCCCAAAAAATGATCGAATCCAGATCCCCCAAATGACGTCCCTGCTTATAGGAGATTCGTTTGACGTCTGGTCCAGCTTACGACGCCCATTCAGAGAACGTCACCTGTAACGTAAAAACGGACACCTCCATATGTACGACGAGAAATCTAGAGAAACCAAGACAAAGACGAAGATAGAAAAAGAGGATTCTAAGGATACATAGGGATGAACACACAACCTTAAACGTCATTTGAAAGCAGCTATTTAAACAAGGCATCAGTAGGTCAACATGCATTTATTGATGATTACAGGAAACTATAATATACGTCATTGAGTGGGTGAGCGTGTGCTGAAATTGACGTCGTCAGAGAGCCCCGATCTATTTAGAAAACCTGCAATACCATGACCATTATATAATGACGTCATAGTTATGGCACATACGAAGTTTTATGGGTGCTACAGGGAGTTAATTAAACTAATTTAATGAAATAAATTAAATTCATGATTAATTTGAAATATGAAATGTTGATAATGTTGTTTATTCATATTTTGTATTTAGAATAAACTTCAGTTATATTACTGTAATTCACCTTCGTGTTCGACATTTCTTCGTCTCCACTGGTGGGTGATGGTCTCTCTAACATTTTTCCATGCATGTCCATTGTAAGATGTTCTTCTTCATATCAATTCAACCTTCTTTCAAATTTCTTTTACCTATATTTTTTGAGGCCATTTCGCTCAATTCAGTGGTCTCTTAGCTAGTACCGTTTCTAGGTGTTTTGCCGCCATAGGCAAGAATTGAAAAATGCCATCCCAATCCTTTTACTACCATCATTCTTTCGCCTACATCCCCCTCTTTACTACCACCAAGATCCAGCGGTACAACAATCTAAATCTTCTATTATATTTTCAATCGTTCAACCAGTTAATTATATTTATATTTTAAACTTGCATTAGTTATTTTGTAACATTATGGTACTATGAATAGCTACTATGAATCGTCACATGTGTGTTATAATTGTTCAATTTCAATATTTTATATTTTTGAAAACTGAGTTATTAATTGAGTAATATTTTAAGACACAACGTCATGTATCATCAGGGACAGAAGGCTCAAATGTATTCAGGGCCGGCGCAAAAAAACTTGGCGCCCCAGGCTAAAGGTTTGCGCCCTGCTCCCTCCCCACTTCAAGAAAATCGACCCATCAACATACATGAAATAGAAAATAGTAATGTACTTACCAAAAACAAAAACAAAAAAACAGCTCAATCAAATTATTGCCAATAAATAATATTATATACATATATATTTTTCTTTTTTTACATATATATTTTTCTTTTTTTACATATATGTATTTATTTTTACACACACACACATATATATATATCATCATCATCATATTCAACCATTATCTATCCACTGCTGGATGAAGGTCTCTCCAAATGCTTTCCACACAAGTCTATCCTGAGCAATTCGCTTCCACGTCACCCCAACCTGTTTTCTTATTTCATCCACCCATCTAGTTTGAGGACGTTTTCTAGGTCTTCGGTGGTCTCTTGGAATCCAGTTCAGAATTTCTGTTGTCCATCGTTGATCAGTTCTTCTTGCAATATGCCCAGCCCATCGCCATTTCAGCCCTTTTACTTTAACAATGATGTCCTCTACTCTAGTTTGCTCTCTCACCCAAGTGTTTCTTTTTCGATCTCTCCTAGTTATTCCAAGCATGCACCTCTCCATGCTCCTTTGCGTTGTCTGTAACTTTCGTATTGCTCCAACTGTTAGACTCCATGTCTCTGATCCATAAGAGAGGACTGGCAATACACACTGGTTGAAGACCTTTCTTTTTAGACACAAAGGCAATTTCCCCTTCAGGATAAAACTGTTTCTTCCAAATGCACTCCAGCCAAGTTTAATACGTCTGTTGAGTTCTTTCATAATGTTGCCATCCA
>QLNU02015003.1:111318083-111341849 GCA_006491805.2 Dysdera silvatica | reverse complement strand
AAATATTAATTTGCCTCATAAATAGAAAGCTCAGCCTGCACCACTTGAAGGCGGGGTAGGACACTAGGTTACTGGCCTGGCCGGTTCCACACATCGTCACATACGTTCAGCGTGTGGGTCTCCTTCCAGTTAGATACCAGCAACCCTTTTGCAGGCCATATATATATATAGTTTTAGTCTTGTAACCCCCCCCTCTTTACTAACATCCTGAGTGTTTCAGTGATTTTACCGTTCCGTTTTTTTGTATGGTTCATACCAAAATATGTGTTTATGGGTAGAGAAAAGAAAATTAAATTATGCCACTTACAGACATACAAAAAGAGGAGTGTCAAAACTTTACCTATATTGAATTATTTCTCCTTTATTAAGAAGTTCCCCTTTGGTCAACATGGTCAGTGGCCGACTGTGAATATTGGGGGCCCATTGACGCACGTATTGGATATATATCTGAAAAACGTACGCACCCTTATTACCATTTAAAAATGGAGGTAAAAATGTGCTTTTTAATCCCACGTTCACGTCAATGTCGGATGTCCAAGAATGAACTTGCAGAGCTGAAGTTGTAAAAGTTTTGGCAAAAGTTGCGAATAATATGTGGTATCGGTGTAACAATTTTGTGTTTTTGAAAACTCTGCTCTTTTATTATCCAATTCTCAAAGCTGTGGTTATAGTAGTTATAATAGTTGTAATTAGATACCAGCTATGATTTCTCTGAATTTGTTTCGGATTTTAAATCTGAAGAAAAAACATTTTTTTGTATTAATTTACTATTTTATCACGTTAAATAAAATTGTCAAATGACATTCTTGGGGCCTGGGCGCGTGCCCCACGAGCCCTTCCCATAATCCTGCCCTGAACATGGTCTTAATAAAAATTAAATAATGTCCATTACAAAGCGTATTTTATTAAATTTTGTCTATAACGATATCTTTAACAGTTTATAGAACATCGTTATACACAGATTTTACTGTATACCAAACACAAAAAGAAATTATTAAAATCATCAATAGGCTAGTTATATAATAAAGATAGTTCTCGATCAGTGGCGGTTCTACGATAGAGATGGGGTCATAACCCCCACAAATATAACCAGATTTTATTATTCTGCCCGTGTATATAGGCAGGAATTTGTGCCCCCCAAATTTTTTTGCATAGATTCGCCGCTGTTCTTAATATACGATCATTAAAATTTTAAACCAATAAGATATAATATAGATTCATAATATATAGCTTAGAATATTCGCATGGATAATGATATTTATTTAATTACACTAAAATACGTGTGTCATAAATTATAAAAGTGAAACGAAACTTCCTAGCACTTTTTCCAGAGGAAGGCAAGCTCAGTGATCAATTTCATAAATTATTTTTATTTAAATTTTAAGAGTATACGCTTATAAATGAATTTTAAATATTATGTAGTCTTAGAGTTTAAATAAATATTACTTATTTGCATAGGAGACGACTTGAAAAATTATTGTGGGTTCCAAAAATTTTAAATCGAATAACCGCACGCCCTTTTTAAAAGGATTCAAGTATAATTTAAATTTCATTATCAGATTATCTGGTACAATAAGACACCTGAAATATTTAAAATGAAGCAAATTATAGTTGATTATATAGAAATATTTTTTCTCTAGATAATTATTTAATGTTCCCCTAAATGTATACACCCTTTATAGTTTTACGATTGCTGCCAAAATACTTAAATGTGTCTACCACCCACCTCCGTCTCTCTTTAAAAAGAAATTGACTTCTGCTTTTCTGAAATTGACTGAAAAGCTGGATTCCCCAGGGCTCCAGGGGTGCTTGGAAGGCAAAACAAAGTAAAAAAGAAAAGAAAGGTGTGGATCCCCCGGCTATTGAAAGATAGGGTGGGACAACTTACTGGACAACATATCATCGCTTTTATCACTATGGCCGCTAAAGATTCTCGTCTCTGTGTGTAGAGCTACAGACTAAACTTTTGTATTTTCTATGAACCCAGACAAAATGAAGAATTTTCTTTTATAAAGGGCCCGGGGAACAGGGTGTACATAATGAAAATCTTGAAGAATTGATGACGAAAAACTTTGTGCATCTATTTCTGTATGCGTATTTTCCCCACGAGCAAAAATATTATGGGTTCGAGGAACCCACAACAAAATTATTGAGGGTGCAAAAAGTGTCTCGAACCCACGAAGTCGGCGTCACTGCTTACTTGAAATATAAATGGTAACTGGCATGTTTTTACATCTTTCTTGTTCCGATAATGATGCGGAAGTTTGAAAATAGAAGTGGGACTTCCAAGTCTCCAGGACTAACTGATTAAATGTGAAAACCGTAAAGCCCATAATTTATACACACTGTGACACCGCCAGTTTTTTATAAGTGTTCCTATTCACCCCCCAACTTCCACCCCACTCCTCTGGAATCTCCAAAAGCGGCTTAGGGTTACGACTTACCCCGCGTTTAGTTCCCTGGTGAGGAAATCTGTGATTCCAAGAAAAAATAGTTAGGAGGGAAAATATATATGCAGCTGAGATGTACAATGCAGAATTATTTATAACTTGACATGGGCTTTAGGGGCTGCCGCACATGGGCCTCCGCCAGCTAGAGGGCCTCCAGAGACGTGTTGTCTTGTAGACAATCCTTTTGGGCCATTTTATTGGGGTCCTCATAATACCAGTAGCCTAGGGGTCTCAAAAACTTGAATCCGCCACTGCTCGTATATCACAATCACCGATTTGTTTTTACTAACCCTACAGAGGCTGTCATCAGATTCAAATTAATGATTGCGTCTCGAGCGAAAATAACACAAAATAAGCGCACGAAAATGGAAAATTTGTTGATATCCCACCCCTGTATTTGTTTATTTAAATATGGTTTTATTGACATCAAGAAATGATTTATTCCTCCAGCAAATGTTCATAGTTTTTTAATTGTTTTAACATATTAAAATTTCTAACAATATATCTTTTAACTCGGGTAAATTGAAAATTCATTAATTTAAAATAATCAAATATAGTTAGCATTCCATTTAAAATATTTATTACTTTTTCCCCAAAAGTTCCAAAATTTTCAACAGACGTTAAAAAAATGGTCATTAGCGAAAGCAATAATGAAGGATTGAAACTGTCGGCATTTAATGAACGGGATAATGAGTTTTTCCCATGATTCCAAGAATTAACACTTATTTCTAAGTGCTCATAAAAGGGAATTCGGCGTATGCTTTTCACCAGACAATAGGAGAAGTGTTTCTTGATTTGTTAAATTATTCAAAACATTATTTGTTCGAAAAGATTTGGCATCGGCTTACATTGCTGCTGAAACCCGATGCCAGATCCCTCAGCAAAATTTAATTTTTCCTTGGAAAAACTACTCGAAAATTTCGCAAAAGTTAGCGAGAAAAGAAGTCTCTGTAGGATTGTCTATTCTCCCAGGAAATGAAGTTCCAAGCCCTGAATCAAAACAAAGCTTCACTGTCGGAGACACCCTGAACCTCGTGCAAGACGCAGCATTAAAAAGAGATTGAGGTCAAAGCATCCTTTTTTCATTATTCTATCATGCTTGTCTTGGGAATAGTGCTGCCTCTTTTGGCATCAAACTCGCCAGTGTGGCGCCAAGCCACGTATGCCAGACGTATCATGTAACCCTTGCGCCGTAAGTTGTAGGGAAGCTTCCCTTACTCATGAATAGTTTCTCAGGCTCGATTTCGAAAGCGTTGTAGGCAAACTTCGACTCTGCTTGCACCTCCCGAGAACCTATCAGGGGCGGACGACTCTGCTTTCACCTCCCGAGAACCTGCAAGGGGCGGACTGAGCCCTCCGAAAGAGCGCATACCTTGGATTTTTGGAGGGCGAGCTGGCCCATGGGCCAACGGGCCGGCGGCCCAGTCCGCCCCTGGAACCTACCCTCATCCCCCCTCCCATTGATTGACAACGATTGATCGTGTTTTAAGGCGCAAGGGGAACAAAGGCCATACTTCGCCAAAACCTATAGCTTTCCAAGGAATCGGAACCTCATTGGAGTAAGGAATAAATCCTGGAACAGGGCCGCGCTTAGTGGGTGGAAGCTGGGCGGCCGCCCAGGGCCGCTAAAATTTAAGGCCGCCAAAGAAGTGTAATGCAAGTACCAAAAAATTAGTTTTAGCGGCTATTTTTTTTAATAATTTTGGCGGCTACTTGAAGTATTAATTTTGAATTGTTATGTTTAGAAGCTTAACTAGATATTGGTAAAGGTAGAGCTGCTATGGACGTCAAATTAAGAATTTGACAAAAGCGTCAAAATCTCTACTATGTCTCTAATTACGTTTGGTAAGATTAGGTGACAAAAAATTATGTCAGCCTGCAGACGACACAATCGTAAATCCGCCTCTGATACGAAATATACACCCACAGCCAAATTTTAACTGAATCCTGACCAGTGGCGTAGGCAAAAAGTTTATAAAGGAGGAGTTACAGAGCTACAACGAATATATTCTCCTGTTAAATATACAAAATCGCATTGCGATGGAAGTGCAACCCCAAACGCTCCTTGGCTGACCTGACTGCAAAATGCTCGGAATAGTTCTGCGATTCGTGAAAAAGGAATTTAAATTCCGTTCATTCAAATCAAGAACTTGAATTTATTTTATTAACGAATGTTATATTGCCCTCGTTTTTTCTCGAGATTTTTGTTGCATATATTTTCCATCGTTTTTTATTTTTGAAGTTATATGGCAGTGACTGATTTACGTGTAGGCCAAGAGGGTCTGGAGCCCCCCTAGGTCACCTTGATGGGGCTTGATATTATTTAAGTGTAAGGATTTATTTTAATCTTGTTTATTTTCAAATGTCTGACTTTTACAATCTTTTTTTTTTTTCACTCTACAAATATCGCTCTAGTTTGAGCATATAAACGTGAGAGTGTAGGAAAAATATTCTCTCTCTCCTAATATCTTCTCAGGAAATCATCAAAATATGCCTGATAGCTTTGTATGTTGACCAAAAAATTGTGTCAAGTGTGTTCCCATATTTACAATCTCTTCTTCCACAGATCCTAATAATTAGCGTCCACATTTGAATGCACTTATTTCTATCAGGCAGTAGACAAAGCGGATTGAAACTCCCCCCACCCCATTTGAATATTATGATGTGTTTATGATAGAAAATTTCAATTTTACAGACTCCTCCATTTTTTTTAAATTCTGTGTATAGGACTATGTTTCTGCAATATTTAGACGGTAATATTTAGACTGTAATATTTAGACTGTAATATTTAGACGGTATGTTGTGCATTGTTAGACTGGATATTCTTTCACTGCCTTTACACATTAGTAGGCGATACAGAAAGTATAAATTCATACATAACTAAAGTCAATATTAAATCAAATTCTGATACGTCATTCGACCTTTAAACTAACATCAATGATATGGAAAATTAAAGAGATTTTAATTTAAACGTGAAAATGTTAATAATTTTGCCCATAAAATTTACAATTCTGCTATATTTAATTGAGCTTAATTTAATACAAACTCAAAACCCATAGTTACAGACAAAACTTGATTAAATAAGACTGATTTTAGTCCCAGAAATTGAATAGAAATTATTTAAATTAAAATTTCTGGGGTGACTGACTTTAGTCAAGTATTTACAATAGAAATAAATACAGCAATTTATGTACCCCCTTTTTTTTTGTGAATAGCACAGTTGCTTATAAACGCATACTTTCTTGTAAATTGTAAGCGCCATAATTTTTTTTTTATTCTAAACACTTTCGTCTTCTGTGAAAAGCATTTTTGTTTAAATTATAAAAATTTTCGTGTAGTTTAAACACCAGTTTTGTTATTAAAAGCAAATTGGGCCAACGCAAAGTTGACATCGGCTGATTCAAGGCCGCATTGCACTGTCAAAATCTTCCTTAGGCATGGCTTTATGAGAGGTGGTTCTCCTAACTCATTTACTTGTGGGCAGAGGAAGTGTCTTATAATCATTGGTTATGTTGTAAAACTGCCGTAAATAGATTTTGAACGGACTTTTCTTTCAAAAAAAAAAAAAAAAAATACGGAGCCTTCTGCATTTCAAAGGTGTCAAGGTAAAAGTTATGATACCATCTACGCATAAACTTTTTAAACAATTTGAAGTATATTTATGCGAAGTAAAATATCGAGTATGGCATCAGAAAGAATCAATCAATAGCGCAGCAATTTAAAACTAATGGGGAGCTCAAGTGGCTATGGGGAGGGGCGGGGGGTTAAGTGATTTAAAGAAGATTATTAATGGGGCATTAAAAGAAGTGTTTTAATATCTAATGGGGGGCTTGAACCCATGAGCCCCTTTCTCTTCTACTGTTCTGGTATCAAGGAACGATTTTTTATATTTTTATAAACCAGCAGACAAGTTATTCAGTCACTAACCTGTTAACCGGGGAATAAAATTTTGTGAAACTCGTTTCACAAAATTGTATTTAATTAATTTAAGTGATATTAACTATATTCATTATATTTAATTAATTTCAGTGATATTAAATATATTTAATTTCAATGACAAAAAATGTCGTTCGCATTTTGGTAGTCTTCCGGGCATGACGAAAAATGTCGTCATACCCAGTTAACAGGTTAAACGATCTGACACATCGATAGTCTGAAAATCGCTTAAATTTTTAAAGTGTTTATTTTTAATTAATTATTAATGCCTAAATCAGATCGTTCATGTTTTAATGTAAGTTGTCCTTTGTAATTTTGAAATCTAAACGAGAAAGGAGAGAGAGGTTATGGTTTCCAAGAACATTATCGCTCCTTGAAAGGAATTGAGCTGAATATTTGAAAGATACCGAAGTAGGGACAACCAAAACTGAATACGGAGAGAAATTGAACTTGAAATATGCTTAACGAGGCTGAAATATCGAGTAAAATTAGGAGAGCAGAGAAAGAAAGGGAGAAAGATAATGACAAAAGTGGTTTGTTGTTATCTTTCTAATTAGGAAATTTTAGTAAGACCGGAAAGAAAGAGAAGGGCATTATCCCATTGGAGCAAACAAAATGGTCGTCCAATTGAAGAGTGAGTAAAATATGTATTAATTATTCGCCACAGTTGGCACCTTCTCGCTAAAAACTTTAATTTTAGTCCTAGTACATGTATAAGTATAATTAGGGGCGGGTTAAGCGCAAGGCGACCCGATTTCGATAAGGGCGCCAAACTGAAGTCAAGTTAAAATTTTTTTAATGGACCCAATAGTAAAAAATCTCTTTAAAAAGAGATACGTTTAAAGAATTTTTTAGAGACATTTTTAGAGAAATTCCTTCAAAGACTTTTGGCCACTTTTATAGGGTATGTAACTCACTATGTATCACTGTGAAAATCTTCCGTTTTCGCCGGAAAGGGAGGTGGGGGGCGGCACCGAAAAGCAATCCGTGCCACGCCGCCCGTGTTCAAAATCAGCCTCGAGCCGCCCCTGATTATAATAAGATTCATTTTATAAAATGAGATGTAAAATATCATTTGAGAAATATTTTCTTTTTACGATATTAAAACGTAGATAAAAACTGCGAAAAAAAACATTTTTGCATATCCAAAATTATGCGTTTGGTGCCATTTGGCCTCTTTTTACCAATTCATCACTGAATTTATAAGCAAAAAACAACGTTATAAATTGCTTATAAATCTAATCTGCGTAATGCTACGTCAAATTGTCTTAGTATCATCACTGAATGTAGCAACCAAACCTTGGCAAAAGTTTCAGCCAATCAGAGTAGGCTTACTACTTTCCCGCCATTTTCTACAAACTTTTCTACGTTCCCGCGATTGTGACGTCACCTGGATGATGTAAGACTGGGATCAGCGCGCTCATATATAAGGCAGGGCAACAAATTTGAAGTCATTTATTAACCGGCTGTTCACGTATTTATTAGTAATTTATTTGGCGAATCTCATTTAATTTGTGTCAACACTATGGCTTGGAAAAGATTTGTTTTCAATCCGATGGTGCTTCCACATCGAATTCATATTTCGTAAGTACTTACGTTTTGTCATACATTATTATTATTTTGTATTTTATTTTCTAGCACATTTTCTACTTTCTAGTTTGGAAAATAATATATATATATATTCACTTTTCGAAAAAGTTAGTATTTTTTTAATTATATACGTAGTATGTTTACATTTGTGAAATATATAATTTTTGATTTAATGCATTTTTTTTTGTGCATTCAGGAGTTTGGTTGAATGAAAATTTTCCATAATTTCGGACCAAATGTTGTTAAAATTTGGTAAAATTTAAATAGTTTTAGTTAATCAAAAACTAAATTCTTTATGGTTTTTTAAGTAAAACATTGACATATAAATAAATCATTTACGTATAAAAAAGCACTTTAAATTTTTGCATTTTGTTTAAATGCATTTATTTATATGCAATTTATATATTTATTAATGCATTTTTATAATAGTAGTCACAAGGGCGGACAGGGGCTTTATTTTGGGAGGGGTCAGGGCCAGGTTTAATCGTCTTCGAATTTTCACAAATTTTTTACGCCCTTCGTACTTTATTTCATTTTAGTAAAAAAATATATTTGAGGGGTTAAGACCCATGTGACCCCTCCCCTGTGTCCGGCCTTGATTAGTTATTATTTATATTTTTTCAAAGACTGCATTTAGCTGTTAACGTTGCCAAGATTCTTTGTTATTGGTCATTTGAATAATAATGCCTTTTTGTTTTGCAAATCTCTTTTCTTTGAATGCAGTCTAATTATTTTCTATTTTATTGTTATTATTAATTTATAAAAAGAATTGCTATCTATATAATGAGCAATTATGTTTTTAGTGTAATCAGCATATTTTTAAATAAAAAAAACAGAAATAAGTAAATATCTTTATGAAATGATATAGATAATTAAGGTAAAAAAAATTAAAAAAAATCATTTTGAAGGATATTGCATTTCATAAATATTAAGAAACCAACTTAGTATATTTCTAGTTCATTTAAAACTGTCGAAATAAATTATTTTACACATATTTATTAAAAGAAATTAAATATAACAAATTTTATTAATTTTACTGGTCCACAGGATTGCACTTTAAAAATTATATTTTGCTAATTTTAAAGCTGACATTTGTACTTGCTTTTAAGAATAATAAATATGGATTTAAGAATAACAGCTGTAATTTTAAGGATAACAGTGGTAATTTTCAGGATAACAGTTGTAATTTAAACGATAACAATTGTAATTTTCAGGATAAAAGTTGTAACTTTCAGGATAAAAGTTGTAATTTTCAGGGCAACAGTTGTAATTTTAAGGATAACACAGTGCTTGTAAAAGACGTTAACACAACGTAACTGACATGATCCTTGCATCATCCACTTTTCTCCGGGGCACAGTAACTCCAAATAGTTTTGAAACGGTTGGCTGATTCTGCCGAGATTCTCTCTCTTTCCTGCAGCGACCTCGTTTTGGAAACAATCACACCCTAGTCACTTTCCTCCCGCCGGCCATCCTTGAATTGACTAGGTAGCTTGGAGCCCTCATCAGCGGCCTTGAATTTCCAGACTAGGAGGCAGTCATTGCCATTTTCCGGATTCCAAAGGCCGAATTCTTTCTGTCTGTAAATGGAAATCTTAAACAAAAGGGAGAATTCTTTTCATTCATGAACTTTATCATTTAACTTGTAGTTTTCAAATTTTTGTGTGGGGGGGGTTCTTTTTTTTTTAACATTTCGAAGTGTGGGACCTTTGAATGAGGTTTAAAATATTTTTGTGTAGTTGGGGTTTGTACAGGGGCGGACTGGGCCGCCGGCACGTGCGCCCTCGTGGGCAATAGGACTCGTGCCTCCGAATGGACAAGGACTTGTGCCCTCCAAAAATTCAAGTCCGCCCCTGTTGTTTGGTTTGTTGTTAGGACTTGCGCCCTCCAAAAATTCAATTCGGCTCTTGTTGTTTGGTTGTTGTTGGGTTTGTATTGATTGAGGTGATGTGTATGTTTTAAAGGATAATATATAAGCAGATAACTTTTTTTTAAAGAGAAGACGCGTCCTTTTAAGAATTTTCTTCGTGGTTGAGTGATGATTTTTAAATTAAGCAATTTTTAGAACACGGCAACCGTGACAAAATAAATATCGCACTCTCTCAGATTTGAAATATTCTTTTAAAGACATTTTAGCTTTACTTACAAACCATATTTGTAATTAGGCAGATTTTGGACTAAATATATGTTTTTAATTAGTACCTTGCCTCAAATACATGTTTTTAATAATGTGTGTTTCCTTTCAATATCTTAAATATATTTCAAATACTCCATTATAATGTAAAATCTTTTTGGTAAATCCCATACGAATATATATATGCACAACTATAATTAAAAAATACATTGTAAATGTAAGAGAATTAATTTAGTTTTAATTAATTTCTTATTTCGTTTAGGTTATTTATTCGGCTATCTCAGCCATCTCATCTCTTGGCGATATTATTGTTATCATGTGCGAGTTTGGTGATATTTTCCGACGAGCCCAAATTCCTGTGGCAACCCTCAACATTCACATCACTTCTCTACATCAGCACCTTTGCTACGCATTTTGGCACTCAAATATGGATGACTTTTATATCAGGTATGTAAGATTGTAAATATCTCTCTAAATACTGCAACCTTCTTTAAGCAGCCTATGAAATTGACATTTCGTTGTACCTTTTAAGATTTTCTGTTGTAAATATTTACAAAATATGTGCTCACTTTAAACCCAGCTCTTGACTGATATTTTGTTGATGGCCAGACTACTACTGCCCTTCGGCAAGGTCGGCTAAATAAATTACGCAATGGTCCAGACCTTCTGGCAAGATAAGGGCGAATTTCAACCCCATCAACCCGCTTCGAGCAACAAGTCATCGACAGAAATATTGTCTTTTGGAACTCCAACGAAAACCTAATCAACAATATTCATTAAAAACATCGAGGAACGTAGTATAATAATAATATATGATATTTAGGTTTTTTTCTTTTATATTAAAATCTCAGAGAAACGTTTAATTACGGTTACAAAAAGCTTTTAAATACTATTTACAAATTAGTTTTTATCCCAGACAAAAATGCGATACCCATACAGGGGTGGACTGGGTCCTCTCAAAGGGCACATACCTTGGATTATCGAAGGGCGCGTGTCCTTGTCATTCGGAAGCGCGTGTCCTATCACCCATGAGGGCGCCCCAATCCACCCCTGTGGTCATAAGATGACGTTTCTCCACTATCGCTTTTTCTCCTCATTTATTAACCATAGCAGAAGGCATTTCTGAATGATAAACGCGTTCATTAGTTAATAAGCATGCCAAAACTTCATTAAAAATGTTTGAGGCCCAAACTCGTATATGACGTAGTTAAATTAAACTACATCCGTCAACTCCATCATCATTCTGCCGAATGCTATAATTTCCAAACTAGGGCCATAAATTAGCGTATTTTTTTCACAGTCTACGGAAACGAAAATAAACGAATGTGTTTTCTTTACCATACAATTTGTGAAAATGTGAAATCAAAGCAATTGAACTGTAAAACAAAATTTATGTATATAATGTAATGTAACATATTTAGAAGTAAACCTCGTGTAACGAAAGCTATAAGTTTCTACTTTCCTCCATTTCTGACTTAATCGCCAATCAACATTCTTTTAAGTCCAAACTTATCAACTTAACATTAAAAACATTGCGCAATAAATGTTTCACCCATTGTACACGTGTTGAATAAATTTATTCTTATTCTATATTCTCACAGGAGTAACTAGAGGTAATTTGGCTCCTTCCACCTAAAAGTATATAAATTATAAATAAATAATATGCGCGGGATTCTGGAGGTGGGGCTACAGCCAACCCTTATACTACTAGATTATTTCCAATATGCGCACTATATAATAATATTGATGGGTTTTGATTTATATTCTCAAGGCATTGTTCACCAGCGAAAGGTTCCAGATCATTGAATTCGTTCGCAGAATTTGCTAATTCTCCCCTTTTTCAAATTCTTTACCACATTTTAGTGTACTTTTCTTTTTAATATCCTTTATTTTCAACAAGCTTTTATATTAATACAGTACTAATATACTTGTTGAGTTTTGTCTAGAGGGTAGTAAGCATTTATTGTAAGTTATATACTTATTATACATTACACATTATTATATATTACATTGCATATTTATTTGCATTCAGTACCGCGCTTTTTTATAAGTAAAATAAGGACTATAAGTTATTTAAGTATGGGTCTGTGTTTTAAGCAACGCTACCATAATAATTTAATATTTATATTTCCCCTATAAGAAAGACCTAAAATACTTAAAATTCGCTCAAAGACCATAAGGATAATTTAAGAATCATAAAGATGATTTAAGGATCATAAAGATGATTTAAGGATCATAAAGATGACTATATAGGGATCATGATATTGTAATGAATGTGCTGTTTTTGTTCACAGGAATTGTTTTGTTCTTTAATCTTCCGAGGAAACTCTTTGGTATGGTTCAGAGGCAACTGTTTCCCAAGTACTTCATGCTCAATTCAATCTTGGGATTCATCACATTCTTGACATTTGTCCTTCATAATCCGTCTACAGCTTCTGACAATCATGCTCTTCAGGTATGGCATTTTCTTAGGTGATCTTTAAATTTGGTCATCCGAGTATTAAATATAAGCCTAGTAAATTCTAAATGTTCAAACTATCGGCCGTGTAAATACGCAATTTCTTTATAAGCCTTGTAAATCGCGCATTCTCTTCAAATGTACATACGTTTTATAAAAATCCAACCTCTTTAATTACATATACAGTATATAAACCTTGTAAAATAACCTCTTAATAAAATCTCTACGCATAAATCCATCGTTTTTCGTATAAACCTCGTAGAACTTTAAAAACAAAACTTAAAAAGTTATGTATATATATATATATGTGTGTGTGTGTGTGTATGTGTATTATTAATTACAATATTTTAATTATAATTTCTTAAATCCCAAAGTTTTAAATATGTCTTGTAAATTTCCAAAGCTTTCAAAATAAATCACATAAATTATAGAATTTTATCGGTTGAACGCTAAAATATAAGCCTTTTACAAGTATTAAAGTTTGAAATGAAAATTTTATAAATTCTAGTCACATGAATATATCTCGGGAAGTCCCATTCCTAGCACTATAATAGAATAGAAGCCCTATAAATCTCAAGTTAAAGCATAACATGCAAGCTCGTACACAGGGTTTCAAAATGGGAGATATTTAATAGTTTTTCTATTATACATAATTTGGAATAATATTATACAAAATCGGGAATTTAATCCCAAAAGCCCCCCTCCCCACTTCCCCCTCCTCCCTTTATGCATGGCAGTGGTAACACGTAAATGATTTTAAAAGACTAGACGCAAACGCAAGTACTGCACAACATTTTAAACTCTGATTCTATGGACTTAAAAATTCAACTTTCGGAACACGGAACAAAGTATTAAAGCAATATCATCTGACCTGTGTCAATAACGCCTCATCCGTTTATCTTTCTTATTGAATTTATTACGTGGTACTCAATGACGTAAATCTTTCTCCACGGCGCACATCACCACACCACGAAATTTCTTTCTTCATTGATGCAATGCGCATCGGAAGATCTGTGTTGCTTATGATTGAAATCAGTTTATTGCACCTGGCATCAGCAAGTTGTTGCCATCTTCCAGCTGCCTTATTTCACAAATATGGAAAAGGGCAGTTTCTCGACACTGCGCAAATATTCAATGAAAGATCTGAAGTCAGATTAAACACTGATGCGCATGCGACGCATCGTAAGAAATTACGAAAGACTGAAAGAGATAAGACGAAGAAAGCGTGCGACAGACGCGTCATTATTAATATTCACTGAATGGATTTTTTTAAGTTGTGAAGAAATCGGCAAATGACGAAAAGATATATCGTTTGTTTTGCATTAAAGCTATAGTTCAAACAGGGTAACATGTAGAAAAATCAAATACCTAATGGAAGGATTCATTGGAAGTTTTTCGTTGTCTTCAAATGTATATATATATATATATATATATTATTATTATTATATATATAATCCTTATCTATACATTGATGACTTGAAGCCGTTCCAAATGCCATTCACACATGTTTATTTTGAGCCATTCATTTCTCTGTTGCCACAATTTATTTCCTTATTCCATCTAAAAATGTTTCCTATATACCTATCTAAGATCTATAGAATATAAATTTATTATTTATATATCTATAAATATGAAGATTTATTAACGAAGTTTATTTCAAGTCCACGGTAACTTTGTCGTTAATAATTAGTTAAATGTATGTTTTCATGAGTTAGATACTAGATAAAATTAGTTAAACCAATCTAGCAGGAATCACTGAGTTATACGGTTCTTTTCAATGAGTCGGTTGTATAATATTGACTCACTTGATAAGTTAACTCCTTTGAGTAATTCACTCACTCAATTGTAGACCCCTGATTCTTACACATCTTACTGCGTTCCTTTATTGCATAATCTCACTGTGTTCCATTTGGTTTCAGAGGTGGGCTTTAATACTGTGCTTTATTTGCGACCTGGTGGGAATGGTGTACATCGTCCCCACCATGATCGTTACCATGGAGACCCGGAGCGCCTTGGAGCACACGTCCGCACCGACTTCGGACCAGCAGTTACGAGACACCAATCAAGCCTCCAAGTTAAATGCGTGTCCTCAGTATCTTCAACTTCACAAGAGATTCCGAAAGCTGCATGGTGCATGTGCAATGGTGAATTTTGTGGCCATGTTCTGTAACATGGTGCACATGTACCATTTAGCTTGTAAGCTGCAAGGCTTGATAACATGAACATGTTTGATGGACTCTTCTCAGAAATTATTCTTTTTCTTGATCAGCTGTTGATCGCATACTGTATGTCTGTGTGCAGTATGAATCTTGCACTACATCTAGAAGGTAATGAATTTACATGGAGGGGGTTATCAGAGTGTTCTTTGTTAAGCCTTTACGAAGCAGGATGAAAGAACACATAGTATCACAAACAAAACTGGAGAGAGATTAGATTTGGGCATCAGATCTTTGCTGTTTTTTTTTTGCCTAATAAAAGTTCATTTGCTTGTATATGGAAATAAAATTTCATTTGAGGTGAAGATGTATTTATTAAAAAATTATTATTACTTTTCTCAAGTGTGGGTGATAACAAGGTTTTACAGGTATATGTGTTATTCTTTTAATATTTATTTTATATTGTAGCTTATAAGTCGCGTTAAGCCATCAATTGTGTCTTATATAAATTATTATACAGGCTTAACGTGTAGAGCTCAACGGGCCGAATGCGCATTCGAAATATGCGGTTGTTAAGTCTGGTTTACAGTTCGCTGGTTTCCGTGCTGAACTGAAAATTTCCTTTGGCAAATAAAATATTTTCTCCCACATTTAAATTCTAATTAAAAGAAGCATGTAATTTTATAATTATGAGTAATAATTAAAGACTTATTATGAGTTATATCGTGATGATTATAGAGTCATTAACCCTCTGACTGCTTATCCCGCGATTTCCACGGGCAACATGAAAGCAACAAAACTTGCTTATCCTGAGTATGCGATTTTTCCCATTTTTCATCTTTCATCATCTTTGGTTACAAAGTCTTTGATTACAACATTTTTGGTTACATCTTTGGTTACATATTTTAACTCTCAAATGCATGTAGATTTGAAATATGTAATAAAAAAATATGCAATTTTTGAAGCGACTTTGATAAAAAATAATTGAACAGTCAGAGGGATAGTTATTAGTCTGTATAGACGAATTGAGAGCTCAAAATTATATTTCTAGAAAGAACGAAATAAATGATTTTAATTTATTTGGGACATTTATGCGCATTTCTTCTTGCAATGTAATCGAACAAGTGTAAAAATCGATAATGTGTAACTGATTATCGATAACGAACCACTGGTAATCGATGGAGTCTATTCGTAATAATATTTATTGGTTTCGAGATGGTCCCCTATTTATTCTCATGTATTTATTGTTCATCGGATTTTATCACGTGATCAATAAAAGCATATCATTTATGTAAAATATCTCAAGTGATAATTGTGCCAATTTCACTAAATGACAATCATATTAGTTTTGATAATAAAACGTACAATATTGCAATGATTTGTGTATTTTTTAATTCACGTTTCCAAGTTCTTTATCCTGCCAATTTCAGTTTCCCATAAATTTTACAAAATTTAACATTTCTATACATTGGTGTAAGAAGGGGTGGCTTACACCCCCCCTTAGGAAACTTTTAGACCCTCCTTCTCGAAAAACGAATATTACAAATTATTCCGTAACTCTATCCGCTATAAATAGGAACTTTTCAACTTTTATCCATGCCGGAAGTATTTCTCTTTAATGTACACAAATTTTGAATAATTTGAACTGAAAAAATTGAAATTTGTAATGTTCTTTTTCAATGATCATGGTACACTGAACTACAGTGGCGGATTTGGGGTTTTCTGTTTGGTTGGGGAGGGGCGGGGGAGGATTTATCAATCAAGTAATTAATCAAGATTATGGCGAAGGGTTAACGCTTTATCGAAATTCCATTGTATCTAAGATAAAGCTCATTTGTTTGGAGGTGGGGCTGTGAATTTCAAAGCTCCCCTACCTTGGATCAGTCCATCAGTTGCTTTCAATTAAGAGGCATGTTTCGAATTGAGTTATGAAATCTATGTCCATTTTTTTATGAATGTTATGCCTAAAACACTTGCATTAAAGAAAAAACGAGGACTGAGAAAGCTATGCCTTAAAACAGAGACTTTCACTTTTTTTTTTGACACACGATTCACCCTTCATCTCATAAATTGTCGACAGCTCCTAAATGTAAAAATCACATGTTATAATCATTTTCATATGAAACGTTAATATCACGATGCCGTAAGGAGACATGACACACAATTTGAAAATCCCTGCCCTAGAGGCTTACGTTAAAGGATGACAAGAACTAAGAGAGAGATATAGAGGAAGAGAGGGAACGCTGCATTTACTGACTGAAGTTTAAGGACTGGAGACTGAAGTTTAAGGATGGAAGTCTGAAAAGACTTAAGTTCAAGGACGGAAGTCTGAAAAGACTTAAGTTTAAGGACTGGAGACTGAAGTACAAGGACTGAAGACTGAAGTTTAAGGGAAGCGATGACTTTTCCATAAACTAAATGGGAAGCTAACGCGTACAGAAATAATAACAACATAAGGATAAAAAAGATACCAGAATGATTTGTTGACAAATTCATTGAGAGTGTAAATAAATAGCCAAAGCATAATTTTACTCAACAAAATTTGAAGGATTATTTTAAAGTGCTATTCAATTTTCAGTTGAAAGACGATCACATATCATATCGAAATTATCTAATTCCTTTAGTTCTATCACTTATTTAAAATGAGTTTTCATTTAAGGAGAGCTGCACCATCGAATGTACATTTACTAGTTTTGAAACTTAAGAATGTTTATAACAAATTGTCTCAACTTTATTATACACCTTCATCAACCTATATAAAAGTAAACATACCAAGCGATGAGTTTGGGCTTGATTATTTTTTCATCGATTTTTTTAAGAACATGTACACAGTGATGTAGAAAAAAGAAACTTGGCGGTCTTAAATCCCTTCCATTGAGGAAAGCGCACTTTTTCTTTAACGCCAAATCATATAATTTTCAGTAAAACTTCTGTAGCACCCTTATCTATAATTTTAGAATTTCTACACCCTTATGTACGCTATATTTTCTTCACAAAATAGAAACTTTTACACCTCCTTTCTTGCTTTTATTCCCCGAGAAAGTAATATAATCTAGATGAAATAGAATACTTGATTACATATAATATACATATGTGTGTCTAATATTCACCGATATCGTAAAGCTTGAATCAACCCATATATTTAGGACAAACTGTCAAAAATATTCAAAATTAAAAAGTTCCTTGATAAAGCAGGTTCAGCTGCTATAACAGAAAAAAAATAATAGTAGAAAATAATTCGAGAAACAGGTTAAGTTATAGTGGGCCAACACCTTCCCACTGACTCAAAAAATCCAAAATATCTCGACAAACAGGTTGTAATACCAGTGCAAAATATTAATATATTCATTATACGATTAATTAATTTAGAATGCTCTGTGTGTGTCTCTCCCGTTGTATGAATTATTATCATTAAAAGATTATTTTATTTACAAAGCCCCTTGGAATAAAGACAAAATTAATGTATATATAGATGAAACAGAACTTTAGCAACAGATTTTTATAAAGTATTTTGAAGCGTGCTAATAAAATAATAATAAATATATTTATGTATATTGATATGGGTATCCTAGCAGCTATTGGTATTCAACTGGGAGGAGGACTCGCACAAGGCTGAACGTTTGTGAAGTTGTCAATGATTGGCAGAGACAGCAACTGTATCTTACCTTTACTCCATGTTGAGGAAAGTTTTCTGGCTATAGAGTAAATTTTATATTTGAATTATGGATGGAAGAGTGAAGGGAGGATGACATCGTAAAGGGGGGGCCGTTTCTACCATTAGGCCAGAGTTGGCGACTGCCTAGGGCGGCAAAATGGCGTAAAAAATTAATTTTAAATCAAACAAAGAAAAAATTGAGCAAATGAGGAGAAAAAATAAAAAAGAGATAAAATTGAAACATCGAATTATTTTTGAAAGCATACGAAAGAATTACTTAGTAAGTCTTTGCTTTGACAAATGTAGAAATGTTTGATGTGTTCCATTGTTTGATTTTGCACACAAGTTCTTTTATATTTAATACATTTAAGCCTTCTGGTTCTGATAATACAACGTTGTATTTTGAAATATTACTCCTTTAATACCTCAGTTTTCAAAAATATAAAATACTGAAATTAAACAATTATAGCCTGTAGCAATTGTTTTATTATTCACAGTACCCTAACGTTACAAAATAACTAATATAAGTCTAAAATATAAATATAATTAATGGGTTTAATGATTAAAAATATAATAGAAGATTTACATTGTCGTAAAACTGGATGTTGGTAGTGGTAAATAGGGGGATATAAGAAAAATAGTGATGATAGTAAAAGGGTGGGGTAGGGGGGCGCGCGGCAAAATACCTAGAAACGGTTCTGTATCCTAAGCTACAATGGTGAGGATAATGGTGATAATGCACAATATATTACCAAATTCTGTTGGATTTCAGGCCATGTCGGAATTTCCAGTACTGTACAGGCTGACATTGCTATGAAAGTAGCAACTGCAGATCCTGATATTCCATCCATTATATTTTAACACCTCTGTCTCATTCCATCTATACAAAAAATGGCAGTTGAAATAGAACGAGCAAGTTTTTAATAAATTACATATCATCAAACCTAAAATGGAAAATTGTGGCAGTCTAGCTATAGTAGTGACTGTCATAAAGAGGTCACTCTGGCTAGACTTCGCATCGGGCACACAGGCTTCTCTCATCATCTTTTAAAGGGAGAAGGCGCCCCGATGTGTGCCACATGTGGTGAACCATTATCTGTGCTACATGTTTTAATCTTTTGCGTAAATTTTAAACGGAAACGTTTTTTAGCTTTTAACCAAAATAATTTTACCCTTTGTGACATTTTATGCGATTCTTTTAATCATGAACTCATTTTAAACTATTTATCGAATATCGGTCCCCCCCCCCCACACACACATAATTTTTTTTTCGTTTGGTACATTTAATGCATTACTTTCAATACGTTTTTGCCATTTCTGTTTTAATCTATTCGCATTTCAAAAACGTGTGTACGGTCTAATCTTGTTTGGCGCAAAATGACCGCTGCTATCCTTGCGCCATAAAAATATAACCAACCAAACAGCAAACCAACCAACCAACCAATTGTGGTTATGTATCAGCAATGTAATAAAATAATAGAGTATAAAACATCAGAATGCTTGAAAATTTGGTCAATGAGGATTTACGGATATTATGCATTCTTGATTAAAAATAAAATTTGATCGAGAATAAAGCACGGATGAATAGGAGAGTAAATTTTGCTCACTAATTTTTTATCAAGTGTCGAATTCTTCATTTATCAAGACGTCAACTGCGCTTTTTTTTTTTTTTTTGTGCATTCGTAGCCATGGCGAACGAGCAGTCCCTCTTTCAATTCAATTTTTGTTTGGAAAACTTAAAAAATAATACAGTAATTTGCCTGGATGACACGGGAAATAAACCCAAAGGTTTAACAAAGCCTATGTCACCCATAGTTATACGAAAATTAGAAGTATCTAACTTAAATTGAAACAGCATAAAATACTAGGCTAAGGGCCTAATAAAAAGTTTACCAACTTCTTTTTAAACATCGAAATAAAATTAATATTCCTGATAATATCCGATAAAGAGTTCGACAAGTTAGGAACAATATGGCCTATTCGAATCGGTAAAAATGTGATCAGTGCTATGATAAGGGTTTTTTGGTCCCCTCGGTCTCGGAGGAGGAGGAGGGGCGAAAGTCATATTTCGCCCCCTCCCCCCATTATTGAGGAATACTATTAAAATTTTAATTTCAAAAATATCATTAAACATTGGTAATTGGCAATTAAACATTGGCAAACTGACATCAGCAAACAAAAAGCTGAAAGAATTTTGGATTCTAATTTCATTTTCTGTCAATAGATGTCGTTACTATACCGTCAATAATAATTCTTCGACAGTGCCCCCTGGAGTATCTATTGTTAAAAAAAATAGCGTCTCTTTACCTGTACATTTTTTTTCAGTCTTTGTGAAACTATCGATCTTAAAGCGTGGTGTTCCGCGAAATCACTAAAATTGAAAATAGTTAGAATGGTTGCTGTTTTATGTTTTATTTTATTTTAACTATTTAACTAACTAATTAACATCCAATTAACAATTAAATAATTAATTAGCGTTAAAATATCTAATTAATATTTTATAATAACTGTTGTGATTTTTTGGCAATAGATGGCGCCACAAGTTTGTAGCCGTGAACGATCTCCCGCCCCCCACTTCCCAAAACGTTGGCACGTCCCTGACTCCAAGTCTAGAATCCTGGTCTAAACAGGGTCTCAAATTCCCAAAGCTTTTCATGTTATATGCTATATTTCTTTATTGAAAATGTTTTGAAATTTAAAAGTTAATGTAAAAAAAAAAAGCCTCAAATAAGCTGGAGCACAGGGCCCCAAATGCGTTAGGATAGACTATGGAAACGACGAGTGGCACCCGAGAAGAAGTTTTCAAGGAGTTCAATTAAATCTGGGCTAAAATCAAGAAATTGAAGAGCAATTCTTCCATAAACAGAGTGCAATGATAATTTCTAAATAATGTGAACTTATTCAAACGAAGATCAAGAGGCATATCGATGAGTAGAAATGAGTGTGGGGGGGGGGAGGAAGGATTGATTGTTTGGCTTTTTTATGGCGCAAGAGCATCTGGGCTATACTGCGCCAGGGGGAGGAAGGAGCACGTGGAGATACACTTGGTGATTATTCGCTAGTCAGGAGTGAGGCATGTCAATGTAGAGTTTTCAAAATTATAAAGGGAAGACGGTGGTGGTGGTAGGGATGGGGCTCGACACATGTTATGAACATTTGTACATTACAATATATGTAAAATTGCAATTTATTTCAAATTATTGGGTGGGATAGCTTGAGCCTCACGGGCCCGTGTAATTGTACTTATGAGAATGGGTCATCCATTCGTATTTATACCTGACCGTCCACACTGGGTATATACGTAGTTATCTTTTCCATTGTTGTATGTCCATTTTTTATTTAAAAATTATATTAAAATTAAAATCGTTGAAATCATATATTTTACAGCATTTAGTTTTTATTGATTTGCATATTGAAAATATGGAAATAAATCAGTCAGAATAACTATGTTAAATATAAATGTATACTATTTAGAGATATTGGTGAATTATTATTTTATAGGAATATCACTTTTGCTGCTGTAAAGAGAAAATTTAATTATTGATACCATTAGAATAAGAGTAGGATAAAATTAATTGATATTCTCTGACAATTAGTACTAAGCCAAAAAGTACCTTATTTTAAAATGTGACTGTAAAACTTTTGAAAGTAAATGCATAACAGAATCTGGCAAATGAAAATTTTGAAGTGGGGGGATCGATCCCTCTCTGCCCCACCCCCATATGGGCGCCCATGTGTGATCATGTTCCACTGTATTTTATATCATAAAAATACGTCATTCATATAATTTCAGTCTACTTTAATTAGTTTCTTGTTCTGAAACAGTAATGAATATGATCGTTATAAAAAAGTATTATCAGATAGGGAAAAGGAACTCGAAGTTATTTCAGTACAATAATCAGTTCATGAAGAAATAAATATGAATGTACAATTCTAAAACAAAATTTTTTCGCACTTTTGTTTTTCTTACAAAAGTATGTGAAGAGTTTCCGTTTGGTTTCATTTAAAATTGAAGATATTAGAACTGTGATTTCAACTTTTTAAGCTATTTTATAGAAGGCCTTAGCTAATTTAAAAATAAATTGATATTTATATTTACTTATTTCATTGAAAAAAAACCCCTAAAAATTGATTACCTGGTGCTTTGAAGGTAATTCGGAAAATTTGTTTGAAAAAAATTACCAAAATTAATTTCTTTGTTTTTCTTATCATTATTCCCAACAGATGGCGCCACTAGCATAAAGGTAAAGAAATACGAACACTACAAAACCGAATAATTCTCTCACCATTAGCGGAAGTTGAAAGTTCACAAGGTAAGGAGGGGGGTTACGAGCTAACGAGGGTGCGGTTACAGAGCTTTATACAGTGAATTCGCGATGTCGAACTCCGAAAAGTCGGATATTCGTGTATGTCGAATTTTTTACGCAGTCCCGGCCCCATCTATTAAAATTCAATGTAAATATTTTCCTTAAGTCGAAGTGGACATCCTTTAATTCGAAGTTCGCTTCAGCCGCGTCTTCACACGCCGTAAGAGTTTTTACTCATTCAGAGTTTTCTAGCTTCTTGCTTGCATTTCCAAACCACATTTCTCAGAGAATGAAGTGTTTGTGGTCGTTTGTTACAGAGGTTAATGAATACTGCGAGCCGTTTTTTTGTTTAAGCATAGGGTTTTAAGATATGTAAACGAAAATATCCTTAATTTGAAACAAAAAGTGGATTTAACAAATAATACTGAGCATAATCCAAACTTAAGGGAAAAGGATCCAGCAGAGAAATATGGCATTCCACCCAACCTGCTGTTAAATATTTTGATGAGTGAAGAGGAAATAATGAAAAGACGCTAGTGCAATGTTGATCCGAAATATAAGAGACTAAACGCCCATGCTTTTCCTGATGTTGAATCCACTTTTTGAAGTGTTTTAAATCGTACAGGAGCCAGAATGGTAAGATTCCTCTTAGTGGTACGATGCTACATGTAAGAGTTATGGACTTTGAAAGTCTGTTGAAAGTGGAGGGCTTCAACGCAAGTCCTGGATGGCTTGAGAAATTCAAGACAAGGCACAACATTGTGTTCGGGACTTTGAAGGAAAAGATGTGTCCAGTTAAGACTATGAAGAGCGAAAAGGCAAAATTTCGCGACGCAGTATCTATCGCGCTACGGTATCTTGAAAGTAAAGATAACGTCGACGAAATTTTGTTCGTGTTTTTACAAAAGGTAAATAATTTCATAAAATTAGAATTTCTTCAAAAACAATCCCCGATTTTTTGAGAAAACATAATTAATGTAAGTACCGTTTCCTGCGTTTAAAATATGGCTAGGTAATGCAAAAGTTGCATTGAGCAATAAATAATACAGTACATAAAATGAATAACTTCTAATTCTTAAT
>QLNU02015003.1:111284089-111302315 GCA_006491805.2 Dysdera silvatica | reverse complement strand
ATTTATTAGATACGTATGCTTACATTACACTTACTAGCTATGTATGCTTGAATTACATTTACTAGCAGGGCTTTATCCGGGATTCATAAACTGGGGGTGTTAAAGATTTTCAGGTAGGTGTGGATTAGATTTCATTGTTATTTTCATTAAACACATTATGTGTTAAGATTTCATTGGGGGGCGTGTATCAAAAAATCTGGAGGAGTGTTGCGGGTGCGTTGGATGTGTGTATAAATCTCTGTTTACTAGCTATGTATGATTACATTACATTTACTAGCTATGTGTGATTTCATTGCATTTACTAGCTGTGTATGCTTACATTATATGTATTAGCTATATTTGCTTGCATTACATTTGCTAGCTATGTTGCATTACGTTTTCTAGATATGTATGCTTATATTACATTTACTAGCTATGTATGCTTACATTACATTTACTAGCTATGTATGCTTACATTACATTTACTAGCTATATATGCTTGCATTAGAGTTACTAGCTATGTATGATTACATTAGAGTTACTAGCTATGTATGCTTATGTTACATTTACTAGCTATGTATGCTTGCAGTTACATAGTAAATATAACGGTGATATATGACTGTTGAATATAACGATGATACTTACTTTGCTTACAAGGGCGATATTTTTGTGGCCAGTTGACGAAGTCCGGAATGCAGTCATATTTATCTAAGTAAACATTAGCAATACATTCCTGAGCACATTCCTGAAATAAAACATTTTTGTAAAATATATTTTCGTAACACGTATCTTGTATTACAGAAAAGCAAGTGGGTGGTTTGATTATACCAACATAACAATTATTAAATTATAATAATTATTCATAAATTTATAAGTAATTTTAATATTTTTATAAAATAATCATTGCAATTATTAAGTTGAAGATCATGGTAGCCAATGCAAAATTGTAAAAATTGGTATAGAATCCAGTGCCCTCATTGGCGGTTGTGTCTATTTATTATTGCAAAAATTAATCTACTTGAAGTACAAGTTTACAGAGATAAAATTTATTTACAATATGTAAAATTATAATTATACAGTGGTGTAGTAAAAAAATCATAATTTACATTTACATTAAATAATAATCTCAGTATATAAGGTAATAACGTTAAAAAATTCATGATTTATAATAATGTAATCTCAACAATGCTTTAACACTAATTTTCAAAAGTAATCTACAATCTCAAACAAACTGCAATTTCTAACAATAACGTGCAATTTCTCAGAAGTAAACTACGGCTTCTCAGAGTAACCTGCAATTTCCCAAAAGTATTTACAATTTCTCAATAACAATCTATTGTTTCTCAACAGCAATCTGTGACTTCTCACAAAGAGATATTACAATTTTAGAAGTAGTCTGCAGAGTTCTCAGAAGCAAACAGCAATTTCTCAAAATTAGTCTACAGATTCTCAAAATTAATCTACGATTTCTCAATAATAATATATGCTATTTTCTCAATAGAAATCTACCACAATTACTCAAGCAATATACTACAGTTTAACATAATCTATAGCTTCTAAATAGCATTCAAAAATTTATTAATAGAATTTTACAATTAAAAAAAAAATATATATATTTAAATATTATGTATATTATTTTATACATTTAAATAAATATTTATGATATATACTTTTATAGTAACCTTCTTAGGCAATTTTCACATTTTTGTTTTCAACAATAATTTTTAATCTTCTAAATTAATTAGAACTTTCAAGTACTCTCAGCGGTTAGAGAAAATAATGACATTACTCAGTTTAAATTTGTGTTAACGATGAAATATTTCAGTGTAACAGTTATTTGCTTACCTGTTGATCTGTGGGGCCACTCCCAACCCTTTGTCTCCAAAGTGCCATATAATCTGTACAAGGTATTTCATTAGGAGGTGGTGTCCTTTCTATAATTTCCTATTGGTTAAAGATCACAACATTGTTTTAAACAACTGAATACTGAATAGAGAAAAAGGCAACTACATATATTTAATCAGGCATGTTTTTAAAATGGGGGTGGGGGTGGATAAAAATAAAATATTCTCTTATATGTAATTTTATTTTGAAGCTAACGTTAAAATGAGAGAAAAGTTTTGTTACCAACCCCCCACTCCCTACTTACGCACAGTCTTTTATCCAACCACGAGTGAAGTGCACAGTGAGCATAAGCACTTTACCCCTTGGTTTGATAAAAGACCACGATTAAAGTACACAGTAAGAATAAGCGTAAACTCATATGACTCTGAGTCCCCGATATATGTATATGTGTACAATGCCAAACTAGAACACCCAATAATTTAGAAGATTCTACGTTTATACCTCAGTAAGATGCATATATTTAATGTAGCTGCTTTTTTTATATTTCCATGCACGGTACAGAACATAAAATTATTATTGCACAACAAATATTACTGATGATATTACTGTCCCATTTCGTCATGAGGATCGTATAAATTCTTGTTGTAGTTAGATAAAGCTGCAGTATGTGCAAACGCAATTTTAGATAATTTTTTATTGAAAAAATCGTTACAAAATCGAATCTATTTTTTCTTATTCTCTTCTCTTCTGTCCCTATGATTTACTTGCATATTATATTGATACGTCTTCGATTAGTGTAATAAACTATAACCATTGTAAAAATGTTATTTGTGCGAGCTATGACTAGTGTGAAATGGCTAGTAAAATTATAACTAGTGTGAAATAACTAATGTAAACTTTGATAAGTGTGAAATGAATAATGTAAATTTTAATTAGTATGAAATGACTAATGCGAACTTTGAATATTGTGAAACTATGATTAGTGTGAAATGATTAATGTGAACTTTGATAATTGCGAAACTATGATTAGTGTGAAATGACTAATGTGAACTTTGATCAGTGTGAAATGACTAATGTGAACTTTGATTAGTGTGAAATGATTAATGTGAACTTTGATTATGTGAAATGACTAATGTGAACTTTGATTAGTGTGAAATGACTAATGTGAACTTTGATTAGTGTGAAATGACTAATGTGAACTTTGATTAGTGTGAAATGACTAATGTGAACTTTGATTAGGGTGAAATGACTAATGTGAACTTTGATTAGTGTGAAATGACTAATGTGAACTTTGATTAGTGTGAAATGACTAATGTGAACTTTGATTAGTGTGAAATGACTAATGTGAACATTGATGAAACCACACTAAACAAATCAGGCATTGAAACAATACTAATGCATTATCAATCTAAAGAAAATTTGCAAAAAAAACCAGCCAAGAAGTTATGCAAAATACGAAGTAAAATAGATGATATTAAATTGCGTAAAAAAGGGCAAAAATCAATGAATGTACAATAAATATAACCATTTAGTCCATCGGATGCAGGGAAGCCCTCATTAATTATACTCATACTTCTAAGTTCTTTCGTTATAAAAGGTTTGTTTAGTACATTTACGCTGAAAGTTGCCTGGAAAATTCTCATTGAAACTTGTTTAGAATAAGTATTTTCGGTTGTTATTGTAATAGTAGCAGTAATAATGGTAAAAAATAAACAGCAATAACAGTAGCAGAAACAAGTAATAGTAAAAATAGTAGAAGAAATAACAGCAATAATGAAAATAGAAGAAGGAGATGATGGTGATGACGATAGCGAAGATGATAATGTTGTTGTTTCTTCTTAAAAATGTTCCGTTTCCCTGTAACAGAATAGGAATCAATTTTCGTTTTTCTTCCTTTTTTAATATTCATTTCGTGTTGCTTACTTTTATACTCTTTTCAATAGATTCAAGGGATGTTAGAGGAAAACCAGGTATATCCATTAAGAATCTTTGAAGAGAGTAGATAGTCGAAAAGACAAATTTCACTTACAAAAACTTGAATAACTACCTCAGATCATTGCTAGTATTGTACAAAATATTCCTGTGGAGACAATCAGGTTTAAGCTAATGATGGAGTTTAGATCGTGTCAGAACTCAAAATAGGTCACTTACAAAATATTCATTGACGGAAAATAAGCAGTTCTTATTATAGATAAAGTATTCTAAAGAAGTGTCTAACACTTTAGGCAATCAATGGCGTTACGAAAAATAGAGAAAGGAAGAATTGCTTGTCAAACTCAAACATACCGTCATATGCTAATACATTAAGGCTTCATGATTGTGTCCAATACAATAAAAGGGAAAAAAAGAAAGTATGCACTTATATTTAGATTCATTATTATTTTGTTGATCCATGATATAATCAAAATAGACATAAAAGAGCAGAAAGATGTACTTACTATGATTTGAAACTAGTTTAGCGAGTCTAAAATACTCAGCTGCAGTTGCAGGAACACGAAACTTTTGATAACCACGAAATTGAAAATTAAACTCATGTTTGTAAAAATTGCAACACCATGAAGGACTCGTCCGAATTGAATGAAATTTAATGTACAAACGACCTGTGTTGATACAAATAAACGATTAAAATTACAAAGCAAAAAAACAATATTACATGTCGAAAATCAGTATTTGGTGAAGCCACCACGCGCTGCAATAAGTGATGCTATACGACGTGGCATGGAATCAAACAGATGTTGAATGTGTGCCTGAGGAAGAGCATTCCAGATTGCTTGTATGCAACCCCAAAGTTCATCTGTAGTAGCTATGGGACGAGGATCACGAGCGAGACGCCGACCAACGAAATCCCACACATGTTCAATCGGCGACATATCCGGCGAATAGGCAGGCCAAGGAAGAAGCTGTATCTGTTGTGATGAAAAGAAGTCTTGAACATTCCTGGCAATATGTGGGCGGGCATTGTCCTGTTGAAATACAGCTCCGGGAATGCCTTGAAGGAAGGGAACAACTTCGGGCTCCAGAACTTCATTGATGTACCGGTTGCTGTTAAGATTACCCACAATTCGTAGCAGCTGAGATCGTCCATGATACGCAATCGCACCCCAGACCATAACGCTGGGGGTTCGTCCACTATGACGTTGGATAACGCACTCCGGAAGGTGGCGTTCACCGGTATAGCGTCTAACACGGATGCGGCCATCACTGTACCCCAAATTAAAGAGGGTGGTGGTGGTGGATTGTGCAAGGGTTTCATTGGGAAGGGTGGCCGCCGGAGGCGGCGCTGTAATCCCAGACAGGAAAATTAAAGCGGGATTCATCAGAAAACACCACTTGTTGCCAATCAGCACGCCAGTCTCTATGTCCATGAGCCCATTGTAGCCGCAGGTGTCGATGGTTTTGCGTCAGAGGATCCTGTATAAAGGAACTCTTGCACGCAGTCCACGGTGCAGTAGACGCCGACGAATTGATGAAGCACACAATGATACACCTGTAGCAGTGCACCAACGTTCTGCCAACTGTCCAGATGAAGCAAAACGGTCCGTCACCGCCATGCGGACCAGGTGTCTATCATCCCGTGCTGACGTCACCTTTCGGCGTCCACTCCCGGATTTCCGAGTTGTCTGGTTCTCTTGAACCCACTGCTTCCACACTCGCATCACTGTGCTGCTGTTACGCCCCATACGAGCTGCTATTGCACGATAAGAAAACCCTCCTTCACGAAGGCCGATCATTCGTCCCCGTTCAAACTCCGTAACTTGCTGAAATGTCGCCCTCTTTCTTCGTAGAGGCATAGTGACGTCTCATGTAACGTTTACCACTAGCAGATAACCATACACGCCCCGCTACAGCCCTCTATTTATACGGATCCATCAGCAGTTCAGAGGGCGCTGCTCAGCCCACGCATGCGCGATGACTCTGAAATTCTAATCATTTGAATAGCATACCCTAATTTGCATTTCCTGAAAGTTTCAGCTCAATCACATGCTACCTTCATGGTGTTGCAATTTTTACAAACATGAGTACATTTAAGAAACACGAGACGATAACAAACCTTTTCTGTAGCAATTGCGTTGGTAGCGGATATAGATAGTAAGATTTTCTTGAAAAGTGGGGAGTTTGTTCAAAATTCTTCTAATTTTCATTTGAGGTTCCTCTTCTTATAATCAGTAGCTTAATAATTCAAAAAATTATGAGCGGAGGCTCAAGTGGTTTTAAAGACCATCATGGCCTTAGAGAAAATAATGTGTTTTGGTAACAACGATTGATTGATTGTTTGGCTTTTTTATGGCGCAAGAGCATCTGGGCTATACTGCGCCAATATTTTGATAACAAATAGGGGCTTAAACCCTACAGTCCCCCCTTTTTTTTCTACGCACCTGCTTATAGTTGAGATCAAGGGCGAATTCAGAAAATATTTCCGAGAGGAGGGATCAATGCTCGGAAAACAGCGTGTCCCTATTCCTAGAGATCTATAAAAAGTGTAAAATTTTTATTTTCGGAACACCCTCCTGAATAAGCCCTTAGTTAAGACAGATATACTACACATCTTTAAGGAGTACAAGGAATAAGTGAAAGATTCAGAAGAATACTCCTTCTTTAGGTGAATGGGAATATACATTCACTCCCCATTGAACTAAAATGGAATGATTCTAAAAACTTACTCTCTTTAAAGAATGGAAATGGTGGAATGTATTTCCAAAGAAGAATGATTAAGCGCATTTTCAATGTGCACCGGTATATGCATATTTAAAGTAATACATATTCCTTATTAGAAACTTTCATAATAATATTTTCTGACATATGCTTGGTATTTCTAGCACCATTTCACTGATACGTTTGATACTGGAGATTGTCAAAAGAAATCACTGATAGAACGGGTGAACGATTTGAGTCTGAATCACTGGACAATTTGAGTACAAATAGTTAAACTCTTTGGATTCGACTCGTTGAACGATTAAGTCCAAATCATTAAACGTTTTCAGTCCGAATCGTTAAACGTTTTTAATCAGAATCCTTAAACGTTTTTAGTCAGAATCGTTGAAGGATCCTACCCATCACATATGGATAGGAATAATCGTTAATCGATTCGGTCGGTGTTCAATTTCTCATACTTTTATTTTGCATGTTAGTAATGGAAGCATACGTGGATGCGCATTACTTTTTTTCCCATATTCGCAAGTGTTACGTAGTTTCACATATCATCCATGACATTGATTTTACAACATTCGCTGCTGGTCATGTTAACCAAGATTTTCTGTAGCAAGTGGTCAACACCAAAAAGCCTTAGGAGTCAGTGACGGCTGATGAATTATTCAAATGGAGGTTTCACCAGTGGCCTAGCTAATACTTTTGTTTTCTGAGTAAACTAAGATTCTGGCCGTCACCCTGGTACAGAGCCCGCCCCTCCTCTGGCCTCCTCCCTATCAATATCCCACGCCACTGGGCCCAGTGTATGTGCCCCGCCTGTCACCCCATGGTTGTGGCCCTGCGTTTACAGTACATGAATTACGAAAATAAATTGACACGGAGTCAATGAAACGTACAGATTAAAATATACTGTGTTTTCTTGGCATAAAATTGAACAAATTGCAATTGCAAATAAAAAAATACACTGTCAAGCTTTTGATGAATACCGTTCCAAGCAAACGGAACATTAATATAGAGTTTAAATGTGACTGCAAGTATTCTTGTTTGTTTATTTTTTGAGTTTGATGTGACAAATCAGCGACACCGTAACTTAAACAAGTTAAATCACCAGTTTATTTTCTAAACAGGAGACAGTGAAAACAAAACAGACTGTTAGTTAATTCACATACACAAATCCATAGATTTTCTCATATAATCGGATTGTGTGAATTCGCTTTTGAAATTCCTAGTTTTTGATTTTGTCAGTTAGATAAGGTCAAGCCTAGTGTCGACCTAAGCAGTGTTATTTCTATTTTTCTTTCCAGCGGTAACGTTGAAAATGTAATTGTTTCAGCTCCGAAACACCTATTTTGTTAAATGCAATCTTAACTATTAACACGTTTGTACAAACAATAATAAAACTAACCATAATAGTTAATTAAAAATAAACTAACCGAATGTACTAAATAGCAAGCAAAGTGAGAGCCCGTGCGAAAAGGAAACACAATGAAGGGAATTGTGTTCTACTCTCCGCACAGTGAAGACTGTGCAACGGTAGTGCCATAAGCGGTGAATATCATCATCATATTCAACTATTGTCAGTCTACTGTTGGACGAAGGTATCTCTAAATGCTTTCCACACAAGTCTATCAGGAGCAATTCGCTTCCATGTTGCCCCAACCTGTTTTCTTATTTCATCCACCCATCGACTTTGAGGACGTTTTCTAGGTCTTCGGTGGTCTCTTGGAATCCAGTTGAGAATTTCAGTTGTCCATCATTAATCAGTTCTTCTTGCAATATGTCCAGCCCATCGCCTTTTCAGCCTTTTTGCTTTAACAATGATAACCTCTACTCTAGTTTTCTCTTTCATCCAAGAGTTCCTTTTTTGATCTCTCCTAGTTATCCGAAGCATGCACCTCTTCGTGCTCCTTTGGGTTGTTTGTAACTTCCGTATTACTCCAACTATTAGACTCCATAGCTCTGATCCACAAGGGAGGACTGGCAATACATACTTGTTGAAGACCTTGCTTTTTAAACACAAAGGCAATTTTCCCTTCAGGATAAAACTGTTTCTTCCGAATGTACTCCAGCCAAGTTTAATATGTCTGTTGAGTTCTTTCATGATGTTTCTTTACATTGAAATTAGCTGATCAAGGTAAATATATGAATCAGCAATTTCTATCTCAATGTTGTCAACTTGTATATTTGTTTTCTCAACGAAATTATTGAACATGATTTTAGTTTTTTGTAGGTTCATCTCGAGTCCAACTTCTCTACTTCTAGTTGAGAGCTCCTGTACCATGTCTTGGAGTTCTGATGGGTTCGTTGAAAAAATAACAATGTCACCAGCAAACCACAGATGATTTAAATATTCACCATTTATTTTTATTCCCCTGTTATTCCAATTTATTTGATGAAAAATCATCTGTAAAGCTGAAGTAAAAAGTTTTGGAGAAATGGTATCTCCCTGCCTCACACCTTTACCAATTTTGATAGCTTTAGTAGCGGCGAATAATCTACACATTAATAATAATACGCGTTGTTTTGTAAAATTTTTGTATCCCCCCCCTCTCGAAATTAAATCCTGGCTACGGCTTTGGCCGCCATCGGCGTGGCTATCCTTCTCAGAATTTTTTTTGAACTCTACAAAACTTATTACTATTATTGTTTAAAAATATTATTAATTGACATGTATAAAATGCGTATTAATTATGTGTATTATAGCAAACCTTATGCACATTGCCAATTAATGAATATTATATCATATATTGTGTATACTGTCAATTCATGAGTATTGTATCATACATTGTGTATATTTTTAATTAAAATATATTGTGTTACATACATTGTGTACATTGTTAGTTAATATGTATTGCTATATACGTACATTGTTAATTAATATGTATTGCTATATACGTACATTGTTAATTAATATGTATAAAAATATTGTTAATTAATAGATAAAATATTGTTAATTAGCGTATAAAAGGTAGCGCTAATTAATATTTTAAAGGAATGTTAGTATAAACAATTTACTTTTCGTATTAATATCTCGTAATTGATGCCTTGTTCAAGAGTATGACCTTCTATGTAAGGATTTAAAAATGTATACGGTGAATGAACAGACACTTGTATTGATGAATTTGCCACTTTCAGAACATCATTTTTATTTTCCGCTGCCGGTTTCAGGCGCAGTCTTATCGCTGTAATTATATTATAAATGACATTAAATAAATAGACTTAGTAAACATTCAGTAAATAAATTTAAATAGACTTAGTAAACATTCAGTAAATAAATTTAATAAGCATTCAGTAAATAAACTTAGTAAATATTCAGTAAATAATCTCAGTAAACATTCAGTGAATAAACTTTGCAAACATTCAGTAAATAAACTTAGTAAATATTTAGTAAACAAACTTAGTAAACATTCAGTAAATAAACTTAGTATACATTCAGTAAATAAACTTAATAAACATTAATTTGCAAATAAACTTAGTAATATTTTAAAAAGCATAAGAAGAGCTAATGAATATAAATTTTCAGTCAATGATCAAATATCCAAATAAATATATAAAGAAGAAATTCCAAATCTCAAGAAGAGAAGAAATTATAGTTTCTTTTCATTTAATTACTAGAACATGTAATAAATTCTTTCAGTTTAATTGAAGCAGTTTGAACTTTACGATTTCATAAATTCTGACGTCAAATATCAGGTTATCTGACAGCATACATCGTTTGGCGTTTCACGCTATGCTAATCGCATGTGTCGTATCTATGTTCGTTTGTATCGATAATCTTATAAAATGTCGTATCAATAATCGTATTGCAATAATCGTATTGTGTCGTAATGTTGTATCGATGTTTTCGCTACTTCGATTAATCGATGGTTGTATAATATCGCCGTAATAAAATTAGTGGCGGAAAATCAAGGTTCTTTTAGTATTTGTGAATATATGTGCGTATTAAGTCGTGTTTTTGGAGTACTTCTTATATATATTTATATATTTATGTATATTCTTTTATATTTATGTGTATTCTTTGTATATTTATGTATGTTTTTGTATATTATTTGCATATTTGTATATATTTTTACACGTTAAGCTCAGAGTAATTCTTTTTTTTCCCATGAACAGAATATTGACCGATTATGCCCAAGATTTTGATTTAATATATTAGGTTGACTTATACGATATTATCTCAATATATCATGCTAGATTATAAGCTATTGTTTTATTTTATAATATTGACTTACACAAATTAGTTTTGATTGATTCTACAGAAAAGAATTTTCGCAATTTCATCCATTAAATTAGTTTAGAAACGAAAAATAACAGAGTTCTTACTTGCTGCGCTATATACTTTGTCTGGTCTTTTTTCAGGAAACGATATCAGACTGTTGAAGGTGTAACAGACGTTTATCATTCCATTTGGCGCATTTAAGCGAAAAACTCGAAGATTTTTTGTACTGAAAAAAAATAGCAAATTTTTTATATAAAATAAAAATTGTTTACGTGCATTTAGACTATAAAAATAAATATGCTGATATGCAAATATTTCGATGAAAATTCTAGCCCTTGCACCACCTGGCACTTTCTGCAAAAAATTTAATTATCAAGGAAGATAATCGATCTTATGGAAAAAAATAAACAATGAAAATAAGGGAAAAAAAAACATTTATACTATTGAGAAAAACCATGTCACGCAATCTGGCTGGAAGCACCCTCCAACCTAAGTTCGTAGCGTGTTTTATTTTTTTTTCTCTACCTAAATCGTAGCGTCAATACTCGCGGCAAAGCTAACCTGGAACACTGTTAAGGCTACGACGACTTATTCACGCCCGTGCAACAAGTATTCATTCGCAAATTGGCGAAAAATGAGATAACCCTCAACATTATTAGGCTATTTATCGCCTAATTTGGAATGCAGAAAAACGCGGTTGCCAAAATTCCAGGCGCCAAATTTCCCGCCAAGCAAACGAAGTCCTCTGAGTGGTCAGTTACTTGAATGACGTCAGCGTTTCCTATAATGAGTCTTTTTTCTAAATTTAATAAATACCAGATTTTAATTGCAAACATATGCCTATGTTTTATGTATTTGAGCATTATTTTAATGTTTTATGTCCGAAATGTAGCTTCTATTAACTCTGTTAACGTAAGAAAGGGCGAACTATATCGGCTACACTATGGAGGAATCATGTTGCTCTGTGCCTTGTCAGTTTACCAGTTTAGCATTGCCGCGAGTATAATATCCTTCCACACGCTCCATTGTTTCATAAGGAGTTTCACTTTGGCCAAAACAAACCGTTCGCTTAATCTGCAACTGTTCAAATCAAAGTCGTTTGACTTACAGACTAATGGCATAATGATAATGCGTTCACCTACCATTCAATTAATCTGCGGGAGAGAGAAAAAAACTTACAAAACTAGCTGTATACTCTAGTCCCGGGGTGTTGGTTCCCCAGGTCTTAAAATGTTCGGATCCCGGTGGGGGGGGGGTGATGTAGTTCCATTGCCCCACGATCAGGGCCCGATCAAGCTAAAGTGGGGCTTGGGGCTTAGTATTTATTCGGGGCCCTCTCAATGACTAGCAAAAAAAAAATTATTCAATAAGTAAGTAACAAATGCAAACTCTTGTTATATATATCATCTGCATAATCAATAGTTTAAAGCCATTTACAATGGCGCCCAAATTGTAATTAGGAAAAGTGTAATATTTATAAATTACCTAATTATAATTAAAACTGGGTTTCAAACTGACATCGTGAACTTTCCATTCACTTGTCAAAAAATGCAAAATTTGGGGGGCTCGGAGGTCCGTGCGTTAATCAGGCCCTGCCTATGATGGCGCAGTGGTAACGCATTCGTCCCATTAAGTCGGGTTCGTCTCCCATTGGTACCGTAGAAATCGTGTCATTTTTTACCCATAATCCTTTAGTCTTAGTTTCCTTGGAAACTGAGGTTTAGTTTCTTGGAAAAACTATAGATCACCTGGAAAAAACCTATGGATCACCTAATAAATTATAGATCACCTGGGAAAAACTATGGATCACCTAAAAAGACTATAGATCACCTGGAAAAAACTATGGATTACCTAAAAAAAATATAGATCACCGTGTAAACTGCCCTTTGCCGTCCTTAGAAGCACAAACAAAAGATCCATTAATTCACCTCTACCAAAATTACTTCAACATTTTGCTGAATTTTGAACTTAAAATCAAATAACTTGTTTTTTAAGCGCCTTCAGAATATTCTAGCATTTAAAATAAAAAAAAAGTCCGTTTCTTGCACCAATTGTCAGAAAAAGTGGAAATTGGCGATTCTATTAAAAAACAGGAAAAGTCTTTGATTTTACCATGTTTGGCGCAGTATAGCCCAGATGCTCTTGCGCCATAAAAATCCAAACAAACAAACAAACAAACGAACCCCCAAAAAAAGTCTTGGCTACTTTCTATAGTTGATCGTTGTATGAATGACATAACATGCATATTTGCCTCTCACATATATTTATGATGTTATTTTGTATCGCTTAGTATAACTATTATTACATTTAACATAATATTTCATTAAAAACGTATATACAGGGTGTCTTGAAAAAGACGGACGCTTTTCAAAAAGGAGTAACAGGAAACTAGTTAAGATTAAAGAAACAATTCTTGCAGCAAATTAATATAACAGGGCATACATTTTGTTCCCAGATTTTAGTTCAAAATTTTTTCGATAGACGGCGCTGAAACTTATTGAAGCTGTAAACCAATGAGCATTGAATGAAAATAACATTAAGATTTTTCAAAATTTTAATGAATGAAAATTACTTCACAATATTTTCGAAATATTAATATAAATTTCACTATAATATAAATTTCACTATTCGCCGCAATCACGTGTCATAATCAAAGGACGAAATTAGCAAATATTTCCCGTAAAGTGGCCAATGGAATGACAACACAGACGTCACTGATTACTTCTTCAAATTCCTTAAGTGTTCATGGATTTTTATGGTACACTACATCATCAAAGTGGCTCCAAAAGAAGAAATACTATAAATTCAAGTCTGGTGAATACGGTGGCCACTCCATTCTCGTTCCTGTGAAGCAGGGATATTTTCAAGAAATTACAAGTTTTCAAGAAATAACAAATTTCAGGAAATGATAATTTTTCAATAAATGGCAAATTTCAAGAAATGACAAGTTTCAAGAAATAATAAATTTCAAGAAATTACAATTTTTCAAGAAATTACGATTTTTCAAAAAATGAAAAATTTCAAGAAATATCAAAATATTCCTATAAGAAGAGGAATAAGAAGCTGGAAACTGAAGCATGAAATTTATGGCTTGTCGCATGAATTTGCTGCAAGGATTTTTTCTCTAACATTAACGGATTTCTTATTATTCTTCTCTGAAAACCATTAGAATCTTTCAGGACACCCTGTATTATCGATTTACTTACAGTGCGCTACGAGATATAATTGCTTAAGGAATACTTCCAGCCATTTTTTAATAAAATTATGAGAAATATTTCTGACCATTTATTAATAAAATTGTAAGAAACATACACCAGGTTTCTAATGCCCACCTGCAATATTTTCTCCCTTTAAAGTAATTAAAATTCCAGGCAGAAATGTAGCAGGAGTGAAAGATTGATTCCAGAGGGGGCAACTTATCTTTGTCTGCATCTTCATCATTTTGTAGTAAGGGCTTGCTTAAATCCTGAAATATTAATTAGTTTTAATCAGCGTTTAATCACTATTCGTCCTTCAGGTAAAGGACAAAATGGAAATAATAGAAAATGAAGCAAGACTTCTTGTTCTGGATTAACAGTAATAGTTTATCACCAGGAATAAAACACACCTTATTCTAATTGTGTATATATAAAAGGGAAATCATATTTGTTCACTTTTATATGGCATACGGGTGAAGTACGATTCTATAATTTATGTACTTATGTAGTGCATAATTTAAGTGATAATATATATATCATCATCATCATCATCATATTCAACCATTATCTATCCACTGCTGGATGAAGGTCTCTCCAAATGCTTTCCACACAAGTCTATCCTGGGCCATTCGTTTCCACGTCACCCCAACCTCTTTTCTTATTTCATCCACCCATCTAGTTTGAGGACGTTTTCTAGGTCTTCGGTGGTCTCTTGGAATCCAGTTCAGAATTTCTGTTGTCCATCGTTGATCAGTTCTTCTTGCAATATGCCCAGCCCATCGCCATTTCAGCCCTTTTACTTTAACAATGATGTCCTCTACTCTAGTTTGCTCTCTCACCCAAGTGTTCCTTTTTCGATCTCTCCTAGTTATTCCAAGCATGCACCTCTCCATGCTCCTTTGCGTTGTCTGTAACTTTCGTAATATATATATATATACATATACACACAATATAGGCATATCATGACACACAGATACACACACACATATATATATATCACAATATGCTTATATAGTATATATTTGAAATGTTATTGCATAGCAACGGCGTTTATAGTATTTTCTACTAATATATAGTTGAAGTGAAAACACATATTGAATTGTATGTAAGAAATACACAACGTTAGCATAAATGATCCATTGGGTTTCAGAACACTCTTTATTTAGGAGCATAAGACCTACAAAGATGGGTGATACATGGAAAGTTGCATACACTCACCAAATAGTCATGAATTACTAAGTAGACACATAAGGCACCTAATGGTATGCGCCGAGGTGTGGCAACTAGGGAGAGAGAGGGGTGCAGATATCCCAAAAGAACAACAATTTCCCAAACTCAAAAGTGCTGAAAAAACATTATGTGGTACAAATACAGGGTTAACATAAATGATTCATAGGGTTTCAAAACATTTTTTATTTAGAAGTAAGTATAAGATCTACAAAGATAAGTGATGCATGAAAAGTTGCAAGTTTATCCACTCCCAATGGAAACATGACTGCAAGAACTGAAGGATGGCATCACTGCTTATGTGATGGAGGAGGATTGTGCAAGGGTTTCATTGGGAAGGGTGGCCGCCGGGGGCGGCGCTGTAATCCCAGACAGGATGCTTATGTGATGGAGATGGACGGAAACATGCTATTGAATATATGGAAGGAACTGGATTACCCTTTAGACGTGTGACCAACGGCGCATATAATGAACATCTTCAGTATGTTTCTGAAACTTGGTGAGTGTACGCATCTTTTCATCTATCACCCATCTTTGTACGTCTTATACTTTAACAAGTGCTTTGAAACACGATGGATCATTTATGCTAACCCTGTATATGATATAATTTGAATATTACATGTAAACTTCAGATAAAAGGAAAGCTTCATTTGCAAAAGAAATTAAATGGAATTTTACCATAGTTAGTTCATCACAGTCGATGACATTCTGCGTCTTATTTGATCTATTTCTCGCGAGGCACATCTCTAAACAAGATTTATAGATTTGCGTCCTAAAAACATTAAACTATTATTGGTATTAAAATTCTCACCAAGGAAATGTGCGTACTGAAACAATATAATTTTCTAATCCTATTTTCATCCTTGTTCATAAAATTTGTTTATTTCTTTTCAAAATAATATATAAAATTATTTAATTTAATTGTTTATAATTCTTCAACTATAACTATCGCACTCAGCCATTGTCTGTTCACTGCTGAGCTTTTTAAGTTCCCCCATATACACACATATATGTGTCTATTTTGAAAAATTGTGGTTTCCATATTACGCCAACTTGTTTTCTTATTCCTTTAACCCTTATAGTCCGGGGACGTTTCCTTTGTCTTTGATGGTCTTTTCGAATACAACTTTACTTTGCATAGTACTTTAGCACTTACAGTACTTTAGTACATAGAGTACTTTAGTTGTGCATTATTAGTCTGTTATTGAGATATGCTCAATACGTTGCATTTGAGCTTTTTTACCTTAGCAATGATGACCTCAACCAATATTTGTTCTCTTGCTTATGTATTACATTTTTGAACTCTCTCCAACCATAAACTGCTCAACACTCTTTTGGGTGGTTTGCAATTTCTGTATGACTCTTTCCCTTTTCATTGGGTGTGTCTCTGATCCATAAGAGAGAACCGTTAATGCATTGATTGAAACCATCACTATTCAGACACAATGGAATTCCCCCCCTCCCCTTCATGATTAAATTGTTTCTTTTTCAATCACTGGCGTATGCAAGGGTGGTTGATGGGGTCATGACCCCTACCTATCAATTTTGCAAGTATACGTATGACTATATGAATTTAAAGCTCTGTAAATCCCTCTTCTAAGTCTGTAGCCCCACTTATGGCCCTACTGCGTACGCTAATGGCTTGGATGAACGCCAACCAATCATAGTTAATCTAGGGTTCATAATCTTAGCATCTATTAACACCGTGATCCAATGATAACTTCAGTATGTCCTATAATATCCCATAACCTGTAAGATATTATTACCTTTCCCAAGGTTAACACAATTACACTCCGTACCAAGGAATTGTTTCTTTTTCCCACACATAAAAGCTTTAGTTTCAGCTAAAATACGTGGATGTCGAAATCTTATCCATCCCATAACTTGTAATATTTTGTCATCGGTTTGAATGCTGAAGAAAAGAAATAGAAGGAAATTAAAAAATTAAAATAAGAACGAAAAAATTCGTACAAAAAAAAAAGAGGTGAAAATAATAAATTGGAAGAATTTAAGGAAGTAACACAATTAAGTTTAAAGTTTACAGTTTTTATATGGTTTATATTGGAACCTTTGCTTGCAGGTGTAGAACATATGCATATATAGGTGAAAAACATATGCCACGTATTCAAGCTGAAGTCGAACAAGCGATCTTTAAGTTGCTACCCTATGGCCTTGACCATTGGGTACAGCCGCACATAGCTCTCTTCTCGTACTTATATGTTAACCAAAGCGGGAATTTCCTAAGAATTAAAGGAAGATTTAAAATAACTGGTCTGTCTGTAAAGTATCGAAACTTAATTGTTATTTCTCGATGCTTAAGTAGTCCCTACATTAGTCAACACTCATCGTGCTACGAGAAAAGAGGCGTGCACGGCTATATTCAGTGGTCAAGGCAATGGGACTGCAACCCAAAGATTGTTGATTCTATTCCAACTTGGTATGTGGAGAGGGGGCAAATATTATTTTCTCTATTTAAAACTATAAGCACTTGTGTGAACCACATAAAAAGTGCGATATTGAAACTTAATTACATTAAGTAATATCGCTCATCCTTAACTAATTTTTAAAAAATGCCCTCTTACGTTAAGGCATGAAGAAATAGAAAGGAAATGAGAAAGGAAATAAAAGAGAAAGTAATAGAAAGATAATAAAGACTAAAACCATAAGAAAAAAAATCTACACTCTTCCGAGAACTATCGTTCTCTTTGTTGAGTGAATTAATTAACCTTGCCTATTATTAGTGAATAGATATAAAAGGAATATAATCATTTATTATTTATAATAGGTGAATATAAAGGCAATATACACTAGTTTATGATTATTCAGTAAATGATGAAAAATTCTCATGTAATAAAATAATAATTCTCATTTAATAAATTCCATGTAATAAAACCATAATCTGCATGTAATAAAATAATAATTTGTACGTAATAAAATAATAATTTGTACGTAATAAAATAATAATTTGTACGTAATAAAATAATAATTTGTACGTAATATAATAATTCGCATGTGATAAAACAATAATTATCATGTAATAAAATAATAAACTTCAGGTAATAAAATAACAAATTCCATGTAATAAAATAACAAATTCCGTGTAATAAAATAA
>QLNU02015003.1:111189745-111274194 GCA_006491805.2 Dysdera silvatica | reverse complement strand
TCAACATTGCTCAATTGATGGCAGTTCTCCCTTACAATGCTGCAATTGAAATTAAAAATGGCAGCAAAGAGAAGGTGGCTGCCCAGCTCGCACCCTCCTAAACACTGCTCTGGATATATCGTGAAAAACCGGTGTGAAGCCGACATTGTCACACCGGTTTCTTAATTTTCAAATCAGCGATACATCATGATTTCATGGTGTCATACCGCCAATTGTGATGTTTCTTTGTCGCATGCGCGATTTTACGATATCGTCTCATCGCTTGGTCTGGACGGTTTCCCGGTTTCACACTCTCATCTGTATCCTGACGTGGATCACAGGAAAATAATGCATTGCATGTGCCCACGGATTTCATGCCGATGCTTCTGAATCATTCCTTAGGGGGTGGTATAGAAATTGCGGAAACGTCAGACTTCGACAAATGCATTACGACTATAATCGTAAACAGAGAAAGAATAGTAAATTAGTGTTGACGTTTTATCCTGCTATGGATCCCAATGTAATGCTTTTTGATAAGGGGTGCTAGTGTAAAATATATCGCGTAATTACGATGTAACTGAAATCACACGTAAATAGATTCCCATGCATAGGTCTTTCTGAAATTTTTTATTAACTGCAGCTTCTTCGGACATTTATCACAAATCATATTTCTCCCTCTCAAAATGGAATTTTTTTTTACTATCCAAGGAAGAACATTCTTTAAATTGTTCTCACATTTGAATGACCTGGTTCACTGAATGGGTTGCAACACACACTGTCTATTCCAATTCCTTTCAACTCAGAATCAGAAGACTTCATCTTTTAAATGATTTCCTTCAAAATCCCCAGAATAAAGCATATAACTGAAATGCCAAAAACTGAATATCAAAGTCTATAAAATCTGAACTATGCTAACTGTTCTCTAAGCGTTATTTGCTCTTCTTCTCCCCCTAAGAATTTGGGTGCCAAGCCGCCTCCCTTCTTGACATGTGACTAGTGAATAACTTTAGTGACCAAACCCACATGGGCAGCCATCTGTTAACTGAAGGACTGATGTGAAACATCTATAGTTGCTTTCGTTAAATTGTTAGTGAGTGAAAATAACAGATAGCAAAGTTAAGCACCGATTTGCCTTTCCACTATTTTCAAGAAAATTCTATTAAAATGCCCATCAATAAATTTATTATACAATAATTTTTGCCACCCACATATATGTAGCTCAAACTAGAGCTTTTTGTTTTTGGAGAAAAAGAGACGCCGTCCTCATGCTGGACACGAACCAGGGTCCCCGCTTTGAGCCCGCGGTGTCTTGACCTACTAGACGAATGAGGACAAGAACAAACGCATTTTTCTCCGTATATGAGGATGTAAGATATTATTACCCTTCACAGGGATAACACAATTGCCAAATAATGGTCAACACAGAAAAGCCTCCGGGGCGAGATTTTTGTGAGTTTTTCGTGGGGGAATTTATTATACAATAATTTTTGCCACCCACGTATTAATTAGCTCAAACTAGAGCTTTCTGTTTTTTAAGAAAAGGAGATGCCGCCCTCATCATGGGATTCATCCTGGATGAGGACGGCGTCTCTTTTTCTCCAAAAACAAAAAAGCTCTGGTTTGAGCTATATATACGAGGGTTGGAACTTTAATAGTGGCAACTATTTGTTTACAGTTGACACAAAATGGATGCATGTTACCAAGTTTTACTGCCCCTAAATGTAGTCACCTGCATAGTGCACAACCCGTTGCTATCGATCTGGAATTTGTACGATATCTTTACCAACGCCTGTTGTGTTGATAGTTCGAATGGACCGGTCTGCTGCCTGGAGAATCTCAGAAACAGTTCTGAAGCGAATGCCACAAAGTGGTCCCTCATCTTAGGAATCAAGTCATAGTCACAAGGATTTAAGTCCTTGTGATTATGAGATAAAATGAAGTAATTGTAAGATGAAGGAGCCACTCTGTTGCATTCCCTTCAGAACTGTTCCAGAGATTCTTCAGGCAGTAGACCGGTCCATTCGAACTATCAACACTACAGGCATTGCCAAAGTTATCCTACAATTTCCACATCGCTGGCAATGGGTTGTACACAATGCTCGTGACTACATTGAGGGACAGTAAAACTTGGTAACATGTATCTATTTTGTATCAATTGTAAATAAATAGTTGCCACTATTAAAGTTCCAACCCTCGTATATATATATATATATTATAACAATTTCTTAATAGATATCATAATAACAATACAGGCAAATATGGAGGAATTGTGAAATGGATAATTTTTTGGCCCTGCATTTTTTTGTTTAGTTAGAATCCAGGATCTTAGATTGCCGAAGATTTGATTTCTTTAAACTATCTGTAAAATTATAAAGAGTATCATCAGAGGGGAATCGAACAAACGACTTTCGGGGTGTCTATCTCTCTTTCTGGCTTCCTCTTGTTACCAACGTTGTCGTTGTTGTTCCGTTTACCTTAATGACGTGGAGATCAAGCTGAAAATTCGGGATTCGATTCTTGCTTACTACATGAGGTATTCTCTCATCTAACATATTCGTGAAAAGCTGGGTCTCTTAGTTTTAATTAGAATCTAAAATTAATTATTTTGTCTCTTTACTTCAGTACGACACCACTTCTCTTTTGATTTGTACTTCATCGACTTTTATCGACTTCTCCTCCACTCTCGCCTCATCGATTTTTATCAACTTTTCGATCGTTGACTTTCATTGATTTCATCGACTGTCACTTCATCTGTTTTTTGGTGATTTAATAAAATGATGCCGTTGATGCTAGGTAGGGCTGTGGTAAAAGCTTGGATGTGAAAAGTAAGGAATTCTGGAATATTGCGCAACGATTCTCGCAAGCGTCCATCATCACCACGCTACGAACTAAATCACGAAACGAAAGTCACTTTGAATGTCAGCAACTGCGCTTGCGCAATAACTTCCTATTATTGATTTAGGAAGAAAAGGAGATACTGTTAAAAACATGACTGATAAACATTCAGTTACTATTGATGTTTTTCTACATTTAATGAGTAAATTGCAATCTTTTTATCCATTGAAATTCCCACGAAATCTTTAATTCAGATAGATGTATGCACCCCGCATAGCACAGTATAACCTCCAATGTTTTCAGGGGCACCAACCTGATAAAAATATTGAGGGGGGGGGATTAGTTAATCCCATGCCGTTTTTTAGGCTTGGTTTTCAGTCTCAAGTCGGGGAGGGGCATTGCTATCATCTCCCATAATTTTATTTACATAGAAATAGGCAACAAATAAAAAGGAATTCATTTAAATTTTCTGGTAATTATTATACCACTGCCAACCTATGTTGGTGTAAAAAAATATAGATCTATTTCCAGGGGCGGCTTAAGGGGCGAGTTACACGGGCATGCAGCCAGTGGGAGGGGTCCCGCTTGAATGAGAGCGCCCAACTGAAGTCAAGTTTAAATTCAAGCTAAATTGGCCCAATAGTAGAAAATTTCTTTAAAAAGATTAGAGAAATTTTTAGAGACATCTTTACAGAAATTCTTTCAGAGACCCATGGCCACATTCATAGGGTATATGCCTCACTGTGCACTTGCGAAAATCTTCTGTTTTCGCCGGAGAGGGCACCAAAAAGCAATCCTTGCCAGGCCGCCCGGGTTCAAAATCGACCTCGAGCCGCCCCTGCCTATTTCTATTCTTAAATAAAACTGAATTACATCTTCACAGCAACAGTAAGAATATTAACAGTAGCAATTATTGATGCATACTATAGTTTACATATTATAGTTTACATATATTTCACTCTCATACATGTTTTGTATTTCTTTATTCATGGGAGGGGAGGCTCTCAGAAATATTTTAACCCCACAGATATATCACCCATGGCTGTCTTTAAGTTACAAAGTTCAAATAACAAACCTTTAGTTTACAAGCATGAAACTAGGAACACAAACAATGATTACAAAGAAAACAAAGAACACAAACAAAGAATATAAAAAACAAAGAACGCAAACTAAGAATATAAACGAAGAATACAAGCTAATAAAACTGGAATAAAGACATAAATAAACAAAAGTAATCGAACGATTTAAGAACAGCACAGGATCTGATTTCCAAAAATATGTTTAAAAATTTAAATGGATCTCCATTCGATGAAATTGGAGAAAAGAAAAAAGAAGTGAAAAATGTGAAAAACCATACAATATAAAGTTTTATATTTAACATACTATGATAGAAATACGATACAAAGTACCAGGAAAGAAAGTTACATACAAAAGGTTAACACTAGTAAAAAAGCAAATGGAAAAGCTCACCCAAGCGTCAGCAGTAGTAGTCTTTTATTAGAAATACTGCTATTTATGCCATTACTCCTGATGAAGGACTGCTGCTGATGCGTCCGAAAGCTTGAGTGATCTTTTTCATTGCTATTTTACCAGTGTTTAACCTTTTTGTATCTAAACATACTATGCTTTTAATTTATCTCATTAACGTAACTTCTTTCAGGCCGCAGAAACTTTTCGGCCATTCGTTTCTTATGGACGTATGAGGGGTTCGCTCTCAAGACTTATTCTTTCTAATGACCGTCTGTAAATTAAGCTTCGTGCTACGGAGCCTATTTTTATTTGAAGGTGCGGAAATCGATTACTGATTGACACACAGATCGATTTTCTGCCTTTTGCCCTCTTCACACTAAAAGTATGCAAAATCATCCTTTGAGTGAACCAATGAATGATTTTTAATTTCATAATTTTCATGCATTTTATGTATGCACATTGTGATTATTTCTATTGCTTATGATAATTTCCACATTTTATGGATTTCTTTCCCCTCATTTGATAATTTCTACATTTTATAGATTTTTTGCCTTTATGTGATAATTTCTATATTTTATGGATTTTTTCTATGTGATACTTTCTACATTTTATGGATTTCTTTCCCTTTATTTGATAATTTCTATATTTTATGGATTTCTTTCCCTTCATTTGATCATTTCTACATTTTATGGATTTCTCACCCCTTTAATATTTTGATAATTTCTATATTTTATGGATTTCTGTTCCTTTATTTGATAATTCCTATATTTCGTGGATTTTTTACATTTATGTGATAATTTTGTAGAGCAGAATAGATATTTTCATGGGTAGGTTGGTTTTACAATTTTTAAGAAGAAAGCTTCAAGAATAAAAAGAGAAGGTAAAATTTAGTTCAGAACCTTAGAATTTTTCTACAACTTTTGATGCAATTACAGAAAAATTTACGAATTTTTATGGAAAGCAATTCATTTTCAAAACAATTATAAAGTAAGCTGGGTGAGACAGCACACTGTGCGAATATCTGTTAAAAATTTAATAGTTTGATGAATCAAGTTTGTATTCCTCAAAACGAAACGACTTATGACTTTTCTTTGTAGAGTGTAACCCCACAATTTATCGAAAATATTCAGCAATTTTTTTAACCAGGTTTTGTTTTTTGCGAATTCTAACTACTTTAGTAATTAAAATTAAATTTATAAATTTATTACTTTGAATTAAATTTATATAATTTATTGCTTTGTCTATTCGTCAAAATAGATAAGCTAAATTCTTTACTGAATGAATGCATAAACAAATTTTCCTATCGCTACTTAAAAAGAAGCTTGCTTTTCTGCACAAACGAATTGTAAGGTAAATATATGAAACAAAGAGAGAGAGAGAGAGACGCAGATTCGTATAGATTAGAATAACAAACAAAGAAAATGCAATGAGAAAAGTAAAAGAGAAAGAGTGCAAAGCAAAAACTAAACATTATAAGCATATTATTGTAGAAAAAACAAATAAATCTATCCATATACACACGCGCATACAGATATATCCAAGCATAGACGTAACTTGGGGATTAAATATGGCGTAAACGGGGCAAACCCCCAAAATTTTATGGAAAAAAGCAAGATTTTGCTTCTTTTCTAAAAAAAATAGTTAAACAGATTACGCCTATGTATCCAGGCATTATTGTTGAAACTCATGGGGATTCCAGGATCAGATAGATCTAAGTCTGATTATGTGGCTTCTTTTTTTTCTACAGATTTTTCTTACTACATCTATGATCGTATTTATCGTAGTATAATGAATGTCTTATATTATCCTATAAATATCCTTATATGAGAGTGAAGTTGGATACCTTTTCTGATGAAGATACTAACTTTTTATATACATGTCCTATCATATCGATATATTTATAGTCTTTTAATATTCTTATTATAAAATTCTATGGATGGTTTTACTATTGAGTGGTATTGTGTAAACCATAGCATTTGAATTTTTTTCTGTAATTCATGAAGTTTTAAGTGCCGTTGAACTTATCAAAAGCTCTTGCAGACTCTAAGTGCAGAAGTTTTACAATAATTGGAAAGATTTCTTTTGTAGAATTTACAACTCTCGTGGAAGAACAAACTTCCTACTTTTTTTTAAAAAAATAAGATAAAATTACGGAGAAACCATCGGATAGTTAAGTAGTGGCAATGATGATGGTGATAGTAGCAACAAAAATTGCACAGTGTGCAAATAAAGAAATTTTGTTTTCACTTGCGACAAGTGACGTCTTTTATGTTCCTTCTTGTGACGAAACATGAAAAATAGAGAATTTTTAGCCTGCCACTCGCTGCATTTTAAGCACATCGGGTTCCAGGATAAGACTAAAAGTTAAAAGGTAGTTTTCAACGTCATCGTCCAAAAACACATCGTCGTAATTATATATAATTTTAATGAGAATTCGATTGAATTAAATTACCTAATTGGGCGATTGGTTGATCGTTGAGCCAATGGCCTATCGTGGGAGGGGCCACCGGGGCGAAAGCTCTGGACGCAACACTCTTAAAGGAGCAAAATTTCAATATTGGACTAGCGGAAGGGAATGCTAACGGGTTTTAGTGAGTAAAATGCTTAAACGTGCCCCAGGCGATGGCAACCAACGCTACGCAACTGCATTAAGCAGGAGCTGATGGGGCTACGACAGGCTGCTCCGTAGTAACGAGATAGAACTGCAAGACTGCAGTGGGAGCAGGTGTGTAACTGGATAACATGTAACGTAACCCATGTAACCAATAACTATGTAATCCATATAAGACTGCAGTGGAGGCAGCCGCTGGATAACCCATGTAGAATGTAACCCATGTAATTGGATATTACATATAAACTAAAATGGAAGAAGTTTATGTCAAAATAGGGCGATAAGCACTGACTGAAAATTTTCGCACAAAATTAATCCTACCTTCTAACCTAATAGAATCTTCATGTGATGGAGGATTGAAATAATGTAATCTTGATGTAATGAATGCTTATGAAACATGAATGCTTATGAAATAGAATCTTGATGCAATGCTTTTTAATATAATGGGAAACGAAAGTAATGTGTTCGATAATGCAGTAAAGAAAGATTTAAATTTCTCGTCTTGTAGAAAAACGGAATTTGAATTACCACGAATTATCAAAACTATGATTTTAAAAGTCCGTTAAAAATAGTTTTTTATTTTAAGAGAAAAATTATTCCCCTCAGCTCTAATAAGTTTATTTGAGTGTAATTAATAACTTCCAATAATCCAGGGGTTAAAAGATAATCTGCATTCCCCCCAAAAAAGGTTCTGAGCCAAAAAAGGTAAACGCCTTTTCTCCCTTGAGTTAACATTAAAACTGTTAAGTTAAACCACATTTTTCTGCCGAATCTTCTGAATTTTGACTTACGTTAACTTAGAACTCTTAAGCTAGGCCACATTTTTCTGTGGATCTTCTGAATTTTGACGAGTTAACTTAGAACTCTTAAGCTAGGCCACATTTTTCGGCCGAATTTTCTGAATTTTGACTTGAGTTAAAACTCTTAATCTAGGCCACGTTTTTTTCCCGAATCTTTTAAATTTTGACATGAGTTATCTTAAAACACTTAAGCTAGACCACATTTTTTTGTCGAATCTTCCGAATTTTGACTTGAGTTAAAACTCTTAAGCTAGACCACATTTTTCTGTCAAATCTTCTGAATTTTGACTTGAGTTAAAACTCTTAAGCTAGACCACATTTTTCTCACGAATCTTCTAAATTTTGACTTAAGTTAACTCAAAACACTGAGGCTAGACCACATTTTTTTGTCGAATCTTCTGAATTTTGACTTAAAACTCTTAAGCTAGACCATATTTTTTGCCGAATATTCTGAATTTTGACGTAAACTACAATTAATTTTCAAACAAAATATAATTGTAAAAGTTTGTGTTTAATTCAATTTAAAATATTTTGAATAAAACACAAAGCTTGTTAATAGAGCTATTATGAATTAAAATGTACAGAAACCTTCATGCTTCAGTTATAGCAATAATAAAGCCAATGAAATACGATTATTCAGCAGATAATTAACATCCTGTTATATTACCTTTTACCGCAGAAGCATGAACTCTTTTAAGTTTTAAAATAATGTACAAAATATATTGTCATATACAAGTTACCACAAAATTTTAAAATCGTGCATATGGACATATATTAATTACATCAATAATATTAATACTAACTATATAATAAATGGAAAACAATTTCCACAAGAACTGCGCTTTTCAATCTATCCTCCAATAATTTGGTTCTTAACAGATTTGAAATGTGGAATGCCGATCAAGAATTTTAAAAATTTCAGCGATAATTTAATAAAATATACTCTTTGTTAATAACTAATTTTGTAAAAGAGGATTGCTGAAATGGTTTTTGAAACAGCAGTCGAGATCATCCACAGTATTAGCATCCTGTAGAAGGTATCCACCAAGAGCGGAGAGGTTCATTCCCAACGAATGGTAGAGGCACTATTGGAAAATTCACTACTCACCCCAAGTCGAGCGATGATGGTGTTATAATCGGTTGTGTATATCCCTCTGGCCTTGGCAAAGAGTAACTGGTAACCCCAGAACCTCTTTTCATCCATTTATATACCTCTGACACTGGTCCTAAAGTTCTTTGAACCGGAACAAGTTTCCCTCGGTAGTGAAGAGGAGGAAGAAGAAGAAAGGAAGAGCAAGCAGCTATCATTGGAAGAAGAAACAGACTCGCTAGCCGCTGGTGACTGGGTCACGAGTTAACCCATCTTTTTCTGGCTTTAGGAAGGTCCATTGCCTTCTCAGTTGCCCACATGGTTTTCCCATTCCCTAACTCCGGACGAAGGTAATTTACTGGAGTTTTCGTTTTCGAGAAAACCTCTTCTCGGTCCCCAGATTGATGGCTGTCTATTTTTGACTTGATGTCCCTTTGTTTTTGTTGCTATTTTTTTTTTCACTTCTCTATGGTGCCGCGCTTTTGAAAATGACGAAAGAATGGGAAACAAGGAATTATAGTGATAAAAACTGTTGCTTTTCATGCCTTTTCATTTACATTTAAAAGGGCCTCTTGTTGTTGACACTGAATGCTTTCCTGTTGAGTAAAAGCTCAATTATCTTCTTAGGTTAAGAGCTTCAACGGCAATTCACTGATATCTTGCTGTTTTGGAGAAAACCCCTCAAACTTTGCACAGAGAAATGGAGGAATTTATCATATATTTTAACGAACTTCAAATAACTATTCTAATAATAATAGTAGTAATGAAAACTGACTAAATATTTTAATAATAATAAAATTATAAATTTTAAAATTGAAAATGTGGAATTATTCTTTACATTTAGGCGTCCTTGTTGTTGTCCTCTAAAACTTCAAAACATGGTACAGAAGCTTTCAACAAGTAAAAAGAAAATGGTAAAACAACAAATTTTCAAAAAGTAGATAATTTGCATTCAAAATAAATTTGCAAAAAGCTAAATTTAGCTTCAACAATTTTATAGAGAAAGCAAAAGTACAGGTTGACGATATGGAGCTAGAAATTACTGCTTCGTATATTCATCCTGACCAAGCGATATGAGTGGAAGACAGCATTACAAATGAACTCCACAAGTATATTAAATAGTATCTGCATTTATTTGGAAGAAACAATTTTATCTTTATAGCGAAATTTCCACTGTGTCTAAAAAGAAAGGTGTCTTAAAAACGAGTGTCTATTACTAGTCCTATATTATATCAGATCATAGTTTATGGAAGAGTTTAGTCAATCATGGAACAGTTTACTTAATTGTGGAATAATTTAGACAATTATGAAACAGTTTAGTCAATTATGAAACAGTTTAGTTAATTATGAATAATTTAGTCAATTAGTAAATAATTAAGCGAATTATGGAAGAGTTTAGTCAATTATGGAAGAGTTTGGTAAATTATGGAACAGTTTAGTCAATTGTGGAACTGTCAGGATAGACTTACATACCAGGAACTTAAAAAAACCTGCATCTATCAGTAGAGAAATAAGAGTTGAATGTGACAATAATTTTTGCATGTTAATTCTTAGTAACATATATTCATAAAAATTTTACTGGCAGCTGTTTTGATAATAGCACTATATATAACGAATTTGCAAATAAATTTGTAACTCATATAAGCTACTATCAATCTAATATCAACCTAAACTACTATAAATCTAACTAAATAATTAAAATATTATTAAAATGATTTTGTTCATATATGAAATATTATTCGGTTATTATTTTGTTATATATATTATTTGTTATATAAATATTATTTTGTTTATATATGAAATATTATTCGATACCAATAATTTTATATATTAATAGCATTTAATTCCTGAGTACATTTACATAAAATGGCAGAACATTTTTCATTAACGAAATGACTAGAGATCATTATAAGTATAATAGTTTATGGTTATAAGTTAATGTTAATCAAAATATTCATAAATCATGTATTTTGCATAATACATAATAATATTTTTGGGCATGTGTTCATTAATTCAAAGGCTAATATCTGTTACTAATATTCACAATAATCACACATGGTATTATTTACAACAGCAGTCTTCATGTTTTATATTCACATCTTCTTGAATATATTATTATAAATATTCTAAATATACCCATGAAATTAATAATAATAATAGTTTATTAATTCTCTACATATTAGTACACTGGTAGGCATTATATTTTTATAACATTCACTTATCTCTATAATATACTAGCACATATTACTTTCTTTTTCTTTTTTAAACCCTCATGATTTTTTACATATCCGTATAATTTTTACACACATATTTATATTTAAATTCCAATATTCTTAATCATCTATCAATAAAATTCTTTTTATTAAATTATATGAATTTTGCGATTATAATATTACTTAATCATTTTTCGCTCGAAACTAAAAATTCAAACATGAAACTAGAAGAATATAAAAGTACGTAAACTTATATGTATAAAGTATACAAACCGATGTATAAACTGATATATAAAATATATAAATTAATGATACCCATAAAAAAAAGATACGCATATTACCTTTGCGTTATCCTTTCTCCTCTTTTTTTTTCTGTTCTATACTAGCGCCGAAAGGCAAATTTGTAATTTAATTATATATAGATTAAGATGTAAATATGAAAGCAATATTATAATACGCAATGAGTTCCAATAAATAGGTTGAAAAGATATAATTCAGGATTTAATTAAAATATTAATCATATACCGAAAACCCAATTAATTTTTTTTCGCTCCATAGTAAACTATTTTCTGAAGATGGAATTCAATTGCTCTAATTTCAAAGTCGAACACTGCATTTAATGGAATAGGTTAGTGACCACCGTGTGATCCCAATCAAAAGTGTTGATTCCAATGTGCATTCGAAGTAGAAACATGCAACCTAGATACGAATGCACACTTTGGTCCAATTCTCATAGAATATAAATTTTGTGATAAAAGTACTTTCAGTTTCATAAGACCTTTCTAAGTTCTTTTTCTTGATGGGAGGCGACTAATTCTTTAAAAAACAGTATCGAATTCGTTATCCCATAAAATTTTCAAATAATGCAGTTTTAATGCGGGAACTGAATCAATGGTTGTAAACAAATTCTAATTCTTCAACCCTCTATGGGGACCATGTATGTTTCAGCATACATAATTTCCAAAAGTTTTTATGCACAACACTGACAAATATCACTACTATTTTCGAGCGTTGTGTGCTTCAGTACGCATTTAAGTTTCATAATTTCAGCAATAGACATTACATGCTGGACTTTTATTTGTAGCGCCATTTGCTCCTAGACCAATAAAAAATTTGCCTCATAATGCTGTCTAGTTCTGTCCCATAGAGGGTTAAAATAAAAGCAAGTATTGGAATGAGTGTTAAAAACCAGAAAATATTTAGTTACATTTTTAGGGCATTTTTAGTGATGCCATATAGAGTCCGAGCCATTTCTAGGTTCTTTGTCGCCCCCACCCCTTTTTACTACCATCACTCTCTCATCTATGTCCTCCTCTCTACCACGACCACCCTTCAGAGGCACAAAACTGCAAATCTTCTATTATACTTTGAATCATTAAACCCGTTAATTATATTTATATTTTAGACATATTAGTTATTTTGTAATATTAGAATATTGTGAATAGTAAAACAATTGCTACATGTTATAATTGTTTAATTTCAACATTTTATATTTTTAAAAACTGAAATATTAAAGGAGTAATATTTCAAAACACAACGTTGTATTATCAGAGCTAGAAGGCTTAAATGTATTAGATATAAAAGAACTTACGTGCTAAATTAAACAATGAAACACATCAAACATTTTTACATTCGTCAAAGTAAAGACTTTTTAAGTAATTGTCCCGTATGCTTTTGAAAACAATTATATGTTTTAATTTTTCCTCTTTTTCATTTTTTCTCCTCATTTGCTCAGTTTTTTCTTTGTTTGATTTAAAATTAATTTTTTACGCTATTTTGCCGCCCTAGGCAGTCGCCTACCCGGCCTAATGGTAGAAACGGCCCTGTATAGAATTAAGAAACTTTTTATTATTTATTTATTTCTTACGTGTTTACAGACTTTTATTTATTTATTTTATTACATTTTATTTATTTACAGATTTTTATTAATTATCAATACAATTTTTTATTGGAATAAATTAAGACGTATAAAAAGTGTTTAATCAATAATGTGTTAATCGTTAGCAATCGTGCTATCCTTATGAAGGGTGCATTTATTCTATTAATCTATATTTCTATTTGTTTAAAAAGCGATATAAAAGGAGCATTAATTATTCATTCAGTTTCAATAATTCGAAATCATTAGACGTATAATTCAAAATCATTTGACGTATAATTTCAAAATCATTAGACGTATCAATTCAAAATCATTAGACGTATAATTCAAAATCATTTGACGTATAATTCAAAATCATTAGACGTATAATTCAAAATCATTAGACGTATAATTCAAAATCATTAGACGTATAATTCAAAATCATTAGACGTATAATTCAAAATCATTAGACGTATAATTCAAAATCCTTCTTCTATGCTTGCGAAATACCGTGACTGAACTACAAGACAAGAAAAGCGCTATTTGAGAACCTCTGCCCCAGAATTCTGATCTTACAACTGTCTGATCACGAGCATTTAATCGATTCTCGTACCAATTCGCAAAACCCTTTTACTTTCCTCAAGAACTTAATCGCAGTTGGATGCGACAAAGGAACAAGACAATGCCATATTATATTTGAAATATAAGCTCTGATAAGTAACTTGATTATGCAAAGGCGCCGAGGAACTGAATTGCACGTCGGAATTTATTTCTGAAGCTAAGTGGTATGCAGACGTACAGTTCGGAGATGGATGGCAAGCCTTAAATTAGAATTTGATACAAACCGACGCAGACGTACGTCCAAATGCCATCCCGAAGGTTATGGCAGTACACATATACACACGAAAGTCATCCTGAAATCTAGAGGAAACTGATGTCTTGTATGTTCAATGTCTTGCTTCAGGTACATCTGTGACAAATTTTTAGACTAATGTTTGTCACGTACGTACCTTTGCCATGTTGGTTTCTCTGTTTACTGAATAGTAATACCCTGCACAAACAGCTGGTTAAGTCAACGACCTCTGACATAAAGTGGAAAATACCATTTTGTGTTCACTTAAATATGAATATGTAAAAGCCTGATACCATGCTTAAAATATCGTGTAATGTCTAACTGGGTTATAACGCTATTTAAGGAGCCGCAGAACTTTTGACGTCATAGGCTATATAAAATTATATACAAATAATACTCGAGGGAACTTCGAAATAAGTGACTTGTCGTTATAAGCAGGTTTAGTTGTTATAAGTGAATTTAACTGAATTAAATGTCCAATAGAGACATAAAACATTTACGAAAGTGAAATGAATGTACATTACGTTCATTACCGTCATCAATCGTTCGTACATTACGTTCATTACCGTCATCAATCGTTCGTACATTCATTACGGCACATTCACTGTACATTCACTACGGCACATTCACTGTACATTCATTATGGCACATGCACTGTACATTCATTACGGCACATGCACTGTACATTCATTACGGCACATGCACTGTACATTCATTACGGCACATGCACTGTACATTCATTACGGTACATGCACTGTACACTCATTACGGCACATTCACTGTACATTCATTACGGCACATGCACTGTACATTCATTACGGCACATGCACTGTACATTCATTACGGCACATGCACTGTACATTCATTACGGCACATGCACTGTACACTCATTACGGCACATTCACTGTACATTCATTACGGCACATTCACTGTACATTCATTACGGCACATGCACTGTACATTCATTACGGCACATGCACTGTACATTCATTACGGCACATTCACTGTACATTCATTACGGTACATTCACTGTACATTCATTACCATCGGTCATTGTCACTTTAAATCAAAAGGACTGATTATATTGAAAAGGCATGTAATTAAGAAGCGCTGAATTAGAGAGGTTTTACAGTATTTGAGTATTCGATTCTAGGAAGTTCTATACTGTAAATTATGAAGATCATGAATAGAAAATTCTAAAGCAAGTAGTGCCGTTTATTAGTAGCAGTTTATTAGTACAGTTTATCAGTCTCATGTTATTGGAACTGACGTTAGTGCCAAACCATATACATTCAAGTGTAAAATATTTCTATGTGCAGTGAAAAATATTCTTATCTTCCGTTATAAAGGTGACCAGAATCTTTCAGTGAAAGTATTAGTACACACGTACAATTATTATTCGCTGGAATAAAGATATTTTGGGATAAAAGTAGATAAAAATATACAGGGTGTTCCAAAAACATTGGCCGCAGCTCTAATTCCTTAAACATTGATCCTAGACACATGTATTAAATAGAAAAGTGACGCAAAAAAAGGTGCAAAATTTTATGAAATCAATTAAAATTGAAGAGGATTATTTTTTGAAGAAACACAAAATTTAAATTTTTATATGGTCCCTGTGCATAAGAATTCCCAATGAGTCAAATATATCCCATACTCCAACAAGGCAATATACGAAAGTTCAGCATTCTAGTGGGAAAAGGACCCGAGACATGGAAATCCAAAATAACGTGAATTAACAGAATGAGTTTCCCGCTTCCCGACATGTACCCATTGCTCCCTTCAAAAAGTGGTGTAAGTCAGTTATTTCAGGTTTTTATATCTCGGGTCCTTTTCCCACTAGAATCCTGAAACTTTGTATATTGCTCTATTGGAGTATGAAGCATATATGACTCATTGAGAATTTTTGTGTACAGGGACTGTATAAAAATTTAAATTTTGTATTTCTTCAAAAAATAATCCTCTGCAACTTTAATAAATTTCATAAAATTCTGCACCTTTTTTTTACGCCGCTTTCCAATTTAATACATATGTCTAGAATCGATATTTAAGGAATTAGAGCTGCGGTCAATGTTTAGGGGCACCCTGTATAGAATGGTTACAGTATATTACACATCAACCCACTTGCGTGTGAGCGTGTGTGCGCGTTTTATTATTCAATACATGTCGCAATATTTTCGATATTTGTCTCGCTGACTATTATGGTAAATATGAGGTTGAAGTCACCAAAATACTTCCTCGCGTGATTCACATTGAGAAAACTCAGACAAGGTCGGATTATTCACAGGGTTCACAGGGCCCAACATGACAACCAGCACATCAAAAAAATAATACTAGTGCTTTTAGAACACTCCGTTTTCGAATTAGTTTTACTTGTGAAGTCTGAAAGCATTAGAATACAAATTATAGGTATTATAGTACTGTAAAAGTTTATACAAAGAGAGAGAGAGAGAGAGAAATAATGCGTGAAGCCAAAACTTTGATCTCCAGTCTTTTATACAATACGAGGTGGAAGTAGGAACCCATCTTTTCCTGTGTGCTCTGAAGCCCACTATGGTCTTAATCCAGCACTGCTCAGAGAACCACAAATCCAGTAATGTGTAGACAATGATAGACTATATTCAACGAAATTTAATTACAGAATCTACATTTCATGGATCAACCTAGAAATATTTATTATCCCTATGTTTTACCTTAATTTATCATTAACTTTTTCCCGTGACCAGCACCTTAACCATGAAGATGGTTGGTAAATAACTGTAAATGGTTCAACGTGAGGAGCCTCAACGGCAGTTGTTATGGCAACAGTCAGAAAGAAGGAGAAAAAAAATCTAATTTCAGGCAGGATTCAATCCGGCGATCTAATGATAGAAAACCAAGCATCTTTTGGTCGAATGAACAGGCCGCTTAGGTTCCAACCAAGAGATCTCTAGATCGACCTCAACCTGAAGTAAAAAATACATTTTTCTTCCAACCCTCACCATAGACTCTACCCGCTGAAACTCCGCGTGTTAAACCATTTGTGCTCAGTTCTCATCAACATTTATGGTAACTATTCGGACTCTGTAAAGGACAAAAATATCATAATATGTAATATATATATGCCAACGAGAGGTCTCTAGTTTGGGTAGTAAAATATATGTGCTGAAATTTAGTTTCATGGATTAGTTTCCCTGCAAACTCCCTCGTTGAAAATGGCGGGACCGAAATTTATAGTGACTGTGATGATGATGACGATGACGATGATGGTGATGATGAGGCGGCGAAGGAGAATGCTGATTATTGTGGTCAGATTACTGATCATAAACCGGTCGATTCGAACAGCAGTTACAATCTCGGTAAACCGGCAAAAATACATGTTTAAGTATTAAACAACTTAACTTACTTTTAAAGGTAGACTTATAAATGGCTATTGAAATGAAAGTTTTCCTCTTCAAAATTGAAAACATATGCTAAATCGTGAAATGAGGGTGAAAGATTCGTGAGCTGAGCATTAGAATTTCAGTGTAATTTCACCTGGAAGAGATGAGCATTTCTTTGTATTCAAATTGCCCTCGTATGGATGTCTAATTTCGTGTATATGAATGCTCAGCGCCTGAGCTATTTTTCACCACCCGCATTTCAAGAAAAAGGTTCATTGTGTCTGGGACTGTAAATCGAATTTAAACCCCTGCTTCATTGCGTATTTTTAAACGTCTAGTCAAACGGGACATAGAGAAAACTATTGATTGTATACGATGCGTGTTATAAAATACTGCGTAGTATTTTATCGTGGTATTTTTGTTGATGTTGGGCCTAATGTGGTTCAATTAGTTAATGATACATAAATCGTACCGTTTGTCAATAAAGTAATGTCAATAAAGTAATGTCAGTAAAGTAATGTCAATAAAGTAATGTCAGTAAAGTAATGTCAATAAAGCATACTGTTTTTGAAACTTTGGTACATAATAAATACTTTGATGATATTTTCACTTTCTTGACATTTGGATATTTCTATGTTAAATCGTCTTCAAAAAATTGTGAAAAATAAACACATTTTCTGTTTTTAACATAAATTAGTTACATGTGTTCAATGATACATCCAATGGCTGCATCCAAAGCTACTGGTGATGTAATACGCTGTCTACTGAGTAAATACAAATACCACAGCAGGCTTGCAAGTCACTAACCAAATCCATGTTACTTTAAGACACATTTCAATAATTGCTTCTGACTGTATTGTATCTACTGACAAATCACGAGTATCACAGCAGGCTTGCTAACCAAATACGTCAGCTAACAGCCATATATAAAAATTTTCTGGCTATTATACTGTGTCTACTAACTAAATACGGAAACCCCAGCAGGCTTATTAAATCACTGATCAAATCCAAGTCCTCTAACAGACATTTATAAAAAATTTCTGGTGACTGTTCTGTGTCTAGAAACCAGATACGAAAATCACAGCAGGTTTATTAAGTCATTAATCAAATCCAAATCCTCTAACAGACATATATAAAAAATTTCTAGTGGCTGCACTGTGTCTACTAACCACATACGAAACTCACAGCTGGCTTATTAAATCACTAGCTAGATCTAGGTCATCTAAAACCATATATCAAAAATTACTGTCGCCTATACTTTGTCTACTAACCAAATACATTAAATTCAATAGACTATGTCAAAACATGACAGGTAACGTATTAAAATTTCTAAATAAACCTGCCGAAATGTTTGCCGATGTATCCTTTTACCATAACACAATTGCAGTAAAATTTCTATTCACAATTGTCAAGTTGTTTTGTGATTAGGATTTTCCATTGTATCGATAATTTTTAATAGATTCTCAGAGGAAAGATTGGCTATAAGTGAACGAAGAACAAACAATTATAGCGTAGAAAAGGAAAAGGAAAGTTTCCAAACTTCAATAAAAATGCGTCATGTATGCCGATTGAAAATTCAGAAAAGGCTGTAAGCGGTTATGCAAAGTAAACAGCAGGTTTTTTGTTTGGCTTTTGTTAGAAATCGGGGGAAAGTTCGCATCAGCTTTGATGACCACTTGCATTTGCATAAAACCCATTGGCTTGAAGTTTTTTGGGATCTTGACCCTTCTGTATTTAGAAGGAAAACTGACCAAGAAAGGAAAGTTCGAGTTGGGCTTCCCTTTAGCCCACGCTTTCCCGTCGGCTTCCAATTTCCTTCAGGGGCAAAGGTCAAATTTTAACTTATATTTAACTCTATATATCTCCGACGGATAGGAAAAATATGATGCTTCAAAGATATATCCTCGATCATCTAATCTTCATCGAGAAAATTATAAAAAATCTATATTTCAAGCAGACGAGTTTTTCTCACTTTTGCGGTCATTTGACTTCTCGTAATAAGAGGAAAAACAAATTATATCATGGCCTATATATAGATAGCAGCAGATATATGTTAAGTTATCATTTCATTACTAAGTACAGTGGAACGTCAGTTATCGAAACGTCTATTGCCAGAGCGTCGCTTATCGAAAGGATCCTTTGTAGAACCAGGAACGGATTATGGCATAAGTAAAAAATAATGCCTAGAGCTCGTTTTTTTTTGTTTATTTATTTATTTTTATTTTTTTTGAGAGGTCCAGTGTGGTGAAGTCCGAACGCCGCTTCAAATGCATTTGAAGGAAAACCATTTTCAGTGTGATGACGAGTAGTAAAAAATTATTTATGAAATTCCTTAGTCAGTCAAAACTGATTTGGCTAACTATTTGATATAATTTAACAAAGACACTGCGCACTAAAAATGATTGAGAAGGCAACAAATTAACACAGTTGAATAATAAATTTAATCGTTCACAGCTGTTTCAATAGCCCTGGACTATTTTCGTCAGAACGGTAACTGATGCAACACAACATGTAATGTCAACCCGTGTTACAAACAACTGTTACAGGTATAGTGTAAGTGAACGGTAAAAATAAATCAAGCGCATGAATTAGAGGAAACGTCCCTGGTAGTGTAACGTTAGTTTAAAGAAACGTCTCTGGTGATGTAACCTGAGTTCAAAGGAACGTCTCTGGTAGTGAAACGTGAGTTTGAAAAGAAACGTCCTTGGTAGCAAAAAATTATTTTGTATGGGATGAAATATATCGTTAGTCAGTAGATATATTGGATGAAGAATTCTTGTTGGAAGTGGGGAGAAAGTTCTTCCAAAAGGGAGAAAAGAAATGCGACGGCGACTGTTCATTAATGGCGATATATGAGCTGGCGATTATATGCATGGCCTTAAAAAAATTGAGGTCCAGTGGAGAGGAAACTTTTTGGATAAGTTGTGCTTTATGAAATAAAAATTTATAGCCAGATTCCCACGAGTGTTTAGCCAAAGCAGATCTGTGGAGTTCTTGGTTCTGAACATAAGCATCACATTCTTTTAAACGAATTCGAAGAGCTCTGCGTGTTTGGTCAATGTAGATATGATCACATTGGCAAGGAATAGAATAAATTCCCAAAGAAATCAAGATCAGGGATGACGTCTTTGAATTTGAGGAAACCCAATTTATTAATGGGAGAGAAGACAAACCAAAAATTGAATTTACGAAGGCTCAAAGCAATCTTGGTAGAGATTTTTGGCACAAAAACAGACAATTTTCAGTGCAGGAAAAGAAGAACCAGCTAGAGTAGTAAACAGTTTAGGTAGCGTGAGTTTCCTTAGGGCCCTATCGATGATGGAAGGTTCGAATCCTTGATCAACTGCAATCTCACGAATGTAGTTGAGTTCAGTTTTGAGTGCTTCATCTGTGGATGAAAACCTCAGCGCCCAAGAAACCAACCAATAAAACGTGTTGATTTTCTGACAACGTGGATGTTCAGAAGAAGCATAAGGCGAGAGATACACTGCAAATGGTTTCCGGTAAACACTTGTGTGGAAACCCGACTGCTTTCGATGGACGAGAACGGCCAAAGAAAGAAAGTATACCATTTGCTCTCTTTCTCAGAGGTAAATACTGAATAGGTTCTACTTAAATATCTTTAGTTTCTCGAGCTCTGAAGTTTTCATTCACAGATGAAGAACTCAAAATTGAACTTAACTACATTCGTAGAATTGCAGTTGCTCACGGATTCGAATATTCCATCATCGATCGGGCTCTGAAGAAACCCACAAGACCTGAACTATCTACAACTCTCATTAGTTCCTCTTCTCCTGCGCTTAAAACTGTCTGTATCCTCTTTGTGCCAAAAACCTCAACCAAGGTTTCTTCGAGCTTTCGTAAATTCAATTTTCTGGTTGCCTTCACTTCCGTTAATAAACTGAGTTTCTCCACATTCAAAGTCGTCATCCCTGACCTTGAATTTTGGGGAATTTAGTCTGTAAAATTTCTATTATACCAATGCATATATTTCACGAGGGCAACTATATTGAATGAGAAATGTGTTCATAAATGATAAATTAAATGTGGATTAATTTTATAGATTTATTTTTAAAAAGCCTGAGACTTAGCTAAAGACAGGTTATCAGAACATATTACATTAATATTATGTTGGCCAAATATTTGAAAATAATCGATGTATAACATGTACGATATCGATACTCTGCTAATTTAAATCGATGCTTTAACTTGGTTTCAGAAAAGCATCAACACAAATTTAAATCACGTTTTTGATAAACTTGGAATGGTTTATAGAGAATATAACTCCTCCATCTTGAGCTCCATATCTACTACAAATTGCAAACTTCAAGTAAAGCAACGTACCCGTCTTCAAAGTTCCTTTTTCGCATTTCTAACATCCAGTTATTTATCTTTAAGTTGGACCATTTTTTACCTACTGATGACATCACTATTAAACCTTATTATAAGAAATTTAGGTTACACATTTTATCCCTAAGCTCTTTCAATACGAGCCTCGAACACATATCCGGAATGAAAAAGTAAATACACTGAATTCTTTCAACAATAGTCGTTCTAATTAACGACTATTCCGAATCGCGACGGTATTTTGCAGCCCTGGCAATGCTTCATAGAATTGCACAAGATCTGATTTACGTCGTTTTTCATTTAATGACGTATTTTCCCCCGTCTCCAGAAAGTCGTTTCTGGAAGAGATTATATATCAACGATGATGTATAATTGATGATGATGATGTATAATTGATGATGATGATGTATACTTGTTGGAGATGTATGTCATTATAGTCTGTTCAAATGTTACAAAATCGAAACTATTTTATATCTTCTTAGTTTCATACGAGGCTTTGTTTTAGAATTGACTAGTGAACACATTTCAACCAAAAATCATTTATTCATGTACAACTACAGTTGGTTATACGTAGGATATAGGCTATAGGTATATTTAATACAGCGTATTAATATTCTGATAATGCGGCGTATTAATATTCTGATAATACGGCGATGTTTAATTTTTGTATTTAATCAGAAGACACGGTAGGGTCACCAAAGTTTTTTGATGAGGCCACCAGTTATTTTAGATTGGTTTGAGAACAATTTTAATGCAGACGCAATGATTTTTATATTCAGTCAGTAGACAAAATACACGGTCAGCGTCTTTCGATGTAATTATCGGATGGTTTGAATTTAGCTAGTACATAGTCTTAATATGATCTTTTTAATTTTCGGATTTGGTCACTAGTTATATATATATAGCAACTTCATATTATACGAAAACTGTAGGGACTTACAGGAAAAATTAAAGCATTACAGTAAAGGAGTAATCATTATTTTTGGAGTTACCTTTTCCAGAAATTAAAAAAATGAACATTTTATGGAGATTGGTCGATTTATTAATGTAAATATTCTTTTTGAAAATGCAACATCAAAATAAGTTAATTTCAAAATAGAATAATTAGCAGGAAACATGCAAAACTCTTTCAATTACGTAAATTAATTATGTTATCTAGATATATAAGTTATTTGAGAATAATTTAATTATCATACAAACTAAATCTAAACAACAAATTAAATCTAAACAACAAATCATTATAATCTAAATAACAAACTTTCTACTTTGCTAACATGACATCTCGTTGGGAATGATCAACGCATAATATTGTAATCTCGGCAATATCTTTTAGCGAGAACGATGATCCAGAAAAATATTTTAAACACTAAAAGAAGCAAACTAAATGTGATTGCTACCAAATAAACAAGTCGAAAAATACAGAAAATTAAATAAAGGAAGTAAAATGTTCGAAATGAAGTACAAGAATATTGTAGTACAAGAATATTGAAGTACAAGAATATTGACTGAAGTACAAGATATTAGAGATGAAGTGACATAAGTTAAACTTTGAAACTGAAGAAACCCATGCACGAACGAATGTGGTTTAATCTTTCAATACATTTAATGTTCTATTCTGTTTTGATATGCCACAGCTAAGGTTGAATGCGTAAAATAATTGTACATGCAATACACCACCACATTATATGACAAATCTGAAATACCCTTTGTACAGTTTAGCAGCTTAAGAAAGGATATCTCGAAGAGTTTATTATCAAGTTCATTTGCGAAGGTGCTATTATGAGACACATGTTTTACATTTAGAGATCTGGATCTATCATGGAATCAGCTGCAATACAGTACAACGACCTTCTTGTCAGATTTTGCTGACTCAACGAAGATTCTTACAGGATATAGAATAATTTCTTCTCCGGTACATTTAATGTGTAATAAATTAATTAATTTATACAAATAATTTCTATAAATGAGTACAGCCATCCACCGAGTTACGTAAGTAATGCGTTTCGTAAACCTTTACGCAACTTGAATTTTACGTAAGTCGAATTTGTAAATTGCTTAAGTTTAACTTCGTAAGAAACTACAATATTTATTATTATATACATATTATTTACTTTACTATAATATTCACTGTAGAAATAGATCAATTTATATCCCGAGCTATTGTTGATGTAATTTTCTCGTCTGCATATATAAGTATTATTTTCAGCTTTTCTTCTAAAGTAATTGCAGACCTTTGTTTTTTGGAATTATTACTAGTGCATTCGGTTTTGCTTTTTGAATCCAATTTAACGGTAAATAAACAACGAACACCAACTGTAATAAGCAAATAATTGTGCGAGGCATGGACTACTGCTGCCAACGACGTAATATTATATACCAGACTCGGCAATCACGAATATCGTTTGACTATAAGGAGTAAGGGTCCAGAAAAGGAGGGGATATTTTACGGAGTCCTTATTTCTAATTGGTAGGTTTCCGTTTGGATGTTACGGCTTTTGGATGCTTGCCTAAAACTCACTGCCTGTTACTACACCGCTTCCTGTTACTATTCGTCACATTTGCTGTGACTTGTAGTACTTACGTGCTAGTAGTTGTAATTTTCGAGATTTATTACATAACTGCGAATTTATGTAAGTCAGGAGGGTTATAGTATATAATAAATATATATATAGCATTTATATTAATTTATTCGAATATGGTATATATGAGAGATGTAGTACGTTTAGGTTATTGTACATTTCGATTGAGGCATTAACATGGCATATTCAGATATAGAGAGTACGCTCTTTAAGACTCTATTTCTCAACCGTTTTCATTGGAGGAAAATTTAAAATGATTTCAAGACGTCAAGGAGCGTCTCTGCATGAAATTCATTATTTTCAAAGTAAGTGGTGTTCAAGGGATTTAATTTTTCTTGAACATCCCCCTACCCTGCTCTCCAACTTATTATAGACCATGTACGCAAATATATTGGGACATCTAGGTCAGAAAGAACCAAGAGTTTGTATTATCCGTAATCAGTACATATCGGGCGACCTTCGATTACCAATGACTACAACGCCATTTCCAGTTCTGATTTCCCCAATGTGTTTATACTGGGGTATTTCACTTCACACGCTTCAGCCAGAACATCCATAGAGGAAGAATGTGTCCGTTGTGAGCAGATATAGCTTTTCAAATTGTTCCAGATGACATCCTGCTGTTATAACCCCAAATTTATTGGGCATTAAAACCTACACGCTGAATGTTAATATGGTATATAAAGAAAAAGAACGTTAGTTACCAGTCTACTGTTTTTGCATGAAGGTTTATGAACGCATTTTCAGTGTATTTGCAAGTTCTTTTTCAGACGTTTACATCCGAAAATAATTTCTTAAAGAATCAAGTATCTGTGACGGAGACGCGTCCCTATTTCCGGAGAGACATTTCCTATCAAAATTAACGATTGAAGTCCGTGGACGGAGACGCCGCCCAATACACAACAATGCATATTTTATCATTTGTACTTTTTGTTTGACGTGCGTAGTAAGAAGTGATATTGTTGTTGTCATGGATACCAAAAAAGCGGATTTTTGATTAACACTTTTCGAACGCCGCTAATTTCTTTCTCTCTCTTAATTCAATGTTTTTTGTTCATGTAAATATGTTATTAAAATTTCACCAACGTTATCAGAAGTATTTTACTTATCCACGAAACAGTAATATCCCATTAAATATTTTATGGCAGTTCGTTCATATATATGATATACCTAAGGATGATCCGTAAAACTGATTAAAAATATGACGTACCTTACTTCCAAGAACATAGACAGAATACAGATAAAATATAGAATATATATAGAATACAGGTAGAATATAGATAAAACATAAGATGGATATAAAATAGAGATGGAATACATAGATAGATTCGTTAGGAAGAACATGTTTGTTACCTAAAAGTAAGAACAATAAATATTTATTTAAAATAAATAAAAGCGTGGCTTGTTTTATTGCGCTTTGAATACCTTGAAGTATTTTATAGAGTGGAAATTTATGAATACTCTGCCTCAAACAAATCTGCAGGCGCCATTTTGTAAGAGATTGCCGAAGTCTCAAATAGCGGTTAGAATTCTTAAAGATAAAGTATTTTTAATTAAAGTATGTATATTGTTTTTTAGACATATTTCAGAGCAATCCAAAGTTCATGCAAGCCATGTATGATATGTCTGGTGAACCCGTGGTATTTCTTCGAGAATTCATTGATGATAGACTCAATTGAACCGGTTTATGACCTCTACGGTTTTCCGAGGAACCGGAACCTCTTAAGTCCTAGGGACCAACCCCTTAATAACGTTGAGCAAAATGCTTTTACTAGAGTCACGTACATTCCAAATAACGTCTTTTTCAGTTTAACGACGGTTTTCCTCCGTCCCTGAAATACTAGTAATAGAAGTATTTATAGTAGAACCTCCATATAACGTACTTCCGTATAGCGAAATTCTCTATATAGCGAAGTTTTGGTAAATCCCCATGGTCATTACATACGAAAGTGTTTCTATATAAAGATATAAATTTCTATATAACGAAATTTTTAACGACTAAAACATAAAATACAATGGTCACGTCAGCGATATCACCTTCCCTAATATTGTGGGAATACAATACGATTTTAAGATAAATGGCAAACGAACAGAATGAGGCACATCTAAGGAACTCTAAACTCCCTAATAAAGAGTTTTCCTAAACACACGCACACCTGTATCTGGTTGCCCCATACAGTGCGAAACTGCTAGGCTTGGAACAGGCCCTAATTGTCCTTGAATACACTGTATTGTTTGAATAGTAGTACTTGTCGCCCTTTTTTGCTCGGTTGATTACCAGAAATCCAGACCTTGCAAATTTCCCACAGGGGTGCTAACACTTTTATGATGAATCAACACCGCCATTTGTTGTGCAGTAGGATGTTAGAAATTTTTCTACAAAAGCATGAATGTGTATGAAAGAAGCATTAAATACATTTTCATTTTAAGGTAAGAATTGTTGAACTCATCTTTTTAGGCGCATGTATATTTCACACTTAAAACGTCTATTTTTAAATGGTTGAATGTTATTTATGAGAAACAGTCGTTAACTGAAAAATGGGATTTTAATTGTGGTATCATATTGTAATACCCTGGTTCATGAATACATCGTTTCCACATAGCGAATTTTCTATATAACGAATTTTTTTTTATGGAACCGTCCATTTCGTTATATGGAGGTTCTACTGTAAATATTTCAATAAAAGTCCACCCAGGCAAGAACTTCAGAAATTAACATATAGGTTCTAAAAATGTTATAAAAATGTGTTTTTGGTAGTTTAAGGCTTTTTTTAAGAAACATAATTCGCGAGCTAAAATGCTAAATCGCCTGCAATTGAGCAAGCGTATTTAACGTCAAAAATAACTTTTTCCTTTCCCTAGTTTCACCTGTTTGTTTTCTGCATTAAAAGCTAAGTCTAGTTCTCTTTGTACGTCCATGTCCAAAAGTCTACGTTGGGTCAGGGACCTCTCTTGGACAAAGAGATGAACTAACAAACGAACAAAAAAGTGGCGAAAGAAACGGAATTTAAAGAGCCTCGATTAGCATTTGAGCTCCATAAGGAGCTAAGACAGCTTGAACTAGGCTTTGAAATCCTTACCTTGGTATTAAAGGACATTACCTCTCTCTGTTGCTGTTAGAATGAAACCATACAAGTTTACTCAATGCCCTTTTGAATTTGAGCATAAAGCAGGAACCTTCCCAAACTTGTTTGTTGTAATATATTACGTGAAATTTAATAATAAAAGGTATTTAGTGAAGTTAAACTCCTGGTGTGAGCTTTTACTGCACAAGGTTGTCACTAACCATACTGTACCGGGATAATCGGGTTATGACGGGAATTTTTTAGGGAATCCGAACCTTTCCTGTCAAGGGTACCAACTTCTGGAATACGGAGCGCTAAAAAACGGCACGTTTGCAGCGACACCAATGGGAGTTTTAAGCCCGAGTTAATGGAAAAACAGATAAATACGTCACTATAGCTATACCATAGAATAGTAAACCTATATTTTTCTGAAGAAATCGGATAAACCTTGATTTATAGATGGACATATTGAGAAAGTTTCCGAAGACGCCAAATATTTAGGTATCCAAAATTTTAAAAGGTGGCGAATTTTTTTTTATTTTAATCTATCTCTACCGTAAATTTTGTGTATAAGACGTCCCTGGGAAAGCACCTACCCTCTTATATATATCTCAATTTTATATTCCTTAAGAAAAATCGTGAATTCCACCTCCCCGCACCTAAACAGCGGAACAAATAAAAATTCGACGTCAAGAATAAAATCAATCATAGAAATATCGTTATTTTATCACAAAATAATGCACATAGGGTATTCATGCATGTTCTTCTTTCACATACTCCGCGATTTTCCATAGTATTTAGGTGGTGGAGCGGATTGATGGGATTTTACAGTAAGACAGTGGTAAGACATTCTTGCTAGAAATGACTAACAATACAAGACGAACACTATGCGCATGTGCAGGAGCGGACACAGACTTTCATTTTGGGGGGTCAAGGACAGAATTTGCCATGGTCTTGGAATAACACCCTTCATTTATCATGAAAGTTGGAATTTTTTACAGTGAAAAAATATATTTTGGGGGTCATGACCCCTGTGACCCCCTCCCTTGTGTCCGAGCTTGTTTATGTGTGCGTACAAACAAAGAGACAGAGAGGAGGGGTAAAACTTAGCCTCCCTCTTGACAGACACCTAATTACTGTACAGTCGAATCTCGTTAAGACGAACACCAGGGGGGAACAGAAAATCGGTTTGTCTTAACAGTAATTCGTCTTATCCGGAGAGGATAGTATCCTGTTCAATCTGATGGGACTTCAAAAAACAGTTCGTATTAAAAGTAATTCGCCTTCAGCTTGTTCGTCTTACGGAGGTTCAACTGCATACATATATAACGCCGGGGGTGGAGGAGGACAAAATGTCAAAAAATCATTGCGCTTAGGATACCTTTCATCCTAAATTCGAGCCTGGATTCCAAACTCCTTTTAAGGCGTAGGGAACAAATTCCCAGTCTACGGCGGCCAGTTAATGAATGAATGGTTCTTTTTGGCACCACGTGGAGTAGAATCTGAATGAACGGCACACTATATGAGACATTATCTCTGTGCCACCGCGTGGCGTAAGTTGCTGATTGAAACTATTTTAGGTTATTAAGAGAAACCAATCGATGAGAGACAGCAGGAGCGAGTGGATATGGACAATAAAGGATATAAAGTCTGACTCATTAACATATGCAGACAGCTCATAAAGGGTAGGAGGTCACAGAACTACAAAACTCCATATATACAGTATACCCTGTCTAAAGTGACCACCTTTGGGACTGGACTGTAATGATGGCCATAAACAGGTGGTCACTATAGACGACAGACTTCGGCATAGGCATAAATATGTCCCTACCAGTTATCTCTTACAAAAATTTGTCACTTTATACAGGTGGTCAGTTTACCAGGTTCCAATGTATTTATAACAAATTTAATAGCAATTGGGGGTCATAACCATCATAAACTTGCTCCTGCGTACGCCAGTGGTCCGACTAGTCAGTAAAAGTGAAGCCAAAATGACAATTTATGAACCAGAAAACGGACGGCCGTTTCAAGGAGGTGGTCTTGGAAAGTATTGTACACTTACTTCAATCTTACTAGCTTAACTTCTAATTGCTCTTAAAAATTTTAACCGTATTTTAAACATGACCATTAGTCAAGATGTCAAGGACGGGAAATTCTGCTGTACTGAAAAATATTGTCTACTAATCTCAGTCTTACTGGCTTAACTTCCAGTTTCTCTTAAAATTTCTTTTAACCATATTTTAAACATGACCATTAGTCCAGATGTCAAGGACGGGAGATTCTACTGCACTGAAAAATATCATTCACTAACCTCAATCTTACTGGCTTAACTTCATTTACTCTTAAAACTTTTAGCCATATTTTAAACATGAACATTTTCGCTGTTCTCCCTCGACACTTTCCTGACAAATCTTTTTATGGTCTTCTGGTCGTTGTGTGTATGAGCGTGTAGGCGTGTGTGTGCAGTCAATCCTATCTTGCTATTTGAAGTATTGGCATTGAATACGAGGAGGATTCCATCCCTCGCTTCTTTCAAGACTCATCATAACATCTTGACCTCCAAAACCCCCAAGACGATATCTTTTTGATGATATGGCGTTGCCCTATTGTGTCCAGGTAACCGAGAGTTTCGAACAATGACAATCTCCAACGGTTCAGTTCAACGAGCTTTATTTAGGAACAATGGGTTTCATTCATTGCTGCTGCCACTTGCAAATCGAGAAATGAATGGACGATTCTAACACTGGATGAATATTAATGAGATTTGTAGAAAGTTCGGTTTCTCTTTTTTGCTTGAACTTTATGATATCTCAGTTGTAACGCGATTGTCAAAATCCACATGCTCGTCATGGTCTGAATTCAAATGGTAGAGAATTCTTGCTTTTTTTTTTACCGATCCTTACTCCGGGGGTTGGAATTCAGGCGAAAACTGCAGGTCCAGGTGTAGAGTAACCTTAAATGTCCTTGCGCCGTAAAGCACAATCAATCTTCTTCATTAACGCTACTGCGATCATGGTATCCAATGCATTTGCGCAAAAATTGCTGATCAAAATATCCTTTTTTTCCCTCCTAATGTTGAATTAGTGATGGGATTAACAGGCCAAAAGCCCCTGGCGCTCGAAACCGAAGAAAACGGGGAAATATTGGAGATTACCTATGGGTTAAACAAAGGAATATCGAAGTAGTATTTCCGTAATATAGAGCGGGGATACTCCCATAGTTGAATGTTCCTAATTTGACCTTCTTCTAGAAACATTTTTTCATATGTGAAATTATAAATTTTTCGTTTTTCTAGGGTGTCTCAATTATCGAAAGATTCCTTTGAGTCCATTGACTGGATTCTAGACAAGGTAAGTCAGGTGCAGACGGCCCTGTCTACACCTGATCGATTGACAATTTCATCATCTGATATTACTTCTCTGCATGCTTGTACATTGTCATCTGCAATCAGAACGTTCTGAAAAGTCGAGACTTCAGCAACTTGAAGGTCGCTGCGACAAATTTCCTGCATCAAAGCTTTGTCTGCATTGGCATCGTAGGTTTTTGTTGGTTGCTTGTATTATTATTATGGTGCAAGGACAACAATGGCCATTCTGCGCCAAGGAAGTTTTTGTAGGCCTACTGGGACTGCGAACTCTGCGTGTCGAAACTAGTTAGCAATCGTTGCTTGGGAGACGTCATTCCATGCACTAACTAACAGATTTATTGCACAGAGTACATCAATCTTGTATCATTTTTCAAGTTTCAGGTTCAAAATAATCCTTTTTCAGAAGCGTCTGCCTATATTTTTGTTTAAAACAACACATTATACCCTGATCCATGGATTGTCCAATTAGCTGTACTTTTAGAGTCCGTTCAAATTTTCGGTGTCCGAAAAAAAAGTGATGAAACTGAGTTCGTAAAAAAGAGTTTTTTGAAATTTCAGTTAATATATTGGAGCGCAAATTAACATTGGTTCTATGGGATACTTTTTTGGAACCAACTCATTTGTTCGTAAAAACGAATAATTCGCAAATTTGAGGTTTATAAAAGCGTGAGCACACTGTATATGGAGTTGTTGCTCTGTAGCCCCCCTTTATGAACTTTCTGACTACGCCTATGATTTCTTTATCTATGATAACCTTTTCTTTCTGAAAGATTGCCTCTTTTTAAAGACGCTTTTCTCTCGTTCTGATCATTTTCTCTGTCTCTTGCTTCCTTCTCTTAATATCTCATAATAATCTCAGGGTGCATCGTTCTATCGAATCGTGAGCGATATGCAATTGCTGAATAATCTTTCATCAATGTCAGTACGAAGTTAAACTGATTTCTTTTAGTGATAACAAGCCTTTCTCATTTGAGAAAAAGTCTATTAGGAGCAAGTGTTCTTTCCCAATATATATATACGGTAAAACCTGTCTAAAGTGGCCACTTTTGGAACTGGACTGAAGTAGCCATCATAGACAGGTGGTCATTATACACAACAGATTTTAGTATAGGCGTAACTAAGTCCCTACTAATTCTGTCTTATAAAAAATGGTCACTTTATTCAGATGGCCCATTTACGAAGGTGGTGACTTTAGAAAGTTCCACTGTATACGGAATTTGTAATGTAGAGGCATGACTCGTTTTATTGCGATTCGCAAATGCAATGGAACTTGGCTAAAGTGACCACCTTTGGAACTGGACTGCAATGGTCAGCATAGACAAATTTTAGTACAGGCGTAACCAACTCCCTACTAATTCAGTCTTATAAAAAGTGGTCACTTTATTCAGGTGGCCCATTTACGAAGGTGGTCACTTTAGAAAGTTCCACTGTATACTGAATTTATAATGTAGAGGCATGACTCGTTTTATTGCGATTCGCAAATACAGTGGAACTTGGCTAAAGTGACCACCTTTGGGACTGGACTGCGATGGTCATCATAGACAGATTTTAGTACAGGCGTAACCAAGTCCCTACTAATTCAGTCTTATAAAAGTGGTTTCCACTTTATTCAGGTGGTCAGTTTAGAAAGTTCCACTGTATACTGAATTTGTAATGCAGAGGCATGACTCGTTTTATTGCGATTCGCAAATACAGTGGAACTTGGCTAAAGTGACCACCTCTGGAGCTGGACTGCAATGGTCAGCATAGACAGATTTTAGTACAGGCGTAACCAAGTCCCTACTAATTCAGTCTTATAAAAAGTGGTCACTTTATTCAGGTGGCCCATTTACGAAGGTGGTGACTTTAGAAAGTTCCACTGTATACTGAATTTATAATGTAGAGGCATGACTCGTTTTATTGCGATTCGCAAATACAGTGGAACTTGGCTAAAGTGACCACCTTTGGAGCTGGACCTCAATGGTCAGCATAGACAGCCTATACACGACAGGTTGTAGTATAGGCATAACTGAGTCCTTACTAGTTCTTTCTTTTAAAAAATGGTCAATTTACCATGGTAGTCACCTTACCAGGTTCCACTGTATTATTATTACTATTATTTTTTACAAGTTTGAGCTTGTAACAACCCCGCATCGAACAAAAACTATCAGCGCCATTTTCCCCGATGAATGCCAGGCGCGGTTTCAGAATTTTTTTATGGGTGGGCCTTCATTGGGGTAACTGGGGAAAGGGGGGTATTTACAAGTGGTGTGACAAAAGAAGGCCTGTCCGCAGTGGGTGCCACGGAAGAGGTGGGGGGCGGCATTTTCGTACATTAGCTTTAACAAATATAAAATAAAACTTCCATTAACGGATACCTTTTTAGAACGAAAAGCTGAGAATAACGAACCTATCTCTGGGACAATTGAGAAACACTCCGATAGAAAACGTATGTTATTTTGACATGCATAATAGTTTTCGGTATTTATATTACATAAACAAATACTTAAATACATATTTGAATTACAAGAGAATGTACGCGCAGTTTGACCTGATATATTGTTATCAGACGGAGAAAGTTCATTGCAGTTTGTAGCGACATCTTGCTGGAACCGGTGTTCGTGAGTAAACCAGTTTCCGCAGCAGCCTCTCCCTAAACTGTGGGCCAGACTCAACCCGTCTGTTAAAGGTATCAGGCGTCAGGTCTGCGCGAACACACAATATAGTGTAATTCAAACCATTTAAGCATTTGTTTATTCCAAGACGGCCTTCCCTTAACCGCATGTAGACTAACCTGTCTGCTAACGGTATCAGGCGTCAGGTCTGCGCGAACGCACAATATAGCGTAATTCAAATATGTATTTAAGCATTTGTTTATTCCAAGACGGCCTTCCCTAAACTGCAATGGACTAACCCGTCTGCTAACGGTATCACGCTCCAACTATCATGCGAATGAACAGTATGTCTCATGGTTATACTCCGAATTGTACTATGCAATGCCTAATTAAAAAGAAACACGCTTCAGAATCAACTTGTGTTTTAATGTTTTAGCAAAGCTAATTGGCTCTGAAGTAATGAAAAAATGGATATTTTCAATTAATACTTTCTCATATTTCTTCGCAATTTTATCTCTATTTCTGTTTTTTCTTCAATCTCTACTATCCTATTATCTTTCTATTCTCTACTATTTATTATCCTCTTTATCTCTATTTTCGCTATTTCTTTCAACATATTTCTTCATTTAATGAATATTTACAACGAAAACTGACGTCGTTATCCCTTTCGAGGTGCAAATTTGTCAATTACTGTGTCAGGATTAATCATGGGGGCATTACTGAGTTTACGCTCTATGGATAAGATGGCTAAGTTATGAAGGCGTTTCCCAGCCATGTTTGCTCGTAGGTGTGTTTTAATACGCTTCATGGTGGAAAAACTCCGTTCATCTGAGGCTGAAATAAAGAAATATTTCATATAGCCCTTATATTGATTTACACAGGTTTAACTGCATTCTGAATACATTAACCTAAGCATTTGCACGATCCATGTGAATGTTTATGTTCATGTCTGTACCTTTCTCGCTTATTTTCTTCATTATAGAAAGATGTAATTTTAAAAAAATGGATTTACGGCAATAAAAATAGAACATTTAACAGTTAAATTGTATATCATACAATTTGGATAATCATGGTAAGCGGAAAAAATGGGTTGGATAAAATAGACAATGGCAAAATAGTTATGGAAAAAGAAGTATGGTAATGGTCTTTAATTTCCTAATTGAGGAAATGCATAATTATTAAATGAAATTTCTTAATAAATAGCTATAGAAATTAGTTGGTACATCAAAATAAATCATCCTTATCAAACCCTCTCGATTTGCATATTGCTATCATGAAAATATAACTACACAAATCAGTAAGATAAGACTTCAATAGCAGCCGAGATTACTAACAGGGCGCTGCGGCACCCTTAGATATGCCCCTGATAGGTTGCATGTTAAAGGCACTCATGTATACTCCGTGCAATTTAATAAATGTGGCTTCAATAGCAGCCGAGATAAATAATGGGGGGGCTCCAGAACTTCTCGATACGTCCCTTATATGTTGCCATGTACAAGAGCACTCATGTGTACTATCTGTCTATAAAATTTGGTAGATGTGACTTTAGTAGCATCTGTGATAAAGGCACCCCTCGATATGTCCCTGATGATAATCGTTTTAAGAGGGTTGCAGCTGTGAACATTGCAGTTATTTCAATTGTAATTAAAATTATGAAATTTGTGAACGTCCCCTTTTTCTATGATCGGCTCTTCTTTCCCGGCCCTTTTTTCCTTGCCCTTCTTTCCATCGGCCCTTTTTTCTTAGTTTCGTTTCCAGTCTGAGTACCTCTTATTTACTAGTAGTTCCTGTTTTTTTTTTGGTAATGAGAAATGGCGGCCAACAGAACAAAATATTTCTTCGTTCTTAACCGAGTACTCAATCCATGCATGTTTTTCATACCAAGTACAGCTCTTTAATCCGGCACGTTCGGAACCACGGCCTTGCCGGATTATCGAACGTTAATATGGTTTTAACGGGAATACCAAAGAAAAATTAATAGAGTGCAATGATATTTAAGACAAGTTGTAATAAGCTGCTCTATGATAAGAAAAAATACACATCAGCGTTACTGTTTAAAAGTCCGTTACGTCACGTTGATTCAGTGATTCGGATCTTTTCTTCAAAAAAAAAAGTTACAGATTATATACAAACTTATGAATTCTTCAGAGTTATGGCTTTTGTTGGGTTCAGGAAATTTTATAAATGTATTTAATGATTCAGAAGCCTGTTTCCACGAGACTTTAGCTTCATCTGCCATGTCTCCTTCTTCTTCATCCGAGCTGGCGGTCAAGGACAACAAACGGCTGAATCCAACCGAAAAAACCGAACGCGAGCAGCTCGATCGATGCCGGATTATAGAATGTGCCGAACCAATGAATACCGAATTAAAGAGCGTCTACTGTACTGTGAAATGATCTATACTTATCACCCATGTGTCGGCGGGAAAAGTCAAGTTTGGCTGTGTTGGCCCTTTATTACAATTTTCACTTAAATCCAATTATTTTTTCAACTTACAAGGAAACTAACCCTAGCGTATTCCTTCGATTTTAATTAAATTTTGTGTATTCGTAGAGGAAGCCAAATTATTGGATACGTATTTTTTTATCGACTAAAAACATGTTCAGGGGTGAATTCGCCCCTCGAAAATCGGCCATATTTTTGTTTTTGGACTACTGAACAAATCATGATAGCGTAATTTCGTAAATGTATAAAATTTCGCAGCCTATAAACTAGTATAAAAATTAAACTTTTTATGAGTTGAATTTTATATAAGAGCTATAAAATTAAATTTTCGTTTTCTGTTGTTTTTTTCCGCAGGGGAAGTAGCGCTTACAAGGAAAGCAACCCATGTGTACCCCTCCTATTTTAATTAAATTTTGTGGACTTGTAGAAGGTGTAAAAACATTGGATACGTATTTTTTTTATCGGTTAAAAATTATTTTTAGGGGTGAACCCGCCCCTCGAAAATCGGCCATATTTTAGTTTTTCGGCTATAACTTCTGAACAAATCATGATAGCGTAATTTCGTAAATGTACAAAATTTCACAGCCTATCCACTGGTGTAAAAAAATTGTTTAAAAAAATAAGATGAACTATAAAATTTAATTTTCGTATTTTTGCGGTGGGGAAGTAGCGCGTAGGAGCAACGCTTTTCTTGTATGCACGAGTGATATGCAGGGGAAGTAGCACGTAGGAGACGACACTTCTCTTGCATGCATGGCTGTACGCAGGGGAAGAAGCGTTTAGGGCAACTTCAGGTAAATTTTCAGGAAAAAGTGGGGGAAACTCCTTTCACGGGCCGAAAAACAAATGATATGATTATATATACAAAAAAATCCCTTCAGTGACTCTAGTTAACACCTAAATATGAGATTATTTAGCCAACTTCTTCCGGAGATATATTTATTTTCGGGGAGATTTTCGTGGGTCACCCTGTATCATGCACTATAATTCGCCGTGTATATGACTATGTGGTTTACGAAATTGTAAAATACTCACAAATAGGAAGAAAAAGGAAATTGAAACAGATGCAGGGTAATTAAAAGTTAATACGCAATAACCTGTTAGAGAAACACATTTACCAGATCTACAGGTTTTTAAGTTTTACGGATCAAAGGACAGACGTATAATATATGCCATAAATTTCATAATTAGAGACCACATGGCTCATATACACGGCGAATTATAGTACATGATATAGGGTGACCACGAAAATCTCTCTGAAAGTAAATATTTATATCTCCAGAAGAAGTTGGCTTAATAAGCTCATATTTAGGGGATACCTAGAGTCATTAACCGGATTTTTTTTTGTACACATAATCACATCATGTTGTTTGTCTGTGAAAGGGGTTCCCCATTTTCTCCTGAAAATATACCTGAAGTCGCTCTGTATGCTTCTTCCCCTGCCTACAACCATACATGCATACAGGAGAAGTGTGTGTCCTTACGTTCTACTTATCCTGCATAGCACCTGTGCATACAAGAAAAGCGTCGCCCCTATGCGCAACTTCCCCTGTGGAAAAATATGAAAATTGAATTTTATAATTCATCATATTTCTTAAACGATTTTTTTTACACCAGTGGATAGGCTGTGAAATTTTGTACATTTACGAAATTACACTATCATGATTTGCTCAGAAGTTATAGTCGAAAAATGCAAATATGGTCGAATTTCAAGTGGCAGGTCAACACCCTAAAAATATTTTTTAGCCGATAAAAATAATATGTATCTAATATTTTGGCCCCTTTTACAAATTCACGAAATTTCATTAAAATCGGAGGGGAACACATGGGTTGCTTTTCTTGCAAGAGCTACTTCCCCTGCGGAAAGAAACAAAAAAAAAAGAAATTTTAATTTTATAACTCATTATATTTTTTATACAATTTTTTTACACTGGTGGATGAGCTGTGAAATTTTGTACATTTACGAAATTACACTATTGTGATTTGTTCAGAAGTTCTAGACGAAAAACAAAAATATGGTCGATTTTCGAGGGGCGGGTCAACCCCCTAAAAATATTTTTTAACCGATAAAAAAATAGGTATCCAATAATTTGGCCTCCTCTATAAATACACCAAATCGATTAAAATCGGAAGGATACACTTGAGCTAATTTTCTTGTTAGTCCAGCTTGTATTCGCGTTAAGATACACCAAATCGATTAAAATCGGAAGGATACACTTGGGTTAATTTTCTTGTTAGTCCAGCTTGTATTCACGTTAAGATGAAATCTTATAGCGTTTCAATCTATATAACCCTTTTTAATTATTCCCACACTTTTGAAATATCCTCGTGAAGGAATAAACGTTTTACAAATTACATATTCTGACTTCATATACAATAAATAAACACTTACCTCCGTATAAACATTGCATCTAAAAACTTCTCTATTGCAATTAAATTTTAAAAAAATTCACATATTCACACGTTGATAAATGTTCAAACATTTTATCTTTCACAAAAAAATAACCAAAATATTTGGGTTGGCCAAGGCCCACCCGACCCACCCGCTAAAACCGTCACTGATGAATGCCCTTTCTCACCACGAAGTTCACTATTTAAATACTAGTTTTCCCCCTCATAGCAAAAGAAAAAGTCTTCTTCTCATCCGTCAACGTTAAAAAAAAGCATTTGGTATACACGATTTGAATGTTTAACTCAAACTTTAAACAGAAGGAAAGTTGTTCTAAAACTAAGAAAAAGAACCTTTTATAATGACGTTCCAAATTCACTTTTCATTCTGCTTAAAACCTGTCTTTTATTTCATTCCCATAAATTATTTCCTATTTATCTACAGCCTACCCACCCAAAACAATCTCTCTTAAAACAATAATGCATTCCTCATTCATCTTTTTATGAAATCCCTATTGTTTAGGCAACATTCAACCACATTCGGACGACCAAGTCTCGGGTTCGAGTCCCAGTGAACGCACAGATCACTTTTTTCTTTTCGACTTCGTCTGTTTACAAGCCGTAAATTGCATCAAATAGATCGTATTTTCCTGAACTTGAATCATATTTTTTCACATTTTTAAGAAGAATATTTCATATTTAAATACATTTTTAAAAGTACATGAAATTCACGATTTAAATACTAATTTTCCCCTGATAATTTATAGAAAAAAATCTTTCTCTCATCTGTCAACGTTAAAAACTAAAGCATTTTTTATACACTTTGTGAATATTTAACACGAATTTTAAACAGAATTCTGAAAGAGCTATTTTAAAGCAAAGTAAGTGTCTTTCGTAATAATATTTGTTATCCTTTTTTTTTCAATCCTAAGAAATTCTACTTTAAACCTCTATCTCTTTCGCCACTTGCATAAATTATTGCACATTTTTCTACGGCCTATCCAATCAGTAGCTAGACGCTTTTTACAGGGGGAGTTTATAAAGCAACAGAGGGTCTTAAAATTTGTTAATGTTTTGATGTATTTTATTAATATATTTAATAATACTAAATATCTAATTAGGCTAATATATTTAACATTAATGAATAAATTTCTCGATGTAAGTTTTGCATTTATAATTTATAGATATATACTAAAATATGTAATTTTCCTTATCCTTATCATAAAGTAGATGGAGACTCAAACTTCTATAAAAAAAACATGACACAAGGAGTCTATTTTGAATACATTTTTAACGTTAAGAACAATTTCCATTGTCCTATACTTTTTTATACGAAACAAAAAATTTGGAATAAAATTCTTCAATTATTTATTTAAAAAAAGGGTTCATCAGGACGGCTGTTTACATTGTCGGGGGGGGGGCTCATGCCTACCCATTGGCGAAAGCAGGGGTGTTGATGGGGGTTGTAACCACGGGTGCCGTCAGCGGGGGACATGGGGACACGTCCCCCGTCGATATTGGTATTAGGGCTCCATGGCCCCCCCCCCCCAATTTCAAACAAAAATTTTATAATAGGTAACGTCGTTCAAAGTTTAAAATATTTTCTCTTTCTTTTCTTTTTTTTTTAATCTAAGGAGTGTGGTTATATTTTTTCGGCGTAGTGTATTTAGTGCGAAATAAAAAAAATGCACTTTGTCATTTATTTGATATAATTATACCATTTGTTAGATTGTACTATATAGCTCTCTTTTCTGCATGGCAGCGTTTTCATTGACGTGTTATTATTTCAACTTTCAAATGGAACGTTTTTAATAACGTTACAACCACAACTACATTTTCCCAATTTTAATTTCGCAAGCTCAAGGAAATTTTTGGCCCAGTACGCTCATTATCAACGACATAAATTAAAGGGATTGTGTCAAGATCGTAGTTAGCATTTAATTTCGTGGGGGGGGGGAATCAAAAATTTTACAGCATGTATTGATACAATTACAGCATGCAAGGCCGTAGCCAAGTCCCATTAAAAATTTAGTTTCGGGGGGGACCGGTCCCTAAGATCCCCCCTCTGGATACGGGCATGGACCGTCTACACGAGGGGTCTTCAACACTTTTCAGTTCATGGGCTCAGGGGCGGACTGGGTCCTCTCAAAGGGCGGGAATCCTATATCCCATGAGGGCGTGCCAGCCCGCCCCTGCATGGGCCAAGTTTGTTTATTCTTGTAGGCCCATGGGCCGCACTACTGTATCAGCAATGTTATGACTAAACAAAGGCAAACCCAGGGGGCCCCTGCGCCCCTTAGATCAACATTTATTGCCGTTTTTTCTATAAGATTTCTACATTGGTTTTGTGCGCCCACCCAAAAATATCTTCTGTATTCGCCTCTAAGACTATATATATATATATATATATTACAATGTAAAATACGTATGGAAGTAAAAACATTTACAATTCGTTTAGTTATGAATATGTAAAGCGAAATCAAACCTTTTAGTGAGATTTTTGGCACTGCTTATTATTAACAAACCTGTCAATATCCGGTCTTATTTTTGATGCAACCCTAACAGTGTTTTCAAGGTGAACGTCAGTTATTCTGGTCCCAACTTTTGAGTTTACCAACTTCATTCTTGAAGAAAATGACTATGAACAAATGCACTGATGTGTGCAAATGGGGGAGGGTTGATGGGGTTGTGACCCCCATTGCTATGAAATTTTGTATACAGGGTTCCTAAGAAAGTCAGAATGCAGCCAGTAACTTTTAAATGAATAGAGATACTGGAACGAAAGTTAGGTATTAGTAGAGTAAAATAACTATGCGCTATCAGTTGAGATGAACAGAAAGCGCTCCTGGTGACGAATTGAGGAAGTTAAAAAATTTATTTGGAAAAATAATAAAGATAGCGAAATATTTTCAGTTAGAAAGTTGCAAAGCATTCTTCAATTCGAGAAAAGATATACGGCTCACATATATATATATATGTACACGTACTGCCACGAAGTGAGATGCTCCGAAAGTTTCAATGCATCGTTTTCAGTTAATGCTTTCTGATGTTTTAAAAGTTGAGTTGAAGTTCTTATAAGAGAAAGTTCGTGGAAAGAACTTCAACTCAACCTCTAAAGCTCTAGAAAGCATTAACTGAAAGCTATGCATTGAAACATCCGGAACACCTTACTTTGTGGCAGTACGTGTACATAGTGCATGTAAGCCGTATGTTTTGCTTACTAACTGTAGGATGCTCTACAACTTCCTAATTGAAAATATTTCCTCATCTTCATTATTTTTCGAAATAAAATTTTTAACTTCCTCAATTCGCCACCAGGGGCGCTGCTGTTCATCTCATCTGATAGTGCATAGTCATTTTACTATACCAATACCTAACTTTCTTTGCAATATCTGTCTTGGTTCAAAAGTTATTGGCCGCGTTCGAATTTTCCTAGGAACCCTGTGTACAGGGTGTCCAAAAAACCCTGACCGCCCCTCTATTTCCTTAAATATTGATCCTAGACATATGTGTTAAATTGGAAAGTGGCATAAGAAAAGGGGTTGAATTTTATGAAATCGATTAAAATTGCAGAGGATTATTTTTTGAAAAAATACAAAATTTAAATTTTTATACGTTCCATGTATATAGAAATATCCAATGAGTAAAATGTTTGCCATACTTTAAAAGGTCGATATACCAAATTTCAGCATTCTAGTGAGAAAAGAACCAGAGATATGAAAGCCCAAACTAACTAACTAACAACGCTTTTTGAAGGGAGCAGCAATAGGTACATGCCGTGAAGAGGGAAAATTCATTCTGCTAAATCCCGTTATTTTGGGTCTTCATATCTCTGGTTCTTTTATCCACTAGAATGCTGAAATTTTGTATATTGACCTATTGGATTATGGGGCACATTTCACTTATTGGAAATTTTTGTGTACGGGGACTGTATAAAAACTTAAATTTTGTATTTCTTCGAAAAATAATCCTCTGCAATTTTAATCGATGTCATGAAATTCTGCACCTTTTTCTACGACATTTTTCAATTTAATACGTACGTCTAGGATCAATATTTAAGGAATTAGAGGGGCGATCGATGTTTTTGGGACACCCTGTATACATATGAATATATGAAATTGTAGCTCTGTACCCCCACCAATGTAAGCCTGTAACCCACTTATGAATTTTCTGCATACGTCTATGCGAAGATACAAGTGCTTCCAAATAGCGACATCCGTTTTAGAGCATGCAGTCAGATGGTTGGGAAGATGTTCTTATCGACATATTTAGAATAGAATTCAACGAGTCCTAAGTTGAATTCCTTTAAAATCACTGTTGCACTGCAAATAAATAAAACTACTCCTAATGTCCATATAAGCCTGAGAACTAAAATGAAACACGATTGCGGAAAATCACGTACTACTTTAGTTCTCTAACGTTTTAAGATATTTATTACGAAGTGTGAACAGAATAAAACACATAGAGGTAAGACTCATAAAGAAACCTCGTGGACTGCAACGCATGGATTTTGATAAGAGTGGTACCATTGGATAGGTCTTGTCATGAGAAACAAAAAATCCAATGGAACTACCCACCCGAATCCAACTACTCAGGAGCTACAAGGTGATTCGTACAATCCATCCATCATACAATCATTCCACTAACAAAAAAAAAAAATCCTTGAAATGTTATTGTATTGCGTAATATCTTACTATATATATATATATATTGGCTGGAGATGTGTTTTAAAATGAATCAGGAACTAACTCCTCACCTGATCCTATGGGATGAATAAAGGGCATGGGCAGAGCCTAAGGAGGCAGTTTTCTCAGGTACTCAACCATGGAGAATTATAGCAGTACCTGTGGCTCGCGTTCCAGGTGCACTGGTTCAGGGGAGGTGGCATGCACCCCTGTGATATGTGAAGTCGTGCCCATTCATGAAGGTGTCTTGGGTGAGTCTTGTGACTGTAATGCGATCATTGACAAAGCAATTATCAGCAAACTTTTTTGTGGTTTCCTTGTATCCCATTATGGACATCCCAGTTACATAAATATAGCCACAAGTCAAGAACAAGTCATTATCTCTCGCTTGTTCATGTATATGGCATAGCGATTGAATTATAAGAGAGAGAGAGAGTCCAAATTCATAATATTCTATATCAAAAAGTACATATCCTTAATTGCCATTTGCACCATAAACCACATTAATAACAGTAGAAAAGAACGGGACAATTATACAAATAATATTTCAAGGATACTTTTTTTGCTTGTTGGTGGAATAATTGTATGATGGACGGATTGTACGAATCTCCTTGAGTGGCTGGATTCGGAGGGGTAGTTCCATTGGATTTTTTTATTTCTCATGGCAAGACCCATCTAATGGTACCACTCTTAACAAAATCCGTGCGTTGCAATCTACGGGGTTCTCTTGTCAGAAAGAATTATTCCTTTCGAGGTTCGCTTGTCAGAAGAATCAAAGGGCAGTATTTTTGTGTGAAATCGTTTGTATTTTTTGATGAATCGGCGAGTCTCAAGTGGCCCTCAGGCAGAGGGTTGAAGACACCTCGAATACACCATCAGCGTAATAAATACGAAATTTAGTAAGGAGCATTGCATGTGAAAATGAAACTAGAAATGCAACTAGAATATTAATTTTATGGTAAAGTGAACGTCATCAAGCAGAAGCACATTTAAATTAAACACTGCTTTGTGGGTGTCTGTTATCTCTGTAAAGAGTTGTTAACAACAAGGCCTTAACCAGAAATTTTTTTGTGGAGGCAAGAATTTTTTACAGCCTCGCTAATGAATAAGTATTGGTAGTAAAAACATTTCGAAAGTGTGTTGACCACCCGCTGGCTACTGTCCTGTTTAATAACAAGCTGTCTTCTACTAGTATACTGTTCTCTAGAGTGTTTTATTTTATTAGATAAAAATTAAAATATTACATTGCTGTTGACTTTGCTCACGTTCTCAGTCCTATTGATATAAAAATGGTATCTGACAAATTTGAGGAAGATTGGGTAATAGTTAGAGGTTGCACACTTATATAAGTATAGTATAGTATATATATATAAGCTAAAGGAACAAGATTTCCAACGATTATTATTTTTATTTTCTTATTTTCAAATCCATTCAACAAAACTGAACTGCAAACAAGACTTTTATGGAACAACTTAATAACATTCATGTTATTTATATTAGATAAATTTCTATAATCTAACCCCAGCTTTGATTCGCTTGGTGACGTCTTTTCCGTGGCGTATAATAACCTTCAACAAGAATTGTTTCTGTTGTTCATCCCTGACTAACTGTTTGAATTTCTTTATTAGAGCAATATGCCTTTCAACATTGTAATTTACAACTTTAAGGGCATTGATGAATCTTCTTAGACTACCGCTGCAATATTCCTCCCTTTCGTTAGCCAAATAATCCAAAGAATATCTTTATATGGCCGGGAACAAAATCGCTCAAGTTTTCCCTTGAAAAACTAGGTTTTTTACATCTAATCGTTTCATTCCATTTTTGTGAAATTAAGGAATGGCTTATCTTCTTGCAATATACTCTTCATTGCCATCACATCTTGCCAAGCGATATCAAATAGTTCCACAAGATCACCTTTCCAAATCTGCCACTTCATATTCGCTGTTTTCGTGTTTCTTGATTTCTCTTTACCCAGATTTTAGTATTCCTTATACAACTTCTGAATACGAGCTCTAGTATTCTCTTCCGTCATTACAGGGATGTGTGCTTTCTTCCACACTTCCGGAAGTTTGATATTTGTGGACTTTGCAGCGTCAGAAGGCGTTTTCTTCATCCTATTGTGATGGTAGATGGTCTACTAGCATTTGTTCTCTAGAAGGGAGCCGAGCCCCCAGAAACTCACTACTTGGCATTCTTTCAAGTAACCGAATTCCCCTTCTAGTATTCATTTTCACAACTTGAGAAAGAGAAAAGAATCAGTACGCTATAATTTCCGAAAGAAATGGAGTGAAGTCGTGCTACATCACCCTGACAAGAACAGCTGACCCTACAAAAGTGTGCAACCTCCATATATTATTCAATTTGTCTGAAATTTGGCACACAAATCATTTAGAGGAATAGAACCAAGAGGATGAGCAAATTGACATGAAAATAACAACTTTGGAGAAATGGAACTCCCTACTATCTTCACAATATTTTTATGCCGTCGGCGCCCATGCGAGGCCATATACAAGAGGATTGGCATATAACGAAAAGCTTGGGACCAAAGAAAATGTCCGCTATGTACGACCCGTAAAACTCTTGTTCATTTAAAACGATGGAATTCTATTGCACATAATCATTATACTAAACAAAATCCACATTTTGTTAGCTATGTCCAGAAAATTTCTAAATGTGGGCTTGTTACGGACGTCGTTGGAGGTGGGGGGGGACAGGGAACCCGTCCTCCAATGATTGTATTAGGGTTCCATGTCCCCTAATCAATTTCAGACAAACATTTTATTACGTCGTACGAATTTAAAATATTTTCTTTCTCTTTTTTTTAATCTAAGGAGTGCGGTTATATTTTTCGGCGTAGTGTATTTAGTACGAAATAAAAAAATACACTTTGTCATTTATTTGATGTAATTATACCTTTTGTTGGATTGTATTATATGGCGCTTTTTTCTGCATGGCAGCGTTTTCATTGACGTGTTATTATTTCAACTTTCAAATTTTCGATTTTTTTTTCCAAAATTTCAATTTTCAAATTTCGGAACGTGTTTAATAACATTACAACTGCAACTATAGTTTCTCTATTTTAATTTCACAAGCTCAGGGACCTTTTTGACCCATTAAGCTCATTATAAAGACATAAATTAAAGGGACTGTCTACACCATCACTATTAGCATAATAAATACGAAATTTAGTAAGGAGCATTGTATGCGAAAATGAAACTGGAAATGCAACTAGAATATTAATTTTATGGTAAAGTGAACGTCATCAAGCAGAAGCACATTTAAATTAAACACTGCTTTGTGGGTGGATGTCTGTTATCCCTGTAAAGAGTTGTTAACAATAAGGCCTTAACCAGAAATTTTTTTGTGGAGGCAAGAATTTTTTACAGCCTCGCTAATGAATAAGTATTGGTAGTAAAAACGTTTTGAAAGTGGGGTGGGGCGGGCACTTGGGGCCACCCACTGGTTACGGCCCTGGGTAACAATAGGCTGCCTTCCACTGGTATACTGCCCCCTTATGCCATGAAATTTTCTACATGTTAAACATGAGATATATGAGTTGTAGCTCTGTAACCCATTGGGCTTATAGCCCTTCTTTATGAACTTTCTGTGTACGCCTATGATTATACATATTCCCAGCCTGATCATAGTTCTAAATGAGAGATATTAAACTGTATATAATAATTAAAGGAAAAATACAAATCAGTTTTTAGTAGCAAAAGAGTACAGTAGATGGCGCCACTAAAACGTACCGTCCACAGTTCATTAACCTTCTGTGACAATTCGAACTCGCTGACCAATTTATCAATCAGAGAAACTGAAAAAACTGTTTTACGTTTTGTCTGCAATAAACCGATAAAATTAGACACGGCGACAAAAGGATTTGTCACCACCGTAGACTCGCTTGGTTGAATCTCTGCCTTCTGTAATAATTTTACAACAGTTTTAGACTTCGATTGTTTTGGCATTAGGAATAACAAAACCGCTGGCCTATTGCCAGTTAGCCGTCAAGAATAACGCAAATGACGAAAGACTTGTCGATTCATCAACAAAATTTTGCTTGCATTTTATGTCTTAAACGATGATGTTTTTCTTTCTAGCTGCTAAATCGCGTTCCGGGTTTTCTATAGCGGAAGAAACGATTACAACAATTGTCATTTAATCCCTCTCTTACAAAAATAACACGTAACAAAGAGAATGTCCTGGCAACTAATATTTTAACTTCATTTTTTTTTAATGATTTTTGGATAATCTTGGGGTAAAATCCCCCTAAAATTTTCATTGATTTTTAACGCTATAATTATCCTTGTTAATATATGTCCCAAAATCTAGGGCAGATTTAAAAAAAAAATTCGGATACAGGGGGTATAAAGCTTGAAACTCGTGGAGTGCCTTGAATGCGAAAGCCAACTGCATATTTTTCATAAAACCCTTTTAATTTCTCTTATTAATCAGGAGCACAAATAGATTAAAATTATAATTTTCAGGCGATGTAAGTGGCCTGAACGGAGTAAGTAATGGGATTTGTCAAGGACCAAAAATATACTCCCACTTACCCCTTCACACTAAAGTTTTTCAAGGACTATGCTCCTTTTCGCCTAGGGCAATGGTTCCCAACCTTTTTCAAGCCACGACACACTTTTATGGTAGTCAAGTAATCCCCACTTCGTTTGTCGCAGGCCACATTTGCATAATAAAAGCAGTTTTACCAGGGTAAAGCAAAATTATATTAATAATGTATATTATTTTAATTATATTAATAATGTATATTATTTTAATTATATTAATAATGTATATTATTTTAATTATATTAATCATGTATAATATTTTAATTATATTAATCATGTATTATTTTAATTATATTAATCATGTATAATATTTTAATTATATTAATCATGTATATTATTTTAATTATATTAACTTCATGTATATTATTTTAATTATATTAATTATGTAAATTATATTAATTAAATATATTAATGTATATTACAATAGTAAGCATAACAGATATTAATGTATAATAATAAACTTACCAACCATTGGTAGAATATTGCAATATGTATAACCATGTTGAAATATAAAAGCGTTGGAAACATTTGGTATGAAATTCCTTATAAAAATAATTGCAACTAAAAATAGTTTCGGCCATTCTCCAGAAACCTGTTCACGACCCCCAGGTTGGGAACCACTGGCCTAGGAAATCAAACCCTGTATTGCTGACCTGTAGAAAAAGCAAACTGGCGAGTATTGAGAACCTATAGGAATCAGACCCGGAATATCCACATAATAGCTGAATGCGCCACAGGGAGCGCTGCTACCCATCAACATCGTAGCTAGATGATCTTGCGCCCCTGGGAGGACCGTTTAGATTGTTGCGCCCCTAGCCACGGGGATATTATCCCCTGTGGATTATTTCAGACGATTTTACACCCTTCCTTGACTGCGCCTTTGGGGTGGGCCTTCTCTTACACCCCCTCAAGCTACGGCACTGTTACTCATACGGTTAAATTGAAGTTCCACGCTGTTTTAAAAGGCAAAATTGAAAGATTAAATGAGATAACACAATTTGCCTAATCCTTTTATAATCAGTCTTAAGAGAATTAAAATTATGTTTTTTTGTTTAATTACTCAAGGAATGTTCCACAGAACTGTACGCAGAGGTGGACAGAGACTTTCATTTGGGGGGTTAAGGACAGAATTTGCCATGGTCTTGGAATAACACCCTTCATTTATCATGAAAGTTGGAATTTTTTACAGTGAAAAAATATATTTGGGGGTCATGACCCCTGTGACCCCCTATGTCCGCCCCCGACTGTACGTATAATAAAAGTACCAGTTACCGTCAGGAAGTAGTGTAGCAATTCAAAACTCATGAGTGCCTCAAGTGGTTATTGAGGGGCGGAGAGCTCAAGCGCCTTTAAAGAGGACTTTTTGATATGCGGCCGTCGACGGAGAAAGTAATGTTTTGATATCTAATGGGGGCTTTATATGCAGTTATTCATTCCTTATTACTCTATACGAAAATTGCTACAAGCGCCCTCTATACATATGCCTATTATAAGAAATTTTTCATTTTACTCCAAATCATTTTTTTCCTTCTCTTTTATTGTTATTTCTCTCTTCCATCCACGGCTCGATCAGGCCAAAATGGGGCCCAAAACCTAGTGTTTATTCGGGGCCCCTCTCTATGAATTCGCAACAAACTATTTAATAAGTAAATATCAAATGCAAACTCTTGTTTTATATATTATCTGTATAATCAATGTTTTAAAGCCATTTTCAATAACGTCTAAGTTATTATTAAGAAAAATGTAATATTAATAAATTACTAAGTTATAATTAAAAAAAAACTAGGTTTTAAACTGATATTTTAAATTTTCTAAAAAAGATCACACACAAAATTTGGGGGCCCAAGGCCGCGGCCCTTGGGCCCTTCTTCCATCCTCATGCGATTTCAGAACGTTTTTTCGTTTGCTGATGGTCTTTCTGAATCTAGCAGATAATTTCTCTTTCCCACCACTTTATCAGTTCTTGCTATATGTCTAAGCGCTTGCCATTTGAGTATTTTTATTTTAAAAATGACATTCCCAATTCTTCGTTTTCTCCTTTGTTCAAGTATTTCTTTTTCACTTTCTCCTTGTTTTCCCTCGTGTAAAACTAAATGTATATGTTCACATGAGTGTCAGATTTTTTTAATGTGCTTCAAGAATTATTATATGGCATATTGTCTTATAATTTATATTATTAAAAGCACTTTAGATCAAAATAAGCAATTTATTGTGATCTAGGTGTGAAGACAATTTTTTTTCGTTATTTTATCAAAAGGAAAAATGCTGTCATTCATATTAAAAATACGGTTTTAGGGACGTAGAAATAATATCAACTTTTCTACATCTTTACGAATTTGGTACAAGTTTAGCCCTTTTATTTGATTGATTTTATTTGATTCAATCCATCTTTCATTTATGGAATCCTCGATATGTCAGTAATTGTTTTTTAATATATAAATTATACCATAGAATTTAATGTTTCGTTAATATTTACAATTTATATTTAAATAGAACTGCGCATACAATTTATTTACTAATTAATATTTATTTTATTAATATGTTTGTCGTTTACATATTCCATTATCCACCGATTAAAATTCAATAACACGATGTATTTCACAAAATATTAAAATACACATAATCGCTGTCAAATATTTAGCTACAGACACGTCGATGGTCATTTCAGAAGCATGGAGTTCCCGCCTTCAGAACGTGAACGAGCACTATTTGTTTGTGTTTGTTTGAGCACTGTTTGTTTGTGTTTGTTTGAGCATTGTTTGTTTGTGTTTGTGTGAGACGTGTTGTTATATTGATGTATATTTACCTTTTGAAGAAGTAAGCTTCGCGCTTTTAATATAGCCCCCCCCCATCGATATTCGTGTATATTTTATATTATATAATTAAATATTTAACTGAGATTATGTATATTGTTATGTTTTATATCTGTGATCACAAGGAATAACTGGTTAAGTATAAAATCGCCATTTTTCAGGGCAGCTGTGTAATTTTTCTGTATAAACTGTTTCTGTATAAACTGTTTTTATAAACTGTTTCTGTATAAACTGTTGTTTTATAAACTGTTTCTGTATAAACTGTTGTTTTATAAACTGTTTCTGTATAAACAATTTTTGAAAAAAATTTTTTGTTGACATCAATGTGACTTAAATAACTTTCTAAATTTAATGGTTTGAAGAATAACTAATTTTCTGAAACTCTCTCTGCACTGAAATCACAGTGCACTTATTTTTGCAATTTTTTGACTTAACCACTTATCCCCTGTCACCATAGATATACTCTAAGAGTAGTTGCGTTCTACACGTTCAAGAAGTTTGATATATTTTTCTTGTGAAGACCTTTAATCTTTCCTTAACCGGTTACGTATAGTTTTTCTTATCGATTAACTAGAATTTAGTTTCGTGCGAACGTTGGTAATCGATTCAGCGACAAATTTTTCGATATATCAATATTTTCAGTTATAGTCTATGCTGATATGCAAATTCATCGATATATCAATACTTTCAAGGATATATCCAGAATATATCGATGTTTTAAATTAATCAAAATGAAAAAAAAACAAAAAACGAACGCAATCGATTCAAATCCAATTTTTTCGCCAAGTAAAAATTTCGTTTGGCGTTATATTGAAGTAAATCGCCAAATTTAAGTTTTCTTCTTGAGATATTGCAAACTTTTAACCCCCAAAAAAATGCTGTTAAAAAAAATTCTAAAAATTACTTAATAATAATGAAGACTATGATAATTAAGCGCTATTTTTAAATAAATTAAAAAATGAGTTTTTGAAGAAGTATTTTCGGTTTACAATCAAAGTGCAGTCAATACACAAAAAATCACAGCAAAAAATGAAGTCTAAGACAACTACTTCTAAAAACACGTTTTTATTTTTCTACATCTAATATGTGTTTGGCGATATTGAATTGGTGTCGCCAGTGTTTATCAAGGAACTACTATCTGGGCACATGGACCAATGTTAAAAAATTATGAAATTAACACTGTGGTTTACATTTTTTACTGAAACAGGTATTTATAACGACTTTATTATGCAGACATTGGGAAGTACAGGAAAAGACAAAATATTGTTTGCCGATAGTTTAAAAAAAAAAAGGAAATTGGCGACTGAATGGGAAGAAATGAAATATTAATGAAACCCATTATTTTATGATATTATTATGAAAAGTATTCAGTATTGAATACTAAATACTTAAGCGATGATATATGAAATATACATTGCTGCATACTTTGAGTAACAGTAAATAAGTATTTGTCATTGACAGTAGAAATACACGCGTCAACGTGTCGCTTACACAGAACTTATTGGGTCTGATGATGATGATTGTACAAATGCGTTGGTGATTGGCGAGGAGTGTTGATATCCCTATATGTACAAAGAGGGATGATCCCGGGAACTTTCTAATTAAATTGTCATTAACATATCAACGCTTTTCACCACCATTCTTCACCACCGCCATATCCTCCTCCAAAACCTCCACCATGACCTCCACCATATCCTCCACCATGACCTCCACCATATCCTCCACCATATCCTCCACCGAATCCACCGCCGTAGCCGCCTCCGTGGACATGTTCGAGACCATATCCAACTTGAGCATGAGTATGATGATGCACTCTATTCAAGAAATGGGGAAAAATATTCATTTCAATTATATCTTTAATTGTGGATATCCAATATTATAATATATATACATATAGGGCTCAACAAATTTGGTCGCTTGGTCGCCATTGATGACCAGATTTTTTACAGTTGGGGAATAGAAAGTCACCATTTTATACTAGATTCCTAAGTTTCCTAATGGAGGCGGGCCAATACTGTTCGCACTAATTTGTTGAACAATACACTCGTATGTATATATATATATAAACCTCCTTATGTATAAAATTAACAAGAAATAAAGTATTATTATTATTATTATTATCTTCATATCCTCTCATAATTATTATTCTAATTAATTTAATATTTTATCTCAAGCCTCCTTCCTTTGATTATGTTGTTTTTAACTTTGATTTCTTTGGTATCCCATTCTCAAATTCCGACTTCATATATTTACTCTTTTTTTATAACTTTTAATTATGGTAATTAAAAGCTTTGATTCTGTATTTATATTTTAAATTCCCGTCTGTTCTCTTACGCGCGTGTTCCCTTCTTATCTCCTGGATTCTTAAAGTCCGCATAATCCCACACTTTTCTAAATTATTTATAATATTTCACGCTCGCTTATACACACGTATGCACGTATACACACACGCTCGTATATAAAAAAATTGCTACTTTTTTTTTTTTTTGAACCATAAAAAATCCAAAAAAAAGCAAACAATGTTTCTTTTGAAACGCGTGCTCTTCATCAAAGGCCACTTAAAAGCACTATTATATATACCAATAATCCCGATAATCTAAGATATATTAATTTTACGATGGTATGAAAACGATAAGAAGCCAGTAAAATTTGTACTTTGAATTGTAATCCTTTTCCGAGAGCTAGCAAGATGCTGTGATCATTCTTAGACCCACCAAAAGAGGTATCATACAATATACCAATGCAAACACTCCATAATATTCTGTAGCTATAAGTGTGTTAAATGTGTTTCTACTGACGATAGGTTTTATCAGCCAGGCCCATTGCAAGTCGAGAAGTTCTTATACGTATCGTTCGGGCCATGCTAACCATAGGTGTACGCAGAAAGTTCATAAGGGGGGTTATAGGCTCAATGGGGGTCACTGAGCTACAATTCACATATCTCTATGTTACCCTATACAGCATAAGTGGGGTACACAGTACCCCACGGCGCAAATAAACCATTGGCACATGCACATTTTTGATGACAGGAACTAGCGCCTCCACGTAAATTCGTTTTTCACCGAGATCTTGTCGAGGTAGGTGGTGCAGATAGCTAGCTGCCGTAGATTACGTGATTCGGTGTGTTTGGGGTTCCGTGTACCCCACCTATACTGGGGGTACACGGAACCCCAAACATACCGTGTGCCCCACATATACACTAAACACCACATATATACCCCACATATCGAACTGAATTAATCTAGTGCACATTTCTTCCAATGGCTGGTCCAAGCAATAGCCACGTCAACATGGGGGAAGCTAAAAGAGATGCTAGCTCTCTCCGAGAGTAAAGGATTAGGAAACTGCCTTGAAATGTGCCAATTGCCTCAAACGAATATGTCCAGACCACTGACCAATGCTTTGCTTCTAATGTCATCGCGATGACTAAAAAGTGAACTGTGAGTGGCCAGTGATGAGAGAAAAAAGTATAACACTGAAATGGAAGACACATTATCACATGTTTAATGAATATTTGCATAAATAATGTTCAACTTGCCTTTGGTTAAACCCGTTAACGATTAAAGCTTCCTTGTACTCCTTCTATCCCGATAAGTTTTATTTAACCACCTATATACTGTCTAGGGTTAAATATACAAAATTTCATTGCAATGGGGGGTTACAACCCCCATCAACACCCCCTGCGTACGCTAGTGATACTAACCTAACGAAACTGCAAATTGACAACTTTTACCGGAAGACATCTTTGAGATTATTAACGCCGATGTTATGGCGTGGTTAGATGGTGAAACGTTCGCAAAGAAAAGAAATGTTTTTGCGTTCGGCGAGGCACGATCTCACGACCCCGAATGCAAAACACATTTCTTTTCTTTACGAACGTTTCACCATCTAACCACGCCATAACATCGGCGTTACTATTACTACGCCTAAAAAACGTTGATAAAAATTGTTGCTTTATTTAATCTGCGTAGTGTTCGACTTGTATAAAAAATCTTTGTGATAGTTTACTAATTAACTATTCTCTATTTTAACCCAGTGTTTCCCAAAGTGTATTCCATGGAACTCCAGGATACCGCGATCATCCTTCAAGGGTTCCACAATCGAGTTGTGGAACACTGACGAAATATTCAAGGAAATCTGTGAATTCAGTAGTCTCTCCACAACAACTTATACATAAACTTAAATCACCACAGCCAATACCCTACTATAATAGAGAAAGTTAATACCTACCTAGTTATGCTGATTTGTTGCATGCTTTTATGTTTATATATGAGCAGAGATAAATAATAGCCATTTAGATTTTCCTTAAATAATATTTAAAGAAGGGATCCTAGGCTGTGTATACGTTAAGAATAGGGTCTCATACAAGGGCGGATCCAAGGAGCAGTGGAGCTATCGTCCCATTGCTCCTTGATTATATCATGCTTCTTAGATTATATCATGGAAAATGAAATGAAAAGTTCCGGACATTTGGCTAAAAATAAAAAACGGAATCAAATAGCCCCCTCTTTGAAAAATTTCTGAATACTCCCGTAGTTCTATACGGCAAAAATTTTGAGAACCACTGCTCTAACTAAAAGGCGATTGTGTACCTAGAATCTTAATTACAGTAAATCTTACACGCGTTCTCAATTCTATCCGAGTTAAATGACTAATTTTATTTAGAAATATATAGTTTAAATGCTGTTTCCTTGGAACGAGGATTTTTGATTAATTAACCCTGCTGCCGGTGATGAGTTTCTTTAAATTGCAACACAATGGTGACAGTTCTTCTTCAATATTGTTTTAGAATTAGAAAGGATAAAAATAAGAGTGCAGATATCTTGGAACCTTACTCTGGAAATAGATCTTCAATACATAGAAAGAATTTAAAAAATAATGATTTGTTTGACATATGTGGAATTAGATTATTACATCCCGTGGAGATAAATACTTATTTTTCATCTAATACTAACTGTCGTTTAAAATGACTAATTAGCAGCTGTTTTAATTATATCTTTTTAACGATTGCATGCATGCATGATTGTTTGTGGATAAAAGTCGCTTTCATTTTCATTTGTCGTCCGTAACGGCTTCATGTCATTTTCTGTCGGGTAAGAATAGAAAACATCTTACATAAAAAAACAAAAGAATAAATGTCAATATTTAAAAATGTAAAGTGACAGAATTAACTAAAATTAAATGTCGTTGTCCTTAATCGTTTTTATTGAATATTTATTAAGAGATCGATGAATAGATAGATCGATTATGCCGGCAGAAAAATCTTTCCTTGAAAGTAAAAATTAATCTACTTCATTGATTTATAATTATTTTGTTTGTTACTGTGTTTAAGGTACAGACGGTGCGATTTATTTTATACATAAGATGAATAATGTTAAAATATATACATAATTATAAAACCGAATCTGGGATATCTAAACGTTTTCTTTTGAAATCAGCTTTGTGGGAACTTTTTGTTATTGTTGTTTAGGGAGGATGGGAAACAATAATCAATATTTTTCATCAATATGCATGGGTTTTGTTAGGTTTTTGAAAACAATTAAGACTTCAATTTATTTATTGAACGTATATTTCAATGTTCAATTCTAGCAGGGTAGGTTTTCATTATCGTTATTGGCAAAATTACATTTTAAAGGTGAATGATAAATGTTCAAAATTTATGAGAAATTTGTAGGCTGTAATAAGTTTTTATTCAAAGTATAATATTATAAATTATTAAACATTCTAAATTATTGAAATTATATTCGTCATATAAAATCATAATTTTTCTAAAGTTTAGCGGTAAAATCTGGTTTCTAGATCAGATAGATCATCAGTTCTAGACTGTAGGAGGCTGAATAATCATCATCTGTAAATTTTTCTTCCAAAAGCATGGAAGGTGGTAGTCCCTAGCCTATAAGTCCTACAACAAAACCACACTTGATCACTCTGGCAAAATTGCACGGTCCGGATCAAGATTTAGACCTTCCAAATACCAAAACTTCCCCAGAAATGGAACTTCGTAGAAATGATGTGAAAATTTCATTTCTCTGAACGAGACAGTCAAATATTTTCAATAGATTAGTAGCGCAAAAATAAAAGTAGGAATTTTCGATGGTCCCCAGATCAATTATTTCGGAATTATAAATTCGAATATAATTTCAAACAAAATAATAAAGAGATAGGGTCGTGTTCACGCAAATATCTACTACAGCTTTTTAGTAAAAAAAGTCAAATAACTCTTAAAAAATTGTTGAAGGACTATTTCCTCCGGGTATAATATTATAATGTACTGTGTCATTCAAGCTGCATTTCTTACAATTGCACCTGAATTTTTTACGCAATTAATGGGATGAAGAAGCATGGAAGATTCCATAGAGATATGCTTCCCCAAAGTTAAAATATAATCATCAGAAGATAACAAAATAATCTGTTGTGTAAATATTTAGATATATATCATAGTTTGTTATCTTTAAATATTAAAATTCAAATAAAAATTCATTAAATTATACATTTCTCTTCTCCAAGTAAAGTAGTGTTTTTTCACTTTACACGTCTCTGAAAATCTGTAGGTAATAGAACACATCAGTTATCAGATTTGAATTCATCATTTTCAAAAACGTAAGTACTAGAAAAAATTCTGGATAGGAGAAATGAAATTTTTTGTCAACCATTTTTATGATTATTAGTGTATCAATAACTTACGGAATGGGATTATGATGCACGTTTTCCTTAAAGATCGGGATTGGAAGAGGCAAGGGTAGTGGCAAAAAAATCTTTTTTGGTGAAAATGCTCTTGCAATCAACGCAGCTTTGATCAATTTCTTCACCTTCAAGTGTCCAGCGTGGCTTTCGTGGAGCACGATCACAAAGAGCATGAAGCCCAGAAGTAACGTACTTGCTCTTGCCATTTCAGCTCCTGAAAGAGAATGAATAACTTTATGTAGCACTCTGGTTGTTATTCAGAGGAATTCGTTCCTCATCTAGGTGTGAGCTGTTGACCATAAATATTTGGACATTCCCAGACGGAGCTTCGTTACGTCTTTGAAGTGAGCAGATCATTACTAAGCGTTTAAATGAATAATTTTATTACAGGAGGGTATAGTTAAGGCCACCATGTACCACGGATAGTAACCTCAGAAGCTTTATATCTTTTTCTATATTATTAGTAAGCACTGAAGTCATTACTAAACTATTAAAATGTTAAGTCAACACTAATTTGGTTGACAAAGAGCATATTATATAAAGACATGTTATTAACCGAATGTAATACATTAATAATGTAATTACATGTAAGTCCTGAATACGTACTTGGAACCTTCGCCCAATGGGACATTGGTAAGATGTACGATACTTTTTTGAGATGTCTTTGAAAGAATTTTATTTTCAATATTTCCATATCCTCAGAGATCTCAAAACTGGTTGCATTATCCAGAAAGTATAATTAAATTTGAATGCTTTATATACACCTTTGCATTAATGCAACAAAAAAAAGCACATATATTTCCTGGTAAATTAACTCTATCTAAATAAAGGTAGGTAGATAGTGGTAGGAATTTTTTTTTATATTGATAGTAGGAGTTGAACTACTTCTTGACAGTGGGAATAAGTGGCAGGTAGGTAGGAAGGAGTTATTAGCGATATTATTGAGTTCTTAGAAAAATTCATCTCGGCGGTTTAAACAACAATCTTGGACGCATAGTTGTATAAAATAAATATTGATTTCTCAAGCTTCCATTGTGCTACCTGTATTACTTAAGTTACACAATTACTTGTATAGTAATATGTTACTTTCCGAAACACATGGTACATTTTAAATAATGTTCTACGTAATTCACGCATATTACTAACATAATTATTTAATTTGAAAAGAAATTCTAGAATTCGATTAATTTAGTATGTAAATTAAAACGAATTTAAAAAGCTTTAACAAGAAAATATTGGTTTTTATTTTCTGCTTGGAATTTTTATAATAAAATTATTTTATTTATTGCAGTTTCCTATTTTCTGGAAATATATGTGATTTAGTCTTAATTTAAATTTATCTGGTAAAATAATATTATTTTTCAAAGACATTTTCGATTAAATATGATTGCCGATACTGCGAATATTTGTAATATGATTCAAGTTTAAAGCTTTTATATGCTTTTAATATATTTAAAGTTTTCATATGCTTTTAACATGTTTGAAGCTTTTTTAAGCTTTTAATATATTTAAAACTTTTATACGCTTTCAATATGTTTAAAGCTTTTACCATAAATTACGAATATATTCATTTATATCGATTATTAAACACCATCGATTATATATGCTTATATCAAATATTTAAATAATGACTATAATAAAAAAAAATCTCTTCGTTCACGTTGTTTAAAATAGTGTTTTTCAACAGCCGGGCCGCCGCCCAGTACTGTGCCCGGACATCAATTATACCGGGCCGCCACCCAGTAACGGACCCGGACATCAATCATACCAAGCCGCGAGATATTCTCCTGAAATTTGTCAATTTAGTTTTCTAAGCATTTTTATGAGTAAATACTTTCTTGTATATATATACATGTTCGGGGAGGGAACTGGGTTCTCTTAAACGGATTATCGGAGGCATGGGCGCCTTATGAAAAAAGGGGGAAAAAGACTGAATCCACAAGAAACTGTAGTCCAACAACATTATTCAATTGGAATTTTTCCTGGATGCACCCCCCTGCATATAATTCTGAGGGCGCCCATGTCGGAGGGCGCGAGTCCTGTCGTCCACGAGGGCGTACCTGCCCCTGGAAATATTCTAAAGAGAACAGTAATCGCGAATGCCTCGGAAAACTCAGATCCGGAACTCCTAAACAACATCTGTGCAACAACTAACAGTGAACAAGCCGCGTATTTTTAAATATGTGAGTATTCATAAATGGCCAAGAATTTTTGTACATTGCAATTTTTTCGCGATAGAAAAAATATACAGCGCTCATTATGACCGGGCATTAAAAGTGCTTGCAATCCGATTACTATAAGGTGCGGTACATCCTCTGTTCTTAAAACTAAACGAACTAATATCTGTGTTACGAATGCTAATGACCAATTAGCAAGGAAGCGTATCAGCAAAGTGCATATTAATAGGAGTATACCGATATTCTTTATGGTCATGCCATATTTAATTATTCATGCTCGTGGTTGTTTAAGGTATGAACTAAAAAATCTGGAAAGGTATTCACGAGAGTATATTGGTTGGGACCGCGCCCTCGTCTTATAAAAAGGGAAATTACAGGCCGTGTCTTCATAAAGGTTGGAAACACTAGTTTAAAACATGTAGCAGGAAATGATAGCATTTATAACAGAACTTCTGTTCTAGCGATCTAAAATAAGGTAGATTAAATACTTTTTAATATAGTTATGTCCGTTTGTCTACTAGAATTTTTATGAGGTGATTTATTATTGTTCCTTCTTGATCAATTTTCTTGTTTTAGAGCTAACTTTAAAGCTGAATTAGCTCCTTTTAGAGCTAACTTTAAAGCTGAATTAACTCCTTTTAGAGCTAACTTTAAAGCTGAATTAGCTCCTTTTAGAGCTAACTTTAAAGCTGAATTAGCTCTTTTTAGAGCTAACTTTAAAGCTGAATTAGCTCCTTTTAGAGCTAATTGCTCCTTTTAGAGCTAACTTTAAAGCTGAATTAGCTCCTTTTAGAGCTAACTTTAAAGCTGAATTAGCTCTTTTTAGAGCTAACTTTAAAGCTGAATTAGCTCCTTTTAGAGCTCGCTTTTATTTGGTTCGATCCATTGGCCGAAATTTGCGATCTCCTCGACGCTAATTAATGATAATGATAATTTTATTCCGTGTTGTTTTTATATATCACACATAATGTTGTTTTTATACATAATTATATATGTATAATTACGATCTTGGCGGGAAACATTGGGAATTATTTGTTTTAACCTTGTGTTCGTTTCTATTGAAATTGTAGTTTAAAATGTTTTTTTTTTTTTACCATTTAAAGTTTGTCGAATAAGTTTATAAAGTTTGACCTTTTATTAAAAATTATTAATTTATTTAAAGTTTTTAAAAAATACATATGAATCGCTGATAATAAAATATGGTCAGCTGTCCAGAGTGGGAAGAATTTTATATAAATTTAAAAACATATTCCCAATTTTGGCAACTTATCCCCGATACAATTGGTGTGAAAAGTCAATTCGAATTTCTATGGGCTGTCAGTATTTACGACGTTTTACACCAAATCACTTCAACGAGAGAGTTCTTACAGAAAATGCACATTTATCCTGCGTATATTACTCCCTTTGAATTAATTCATTAATCATCGTCTAGCATGAATTGTTTAATATGAAGCTCTCGTGGGTATGGGTAGACAGCTGTGTATAATCATGAGCGGATGATGTTTAATGACGAACCACAAAAAGATAACAATAATACTTCATAATAATCATCGTGTAATGATGAAAAGTAGGGTTAAAATACCCATATCGGCACATCGGAAAACAATTTAAAAAGGGAATTAAAATACAATTAATTTTACAATATAAATAATTATTTTTAAACATTATAATTATAATTTATAAATTGTAAATAATAATTACAGTATAAATGACAAATTAATAGTAATGAGAATGTTTAGAGTGCAATGAAATTAAAAATAAATATTTAAAACTCCTCTAACATCCGAAACGTTATGATATTCTTCAGTTATATAAGCTGTCTTTCATATTTATGGAATAACGGAAAAATGTTATAAAATAATTTGGCGAGAAGATTGCCGAAATTTAGCCTGAAAATGTAACAGAAAAGAGTTACAGAGGAACTTGGCGAAGTTTATAGGTTTAGTAGAAGCACTTTCAACTTTAAAAAAGCTTTCACAAAAGAGAATAAATTGACACATTACTCAATATACGTTATTAACACTGCAAATCCGATATCTGATATCGGAGTTAACAAATAATAGAGAATATCAATATCATTATGGATAAGTTAAATTATATAACTTTTAAAGCCTGCATTTCATATAGCACCTTGATCGTATCATCCTTCGATGGATTCAGATTGCTTTATTTGAAACGTTAGCTAATTTCCTGATGTTTGAACAGTATATTTAATATAACACATTTTCCATACAAAATGTCCATTACCAATTAAGTAACATACTAAGATATCCAAGCTTTCAAACGAAACATTCGTCTCAGAAGTGATAATGGTATGGTACTTCAATTCCCTTTTAAGCCAAAACTTCTATGACAAAGTCCTTTTTTTTTTTACGTTTGAATAATCGAGGATATCTTAGTCTTGGAGTTCTCCATGTTTTTCCAGTGATAAGTTTCTCCAGAACTTCATATTTAAAAAGAGAAAGGAAGATCTAGTAATAAAGCACTGATTTTAACGCCTTCGAAAGCTTGGGTGTTAAATTTTGTTATTTTACAGGTATTTGACCTTTTCTTTCTAAATTTCCTCCTCGTTTCTCTGTATTTTATTTTAATAACACAACATATATTATTTTATTCATTATTATTTTATATTTTTATATTTTATATAATTTATTATTATTTAATTTTATTTTTACGTAATTATTGATTTATTTATTGGGAATTTCAGGATTTGTTTACATATTTCCATTATTAATAAGATTATAATACTATTTTTTTAATGTTATATGGACTTTATGACGTCATTACGCTTTTCTAGCATAAATAAAAATTGTTTAATCAGTTTCCCAACTTTCAGAAAGATACATTTTTTTTTCCAAGTCAGAATTTCGTTAACATAATAAATACACTTGAAACGTTTTTCATTAAATAAAACTTATAGATATCTTGGAAATTCTTTTCATAATTGACCTTGAAAATATTAAATTATTAAAATAAATACGTTTCTTGAGAGACTTGGAATGTATTTCCATAGACGAGTAACTTATAAAATCGATCACTTCACAATCGATAGAGTATGGGAGAATCGATTAATTCAAATCGATTACTTCCGATGTCGTGATGTGAGGAATAAATTGAATATTAGTTGCAATTTAGCCCTGAGGGAAAATGGGAAAAGCCATTATTGAAATGAGCTTATCACGAGAAAAGGAGAAAGAGGGACAACAGCTTCACACGCATTTTTTTTTTTTCTCTACTTTTCTATTTTTCTCAAACTCACTTTCTCTTTCTTTCCTAACTAGAAAATCAGAACGAAGTAAATTAATTAGTAATAGTACAAATAAATACAGTCAGTAAGACATCTTAAACAGAACTTTCTACTGAATTACAGGGTGTTTATAATTAAAGTTCCACTTTGAAATGGCCATAAAATGAAAACTACTGGACCAAATGTTACCAAACTTGGTAATAGCTTACAAGTGGTCATGGGATTTTATTTTCCGAATAAAAAATAAATAAATAAATAAACTAAAAAAAGTATAAAAATAAAAGTTCAAAAATCACCACCACCGGGAATGGCACTGTATGCAATATTGTTAAACGAAATAAAAAAAATGAAGACATTGGTTTAAAACGTTTTTAATCGTTTCTAAAACGAAACTCTTTGTGGGGTTATGCAAATTGTTTATGGTGATAACATAAACAATTTGGCGGAATTGAAAGATGCGATACACCGACATGTCCGCAACATTCCTCCTGATATGCTAAGAGCTGCTGTTGAGAACGCAGTAATGCGATTTAACTTGCTTTCAGAAAATGGTGGACGCCACATTCAACATGCTTTGTAACACGTTTTAGAAACGATTAAAAACGTTTTAAAACGATGTCTTCATGTCTTATTTCGTTTAACAATATTGCATACAGGTGGTGACTTTTGAACTTCTCTTTTTATTTTTTTACTTTATTTATTTCTGTTATTTATTTATTTGTTTATTATGTTTTTACGGAAAATAAAATCCCATGACCTCCTGTAAGCTATTACCAAGTTTGATAACATTTGGTCCAGTAGTTTTCATTTTATGGCCATTTCAAAGTGGAACTTTAATTATAAAGACCCTGTATATAATTACTATAAAAGGAATATGTCAGGATGATTTAAAAATGAGAAACTCTAATCCAGCACAACACCCCTTCCTACAATAAAAGTCCCATATATAATTCATATCATATATAATTCATATGTACAATTCATACATATCATATATAATTCATATGTACAATTCATACATATCATATATAATTCATACATATCATCACCATGATGGCATATATATATATATGAATTGTGACATTTTTATGCGACGGGAGAATGATGAACAATAGAAAATAGCCCAATTTTGAAGGCACACTACGCCCCTGATACATATATAGTAATGTAGGTATAGGAGAGTAGATGAATAAAAGCGTATATATATAGTAAAGTAGATATAGTTAGTAATATAGATGTATAAAATATATATGGTAAAAAGAGTAGGTACATAAAAGTATATATAGTAAAGTATGTATATATATATATATATAGCAAGACCGTAGCCAGGATTTAATTTCGGGGGTTCAAAAATTTTTACAGCATGCATCGATACAATCACAGTACGCAAGGCCGTAGCCAAGTCCCATTAAAAACTTAGTTTTGAGAGGGGGACCGGTCCCCAAGATCCCCCCTTCTGGATATGGGCATGATATATAGTAAAGTAGGTATATAAAGTACATATAGTAAAGTAAATATATAGAGTATATATAGTAAAGAAGGTATATAAATGTATATACAATAAAGTAAATATTTCAAAATGCATATAGTTAAGTACTAAATCTTTCAGCGAATATGTGGAAAGTAGTCGATTTATTGGCAGCGGCAACGCAATGCGCTAATCCAATAGAAGAAAATATTACACAAAATTTTTGTTTGGTGTAATTACGTTTACTATAATAAAATGGATCTATTGTAGTTAATAAAGTAAACTGTATTTATCAAATCATATATAGTAAAGTAAATATTTCAAGAAAGAGGCGTGATAAATGAGATATATCCAAAATACCTATAATAAATCAAATAAAGTGAAACTTTTCTGACATTATCATTTACAACTACATTGAAAAGTGGTGACATTAGAGGTTTATAAGCAAAGAACAACGTTATAAGCATAAGTAATGTTGTTAAGACGTTTTATTTCAACGTACGTCGCTGACGAACTTGGCCGTCTCTTGTCAGGAATGCAAAATGGGAAAATAAATATTAGAAAACTGGAGATGGTGTTATTGCGTGACTATTGTGTTGCCAGTTGTGGGTGAATAGTTAATGCGAAAATTTTATTAAACGTTTCCAATCTTGACCGAAAGTGGGAGTAGATTTGGCTCATTGACTATGATAGAAGAATTCTTATTGATATGGAATGCTTCTAAAATATCTAATTCATGTATTGATCTTGGTTGGCAGATAATTATGGGTTGGTTGAATTTGAATTTGTGGTTATGTGACCAACAATGAACTTCAATGGCAGACTTACGGAATTCTGCCTTCTCTACGTATTTAGAGTGTTCCTTTAGTCTGTGCTGCAAGGCTCGTTTAGTCTGGCCTATGTAGGACGTTGCATTTGCTGTAGATTTGGTAAACACCCCAACGTTTTAAAATTGGGATGTTGTCTTTAAGTTTAGAGACATGGATTTTGTTAATCAAATTTTTCTGTTCCTATCATCACACTTTCTTACACATCCAATTCTGAATTCTCCGGCACCATTGTTCTTCCCCTTTTCCCAAAAATTAGCTTCCTTCTCTCCAAAATTCTTAAAAAGGCAAACTTCAGAGTAATTCTTTCCCCATTCAACAAAATTCATATCTCTAAACTTAAGGACAACATCCCAATTTTAAAACGTTGGTGTGTTTACCAAATCTACTGCGAATGCAACTTGTTCTACATATGCATCATGTTCTACATCGCATACTAAACGAGCCTTGGAGCACAGACTAAAGGAAAACTCTATATACGTAGAGAAGGCAAAATTCCACAAGTCTGCCATTGCGGTTCATTGCTGGTCACATAACCACAAATTCAAATTCTATCAACCCACAATTATCTGTCATCAAAGATCAATACATGAATTAGATTTTTTAGAAGCAGTCCATATCACTCAGAATTCTTCTATCATAGTCAATGAACCAAAATCTACTCCAACTTTTATTCAAGCTTGGAAATGTTTAATAAAATTTCACATTAATTATTCATCCACAACTGTCAACACACTAGTCACGCAATAACAGCATCTCCAGTTTTCTAATATTTATTTTTTCATTTTGTATTCCTGACGAAAGACGGCCAAGTCCGTTAAAAACGTACGTTGAAATAAAACGTTTTAACAACAGTACTTGTGCTTATAACGTTGTTCTTTGCTTATAAATCTAATCTGCGTAATGCTACGTCAAATTATCTTATATATTAGAGGTTATTAAAAAATAAACGAAAACCTAGCAAGGTCAATTTTACGACGATAACTTTTACGAATTCTGGTCGTTTTTAAAAGGTGGTTGCGATAAAAAGTCTTATAACCTCTTTGCAGGCGCGTATATTATTCTATGATTCTTTCAATAATAATAAAAATGTTTTATTTTATGGGTTACGTCAGCTGTGCTAAATATGTACCCATTCATACTTTTCCTAAGACGAAAATTTCTTTCCTAAATTGAAATTAATTAAATTTAATTAGTTGAACATTCACCTTAAATCAACAAATAATTACAACAAAAAATTTCTTCAACACTGAACTTGCATTAAATTTCCTATTGTATTTTTATTGAAGATTTTTGTATGATTTTTATCTTACCTTGTGCTAATTTTATCGTATATTTTTACAATTTTTATAACATACTTGTACGATTTTTATCATATAAGTGTTCGTAAGCCACACGAACTTACAAAACTAGAAACTACTACAGTAAAACGTAAAGCCGACTATAGATTATTATTAGCCTTCCATTGTTCGAAGAATGAATGCGATCGTTTCGACTGGCTTGCTCAGCCTAATTCGAAGATGATATCAGCGTAAAATTGGCTTACAACTTACGATGAAAGGCTTAAGCGATAATGATTCTGAGCTCGTCATTTGGCATAGAAAGGTGAAAGTTCTGTTTAGGATAATGGTTCCTAACTCAATTTAAACCGCGGACCACTTTTCAATCTTAATTGAATCCACGGACCACTTTGAAAAAGTTTCACAAGTTGTCTGCAAGACCTGAATAAAAAAGGGAGCCTGGTCTTTTTTTGGGGGGGGGAAACGTGTCTGTAAAATCGTTCTTTGGAGGAAAATAAAAGAAATAATAAACAGAAAAAACCATCTAATGATAATACAGTCAAACCTCGTTAAGATGAACACGCTTAAGACGAATTACTTTTAATACGAACCGTTTTCTGAAGTTCCGTCAGATTGTAAAATACTACAAATATACTATCAATTTCATTTTTATATTTAATTTTAATATTTAATAATAACAATTTTTATAAGTATTTTTATTAATTATTATTTCTTTTTAAATAATGACCCGTCTCGCGGACCACTTGGGACTCTTTGGCGGACCGCCACTGATCCACGGACCATCAGTTGGGAACCACTCCTCTAAGACGAGATCATCAGTATTCATGACTGTCATCCGCGTAACCGTAACCAGGAAATGGTCAGCTAGTAGTGATTTAAACTTCCTTCTACTCGGAACCCTGAATCGTCTGTTTTCGGAAGTGCTCTTTTTTCTTATTTCTTTGTGGTATGTACATCCGTCAAACATCATTATCCTCATATTCAGCAAACCTACGTTAAGGATGACAAATGGTCTCCAAAGAAGAAAAAACTTTCCGTAGCAATGATGCTACGAATATGTAAATGCTGCGTTCAGCATTAAAATAAAATTCCGTGGTTCGGATTCTTTTAAAACTGTAAGTCCCTTCCCTCGAGAGTGAAGGAAAAAGAAATGGGTCAAAGTATCTATTTAAAAAAAAAATTATCGATACATTTAAATTAAATTACACATTATACTTTTATTTTACACTTATAGCCTGTAATGAATTATATTAAATATATAACTTTTTTTGGACATCGTTTCTTTTTTCGATTTCATTACCGTATGTTAAACATGTTCAATCACTCCTATACGTAAAACTCGTCTGTCCTCACCTACCAAAGTTGCCAAATTCAGGAATATAAAATCTAACTTAACCAAAATAAAATGGCAATAATATATTTTCTCTGAGCTTACTCAAATGCCCCGGTATTTCGCAAAGTACTCTCGATTTAAAAATATAAATGAAATGTGGTAAAGCTTAACTTGTTTTGATTCACATTCAATTTAACCATTAAACTTTAATTAAAATAATTTAATTTTAGTACAGTTATAGGATGTATACTAATCTTATAGTTATTATGTTTTATGATACGATCGGCTTTCTAAACGGTCAAAACTTTCTAGTTCGATCAGAAATAACAATTACAAAACTCGTGTTATTTTGGTGGAGATATTTCTACTAAAATGCCACCCCTTCAAACCTCAGCTTCTCTAGAAAAAACATCTATTGATACTAAAGCGAAGCTTTACTTTATTTTTTTTTATATCTAAAGTGATTAAATTATTGAAAAATATTCCAATGATCGATTATCAAATGTAATCAGAAGATCATATAATTACCAGGACTATAATGATAAATGAATTATGCGAAACCCTTTTTAAGAAATGAAAATTATAATGGAGGCTGATACACTAATTTATAAACTAGTAACTGGTTATTAAAAAATCAATGATCTAAGATAAAATATAATTTAATCATTTACTCCCATAGTTTGGTCCACGTGATTATCACAAACAGTACCTTCTAGCAATTCAAATTTAACTTACTTAAAAATAAAATACAAAAAAATTATTAATTAAAAAAAAATAAAGTCACAAAATTCCTCAAAATGTTCCAATCTTATTACTATCACCTAGAAAGAAATGGTTTATAGAAAACTCACTTCGTAATCCCGTATAGTATGAAGATAATTCCAACAAATTCGGTGTGTTCCCAGCTAAGACTGTGAAAATTTTTACCGTCTCTCGCCTTAAATACATCTACTCGGGTAGTCCTCCATCGGAAGTGCTCCAGGGCTTTTTGTACCAACAACATGTCTTCCATCGGCCGTTTTGTCCAGCTAATACCATATGCCCAAACGTACACGTGACGTAAGAGTACGTTCTTCCAGATTATTGGTGGATCACCAGAGCACTGGACCAACTGCTCACCAGAAAAGGTATAAGGCCCCTCCTACGCTCTACCTGTGAGGCTAGAATAATATAGAACAGGCATAGCAGTGCCCCGCTTTCACCAGACCAGTTGCGAAGAAAGTCATTTGGCAATAAAAAAAAAAGATGTCTCCTCTGCATCCCCCCGACCAGCCCCAAGCCGAACGTCCATCCGAAGAAATAGAACAGCCTCTAATTCACAGCGCCCTCTATTATTTTGCGTCCGCTAAAGAGACACCAGATTTGCGAACATGAACGCAGACAATGGAGAGCAAAAGAAGAACTTTCCTCTTAGAAATTCCAATTGAACAAATGAAAGAAACTAGGCGTTTCCCTCATCATTTTCCCCGCGTATATTGGTCACTTTCATCTTCAAGTAATGATCAACTTCCCTTTAAGTAAGCCTTCATTGTTTTGAATGAGATCTGTGCATGTTACACACGCATCTATTCAATCCTTTCGCCAATTTTGAAATCGTTTGAATTGATATACATTGAAGGAATATATTTTCTCGGACAAAGACCTATAGGAACATACATTATTTAATACAAACTTTACTAATATATGCTTAGCAATGCAAAAATTATGGGGCTAACGTAGTTTTAAGGAAACTTACGAAAAAAATAATGGCTTTATAGAAAGTAAGATAATATAAGAATATAGCGGCTTTAGAAAAAATAACGTGGGATTATATTTATAGTGAGGAGGGCTTGGACCCCTCTGTGACCCCCACTTCTTACACTACTGAGAAAACGTGACGTATGTTAAGGTGAAATAAACTAATCCGAACTTGTGCAATTTTCGAAATTTCAAACCAATAAACTTCTGCGCTTCCATAAGCTTTAATGGAGTTAGAACTTATTGTAAATATTAATTAATTGCTCACAAAGTAATTACATTGTTTTTACTTTATGGTAAAGAAAAAAACTGACAAATAACATAATTTAAACCATTTTGATTGACTTTTTTCATTGAAACTGACTTATGAAATCGCATAACATGACATGATAACGTGAATCAGAGAAATACATATTTCTAAGAAGTTTCGTACAATTTACTATAAAACGGAAATAGAAATAGAAATTTTTAGTGTTGATATAATAATTACAGTAATTGCTTAACGTTTTAATAATTTATAAAATGTATTGCTGTCAGACAAAAATCACTTCCGAATCTGAAATACGATTTGTCAGATCTAGGGGGTTTTGTTTTTCTTTTTTTTGGTGGGGGATGAGAAATTAGACGTCCTTTGGCTACGTGTTAACGTTCCATTTCAATGTCCTTTTGTTCACTATGAACGACTCCAATTGTGGGGACGGGTAGTTTTGAATCCCAGAAATGCGCGAAAAATTGAAATACGAAAAATAAGGAAAAGAAAGAACTTTGACAAAGGAAATAGTAGTTCTCGAGATATCGCGGAACTTTTCTTATCCTCATAAATATTTTTCATTACCCATTGTACTTTCTTGTACATTTCACTTCTGCCTTTGTTTACTTCTGCCTTTGTTTACTTCTCCTTTTACTTACGTTATTTTTCCCTCGGTTTTTCTTTTTCTTCCGTTTACCTTCTTTTTCTTTCGTTTTCGTTCTTGTTCTTTTTAATTTATTTTTGACAGGGATGCATTTATTATTAAGTAAATGCGTCTTTCTTTTCTAATCTCATTTATAAAACAAACTTAAACAGATATACAAGATAACTGAACGTAAAACTATGCAGCTTAAATTGAATAACAAATAAATGTCAAATTGATGACCGCAGTAAAGTTTATTGCTTTTTGTCTATCAATTTAAGTAGATATCTTTAAGTCCGTATAGCATTAAGCAGATATTTTATCAGTCTGTATATCATTCAGCAGATATTTTATCAATCCATATATTATAAAGTAGATATTTTAAAGTCCTTATATCATTAAGCAGATGTTTTATCAGTCTGTATATCATTCAGCAGATATTTTATCAATCCATATATTATAAAGTAGATATTTTAAAGTCCTTATATCATTAAGCAGATGTTTTATCAGTCTGTATATCATTCAGCAGATATTTTATCAATCCATATATTATAAAGTAGATATTTTAAAGTCCTTATATCATTAAGCAGATGTTTTATCAGTCTGTATATCATTCAGCAGATATTTTATCAATCCATATATTATAAAGTAGATATTTTAAAGTCCTTATATCATTAAGCAGATGTTTTATCAGTCTGTATATCATTCAGCAGATATTTTATCAATCCATATATTATAAAGTAGATATTTTAAAGTCCTTATATCATTAAGCAGATGTTTTATCAGTCTGTATATCATTCAGCAGATATTTTATCAATCCATATATTATAAAGTAGATATTTTAAAGTCCTTATATCATTAAGCAGATGTTTTATCAGTCTGTATATCATTCAGCAGATATTTTATCAATCCATATATTATAAAAACATTTATTTTATCAGTCTACATATCATTAAGCATATATTTTATCAGTCTGTATATCATTAACAAGATATTTTATCCGTCTGTTTTCCAGACCGATATTTTAGCCTTTTTGTGTATTGACAAGTACCTGGCAGAGCTGGTGAGTTTTTATGGGCCCTTCCGTAGTTTAAAGAATCGGGGCCCCAACCATTTTTGTTTAAAAAAATATGTGTGTTAAGTTATTAAAGTGCCATGGCGGGCTCCTTTTAAAACCCCCGAACCCCTGGGCATTTGCCCTTCTTTCACGGCCCTGATTCTTGTATCAGACTTTCTCTGGAGATTATCGAAAACAGTTCGCAAAAAATTACAAACACATCTCGATGCAATGAAATTTACTACGTATCAGTGTCGTAGGAAAGGGGGGGGGCTCAAATGCCTCAAGCCCCCCCTTGCATATCAAGCCGCTTTACTTTCTCTAAGGCCGCATCACATAATCTTCTTCAAAGCCATTTGAGTCCCCCATGAGTTTCGAGTTGCAATGCTACTACTGCGAATGCTCAAATCAATTTCATCTGATAATGACAAAGTAGAAACAGACATTCGAGCTAACCTACTTCACACATTAGATTCTTACACCAACAGGGAAGTCGGAAGCCGCTGACAGTACAGATGGGGAGAAACCCAAGAAAACCGCAAAACGATCGAAATGAGGTCATTTTAGTGGCACAATTCCCGAAGATTCATGGACCTCTAAAGGCTAAGAAAAATGTCCAAAATTAAAAGATTTTTTTTGTATAGAAAAATGTGATCTGTTTGTTATCAATTCGTTACCATAATGTATTTCGTATTTCTATTGTACTGCACGCAACTTGATATAAATTGCGAGACGGTAATTCAAATAATAATAATAATAATAATAATAACAACGCCTTCTAAACACGTCAATGCATTTATCAAATACATTGATATTGATAAAATATTAAAATGTGATTTTGAGCAAATATCAAAAGAAATCAAATAAAACATTAAAATCATCCCTTACTTAATATAACACTCTGATCACCGAACCTTTGCGATTAACGAACTCTTACATCACTCCCTTCAGATTCAATTATTATATGCATACATAATGAATAGAATTAATCGAAGCCCTTAGAATTGTAGGTCGACGCATGAGCCGCCATTTTGTTGTACGATTCCGGTTTTGTGTATCTTGGCGATAAAGGTTTTACGCATTGGCGCAATGATCGCTATTTTGGCATAAAAATAATTAACAATCCGCGATTATCTGACGAATGTAAACATTGGCGCAACTTTTAAAATGTCGCCAATAAATGCAATTTGCAACCACGATCACGTGATACAATGGAAAGAAAATGACAGGTATGCGCCTGCTCCCTTTTTTTTAGGAGCCATAGGATTAACACTCTTTTCTCAATTCTAAACTAATATTATTAATAATGCAATTCTTTCTCTCTAAAAAATTGCTATAAGTATATCCTAGCTTATTTAAATACTGTGTAATAACTTATCACACACGCAAAAATGAACCAACAAATCTCTGTTTATTTTTATTTACGAATTTTCCGTTTTCCCTCCATTTTGGTTAGGACCTTTATTTATTCTATATATGCGTGTTTAAATATTTGATTCTAATAATTTTTACTTTTATTAGTTTTTCTATAAGTACTGTGGAATGTTGCTAACTCGAAATCAAGGTAAAGGAATTTTACATCGGGTTATGTACTTTTTAAATCATCGACGTTCGAGGAATATATTTTCACTAAAAATTAGAAGCACTTCAATTTACCGAGACTTTCGGGTAATTTTAAGATTCGAGTACTTAAAATACTGCTGATAAAGTCATGTGACTTATATTGCAGCCAAGGCTCGATCGAGCCGAAATCGGGCCTAGGGCATTTATTTGGGGCCCAGGGTCTGCATTTATTTGGGGCCCAGGGCCCAGCATTTATTTGGAAGCCTCTTCCACACCCCTCTGAACAAAATTATTCAATAAGTAAGCAACAAATGCAAACCCTTATTATATATATATATTATCTGAATAATCAATATTTATATAGTAATAGTTATATAGTAATATAATCAATAGTTTAAAGCCGTTTTGAATTACGCTTAAATTATTATTAAGAATGTAATATTAATAAATTATTATGTTAGAGGGTAAATCCGGGTTACATGCCTCACTTTTTTTAAAATCGATATTCTGAGACCCATGGCGCACAAACATGAAATTTACTTAGTCATAATAATCGATACACTTTTAAGAAACATATATATTAGTAAAATATAATTTACAAAAAATTCAATAAGCCGCTATAATTTATTTTTTAACACCCTTCGTTGCGGCATCTCTCCCAATTGTGTCGGATGTTACGCCGCACCATGAGGCTTGCCGCGCTTCGTATAGTAAATGAATTTACTTCCTATCAAATACGTTTCTTCAACAACTATGTTATGAAAAAATAGAATAACTGAAATTGCGATTTTATAAAACATAAAAATTGAATAAATTTAAAAAACATCTGCTGTTTTTATTTTGCACTCATTTTCAGAATCGGAACAAACATGGACAAAATAATGACATAAATGAATTACTTTTTTTTTCAAATAGGCTGGACTAATTTTTTAATCTATTCTCTCTCTCCCACAGTCGGCACAAAACTCATCGAAAATCGTACATTCTGCATGAAGCCATCGCTTACTTACATATAGCACAACGTAACCATTCGCATTTTTTTGTTGTGTGATAATAATTTTCTTCATATTCATTGCATGTATTCACATCCAAAGTTTGTGATGACCCAGCTTCATTTTCTTTTCTTTTAAGTATCTCATTAGGATTACCTCTGGCTTTCTCTATAGCAATAGAATCAAACCCAGAAACATCATCTACTTCAGAACTAGTACTATGACTATTTGATTCATAATCTAACCACCTTCTATCGTTATTTCTATTTCTTTCTTTTCCAACTTTCTTCTCCAATCTTTCTTTTAACGGTCTTCTGTTTTCTGCAATGGTTAAGACAAGTGCCTATTTCTTCATTGCCTTTCCTTTTTTCTTTATTTAGTTTTGAAATTGGAGATATTGCATGCAAATATTTCGATGGAATTGTAATATTCTTTTCAGGCAAACCTTGACTGGCTGTGGATCCGTAAGGTCTTGTACTTCCGGTTCAAGTGCATGTTGTTGAATGTTTCCAGTCTCAATAATGGTGGCAAAAAACGAATTTGGAGAGCTTTTTTATGAATTTGGCGGATTTTTTGAAAACTTTGATGATATTTTTATGGATTTGTAAGAAAAGAAAATTATAATTAAATTGGAGACATTTGGCTAGGATTTGCGATTATATTTAACGGCATTTGGCGCAAAATAACAAAAAATTCAAAAAATTCAAATTAACATCCGAAAGAATACGCGCGGCATATGTCCCTGATTTTAACTGCGGCATGTATACCAATTTGTAAGGTATAGATGCCTCACCCCACGCCTTCCTGATCTTGAATTCAAACATGGCGAAATAACAATGAAACCTCTCTACACTAAGACTATGCTTCGCTCAAACAGGGAATCCACTGACATCGTTAAAGTCTTAGCTGTAATATACAAAATACGATAGCACACGAAAATATTTCATAATAAACTCTATAACTCACCTTATATATTTGTTAATTTAAAAACAAAAAGGCACAGGAACACGATGTTTTTACCAAACACGCTTCAAATACTAAATGGCGCACATTTGGTATTTTTTGCAGTGTCATCCCACAGCCTGTTTCAGAACTAGGGGGTGCGCAATCTATATCGCATGTGGCATGTAACCCGGATTTACCCTAATTAAAAAAAAAACAAGTTTCAAAATGGCATTTTAAACTTGCTAAAAAAAGATCGCATATAGAATTTGAGCCCCCCCCCCTATAATATAGGGGCCCCGAGGCCGCGGCATCGGAAGCCCGTGCGTTAATCGGGTCATGATTGCAGCTATCAGCTAGAGCGTATAGAAATCTATCAGGTTAAATTTTTAACGATTATGTGCTTATATTTTTGTTTCGTAACATCAGAACAGCTAAGGTCATACTGCGCTTGAACCTGTCCAGGAACACTGAACACCTGTGACTTTGAAAACTAATCCCAAGTAATAAACACCAAGCGCTCGTTAAGGGATTCAAACCTAGTATTTTCTTCGTGGGGGACAGGTGCTTGCCACTAAATCAACGTGGGATAAATGTGGTATGATAGAAAAGCTCAAAACGTCGCTTCTACGATCACTACTCAAAACGTTCAAATTTGAGATTAGTCGTTAGAGCCCACAACACCCACTTTTTTCTAGACAAGCATTTTCTAAATAGAAATAAAAAGGGGCATTTAGAGAGGCTTTCTCTCTCTCTCTCTCTATTGCTCTTTTCATTACTTTTTTAAATAAATTTGCTTTGTTATACGTTTTAAGTCCCTTTCTTAGGCAATATGTAAATTCATCCCTGATTTCTTTAATTGCAGTGGATGGCTATAATCAAAGCTAGCTGTTGAAATTTGGCGACCTTACAATAATTTGTTTGGATTTTTTATGGTGCAAGAGCATTTGGCTAAACTACGCCAAGCGACCCTTACAAGAGCGGTCTCCTGACTGTTATAAGCCGAATTTAACGAAATTAATTTGGGTGAAAGGGTATATTATAAAAAACCTATACTGTAAAATTTAGTGGCCAAATCCCCTTAGAAAACCTGAAATTAAATTTTAAAGATTCGCTAAAATAACGCCAAATGTAATCTTTTAGCGGCATTTGGCGATAATTCTTTTCAGTTAGCCGAAAATTTTAAACGAATAATTTAATTAATTTAAACGAAGAATTTCATAATACCATCAGGATGATATAATGTGCTTTGACACTTTAAAAATACATTTACATCTGTTTACCAGTTTCAAATGTATTGGATTTTGTTTAAGTTACAAAAAACATTTTAAGTCAGAATTTAATATTGTTCGTATTTTATTTGTGAAAGTTATAGCAGAAAATGTTTTAGTTTAGTTTTTATATTTACTTCACTAGTTGTAATGTTTCTGATCTTCTTTTTGCTTTTCACATTCCAAAATGTGGTGAGATTTAGATAAATAACCTTAGTTAGTTACATAAAAGTTCAAACCAGTGTGGAAAAAAAAACAAATGCCCAATTATGGCTATTCCTTTACAGCGTTTACTCAAAAAGAAATTTGGCTGACGCCAAATGGCGATAAATGCTCTATTCTGGAAACTCAAATATACTTTTTATTAATTTTTTCTGACGTTAACATAGAGATTCGGCTGCTATTTTTCACGATATATTCCTAGAATTGGCTGACTATTAGACTATTGGCTGATATTTTTTTTCCTTAAAATCCACGCCTGGCAGGCAGGAGACCGCCCTTGTTTGGCGGAGAGTGCCATTATATTGCTATATGAAGGAATAAGCTATGGGAATAATAACTAGGGCGGACTAGGCCACCCGCGTACCTTCCCCCAGGCCGGTGCGCCCTCATGGGTGACAGGTCTTGCGCCCTTCAATAATGCAAGGTATACGCCCTTCGAAAGGACCCAGTCCGCCCTTGATAATAACCCTATTCGTAGAAAAATTACATTATTGTTAAATAGCTTCCATTTTAAAAAACGAAATTCAGCGATGTAACCTCCCGTTTAGTTGTATTAATCAGTATCTCCATCAGAAATACTGTTTACGCCAGCTTCTGAAAGCGAAATTGAACAGTAGAATTTGCCTGGAATTGAAATTGAAATTGAAGAAAGCTGTACAAAAGTGGGAGTGATGACATTTAACTCCAGTGTACGAAAGGTATGGTATGTAAAGCGATACGACAAATTACGTTAGGTTTGATCAAAGCGTTGCTTTTAGAGACTCGACCATTGGCGACCCCAGGGCGCTGCAAGGCGAATGAAACTGGCAGTAAACTAGGCCTCTAGCCAGGGTGAAGGGGCAACTGTGGCAAGGCAAAGGGCGCAGGGCACCCGGGAATTGTTCTATCTATGTATATAAATAGCTCGATGGGTCAACTGAGGAACAAGCATGGGGCAATTAGCCTTTCTGGCACCGCATTGTCTACAGGCCTTCAGTAAACCTAGACCTGGCCCTCTTTAGTAGTCAGCCCCATTGGTCGACGGTTCTGCAGCAACTACCTAGATTTTCCAACTTCTAAAGCAGGCCATTGTCTTAATACACTAAATTGCAATACCAAAATGACAAGAAATGTTAAAGCCATGTTTATTGAATACATAGTTTATGCTGCAAGAATGAAAAGACTAACCTCTGTTTAAAAGACTTGTGAGCAGATCTGCAGCCAGGATGAAGGGGCAACTGGGGACACGCCTCTACTGGCCCCGGATTGGCTGCAAGCCTGCTTGTGGGATAGAAATTGATCGGTTATGTTTCCTCTCCACCATGCAATGACATAGCAGTACAAAAATTATGGGGGGGGCTAAGTAGTTATAAAGAAAATCATGCGAGAAGTGCAGTTAAAAATAATCTGTGTTGATATAAAATGGAGGCTTGATACCCACCTTTTCTCTACGCCATTGCTCTCGTTGTTTTTCCATCTTGTAAATTTCTGACAAACCTGATGCGTTCTGCCCGGTGAATCAATTCCAGTGCCCAACAGCGGATGACTTTCCTGAAAATTAAAATCTTTTCTCTGTATCCTTTTAATCCTCCATTGAGGCCTTACCTTGATTGGCGCAGAATATCCTTGCTGTTCTTGCTCCATAAAAGTATAACTAACGTGCTCCAATAAAATTCTACCTAAATTTTTAAAATAAGAACGTCGAAAGTAGAACCTCTGAACTTATATACTTATTTTCTACTATTATTATCTACTTTTGTTTACTTATTATCCACTTTTATTTACTTATTATCTACTTTTGTTTACTTATTATCCATTTTTATTTACTTATTATCTATCTACTTTTGTTTACTTATTATCTACTTTTATCTTCAGGGTAAAGGAGATTACGAAAGAAAGTAAATATTTCTCGTTTAATTAGAGTAATTCTCTCATAATAGCCGACGATGTGGTCGTATTATTTGAATAAATACTCGTAAAGAAGAGAATGATTTTTTAAATCATTCTTTTCTTTGCGAGTATTCAGTCATCTAAATATTGCTCTGCTAAAATGTTGATGAAATTGTTTGTGTTTTTATGGCGCGAAGACAGCATGATCATGGCGCTTCGGAAAGCGCCATTTTCCAAGGAAACGGAATCTTTGCTGTCGAGGGAATCGAACCCCTAACTGCGACGAGCAAACAATTGGCACGCGTTCTACGACACTATAGACGAATATAACGATATAAAACGACACTAAAGACATCTAACGGCACGACGGATAAATGTGGATACCACTGTGCCGCACTGGACCCAGAGCTATTTCTACCATTAGGCCGGGTAGGCGACTGCCTAGGGCGGCAAAATAGCGTAAAAATTTTAATTTTAAATCAAACAAAGAAAAAATTGAGCAAATGAGGAGAAAAAATGAAAAATGGAAAAAATTAAACCATCGAATTGTTTTCAAAAGTATACGAAACAATTAGTTAAAAAGTCTTTATTTTGACAAATGTGAAAATGTTTGATGTGTTTCATTGTTTAATTTTACACACAAGTTTTTTTTCTATCTCTAATACATTTAAGTCTTCTAGCTCTGATAATACAACGTTGTGTTTTGAAATATTACTCCTTTAATATCTCAGTTTTCAAAAATATAAAATGTTGAAATTAAACAATTATAACATGTAGCAATTGTTTTACTATTCACAATACCCTAATGTTACAAAATAACTAATATAAGTTTAAAATATAAATATAATTAACGGGTTTAATGATTAAAAGCATAATAGAACATTTACATTGTTGTACCGCTGGATGTTGATGGTGGTAGAGAGGGGAATATAAGCGAAAGAATGGTGGTATTAAAAGGCTGGGGGCGATATTTTCAATTCTCGCCTAAAGCGGCAAAACACGTAGAAGCGGCTCTGACTGGACCTATATTTTTTCGAAGGTGTCAAACCTTTTAAGACCTAGGGAACCAAACCTCTTACTGTAGTAAGAAGTTAAGACGGTAGGCAATTTTTGGGCACCGTTGGGAATCGAACCTGGATTAACGGCATGCCAGGCGAACGCAACACCACTGCGCCAACTCAGAGCCTGGTAAATTAACGTACAGTGGAACATGGTAAAGTGACCACTTGAATAAGGTGACCGTGTTTTATAAGCGAAAACTGGTAGAAACTTAACAATGCCTATATAAAAGTCTGTCATGTATAATGACCACTTCTCTATAGTAACCACTTCTCTATAGTGACCATTGAAATCCAGTCCTAAAGGTAGTTACTTTAGGCAGGTTTTACTGTATTGAGAAAAAAGGACTGAACTTAAATATCGCCGTGATCAGAAAAAACTTAGTTGTCAAGGTGCGATGATGATGACAGCATCGATACACCTAAAAGCAGTAACCAGTCATCGATTTTATGTATGTCACATTCTATATCGATATATCTAAGTACTCTCATTTGTAATGTGGAACAGGAAAGTTCAACAAAATAATCGTTTATTGTAAAAAACAATCGATTCACATGATTTATTTGATACAGAAGCCATTCTGATGATATCTATTATTATTGCGGGGATGTCAATTTAGCTGTCAAGAAGATAAGATGGAATTGAAATGCCATTGAGGGATCGCAAGTCCATGTTGAATTTAGGTATTGTTTGTCTAATCGATTACTTCGGATTTCCCTTTATCAACAACCTAGTTAAAAGTTATTTTGAGATCTATAATTTTTTTTGTCTTTTTTTATCTTTGTGGGGATTTTACGGATTTTTCAAGTAATTACGGTTTCCTTCTGTTTCTGGCTAGTCTCCTAATTTCTTCCCACGTTTTTCCCTCCTCCTTAAATTCGTTTCATGAAGTTCGCCTCCATGTGTTTCTTGGTGTGTTTCTCTTCTTTATTTTTCTTGTGGGCAGGGGCGGACTGGGGAGCCGCCCCCCCCGGCCCCTGAACCAGTACCCCTCATGGGCAATAAGATTCGCGCCCTCCAAAAATCCAAGGTATGCGCTCTTTGAGAGGACCCAGTCCGCCCCTTCTTGGGGGAGGTTACAATTTAATGATTGTCTACTAGCATGTATTTCAATGTGTGTAATCCATCAACTATCCACAATATGCATCCGTGTAACACACATATTACAAGCTAAATAAACTATTATAATTGCTGTTAGCAAGCCTCAACAAACCATGGCGAGTTGTACTCGTCCCTCTCAAAGAGAAAACCTAAGCATCTAATAGGAAAAGAGTACCTGCTCGCAAAAATCTTGTCACCAGAGGATTTGCAGGGCGCCAGTTGTTATTACCATTCGTCGGTTTCTCTTTGAGTGTATGTTATGTCCAATTACATTTCCTCTACTTACTTATTTGTGATACAGATTTGGCTGATAGTATTCTCCGTAATTATATACTACCTTTTATGAACAGTGTATGATTCGTATTGTACGGAAGCAGTTATTTATGAAAACTTTGATATGGTTTGCTATGTCTTCGAGAAAATTAGCTGATGCGATAGACTCGCGTTTTAATGAACCTTGAATTTACGAACTGCTGAATTGATCATAAACAGGTTATAGAACTAATATTATTTCCTATTTACGAATTTTTTATCTTACGAACTTTTTAAGTGCCTCTACGAGTTCGTAAAATCGAGAGTCCTATACGCCAAGTATTTATAACTTATAGCCTATATTAAGAAACGAACATCATGCGTGGATTTTGTTCTAGGAAGGAAAACAAAGCAGTGTAAAACCTTCAGTGCCGGATTCACGTATAGGTAAAATAGGCCCCTCGGTTTTGGGGCCATCACAGGGACCTTGACAGAGTCTGGCGTTTTTTTAAGTTTACTCGTTATTTTAATCTTGTTTATGTCCGAGAAATGTTCATTATTTATAAACCTGGACATCGAAGACAATGCACTTCAAGATTTTTATCACTGGAGTAGTTCTATTATTAAAATAAATAATAGCTTTGGAAGATACCTGTTCCATTCATCGAGTAAGGAAGGCTGGAAAAGGAAAGACGATCAATAGAAAAATTCAGTGACAAAATATTGTGTCTCTATGGAACTTCTTGGTGAATCGTTATTTCGTTTTCTTAATAAACTTCAAAGAAAAACTTACAATTAATTTACTAAATATGGCGAAGATCACACTCTTTAGGGGCCGATTTTATCCTTCCGGCCTAGGGCTCATAAAAACCTTAATTCATCACTGAAAACCTTTCATTAGCGACCACTCATCAGACAGAAGGACTTGTCCGAAAAAAGGCATTATGGGAAAGGTTACTTGCCAAGGAATTTTTATCTGAGAGGTGACCATCAAGAAGAATTTTAATATATCGTTATCCATCGTTCTACCGATTCCATGCATTGACAATACTGCACTATACTTCTATTCAGGGCAGATCGATGTAAGTGTGATTCGGAACAGCAGTTACTCAATTAGTTTTTCAATCATTAGTTCTTGAAAAAAATAATTTCGGGAGGGAAAAATTGTTTTCAAATTAAATAAGGCTCTTGAATATGCTATTTATTTAATAGGGGTGGTATATATTAAATAAGCATGCGAGATTTAACTTCGTATACTGGCCGCACGCGAAAAAAATTCTCAAAGACTCGTTGAGGAGGTGAAGAAAATCATTGACATAGCAAGATAAGTTCATGGAAAGGAATTCGTCGAAGCGATTGATGACGAAGTTAAAGAACATGGCGAAGAATGTCGAGAAGTGTTCATGAATGAGGAAACTGTCTTGTCAAATCCTCGATGGAAAAAGAAAATAACGGAAACAGAACCAACAATGTGCACATTGGGCAAATTTAGTAATGTGTTTTAAAATGCACATTTAAAAGAAACGATCATGAATCATGACCCTATGCTAGTTTTGTTGTTAGCAATGCATCACATAACTATAAGTAATAACACAAGACAAATATATATATAAGTACATCAGACTTTAAAATGCAAGGTTCCAAGAAAATACTCAGCAAGGATATAGCAGACTTGAGACCCTAAACATAAGCGCAGAGTCAAGGGCGGAACACAGTATGATAGGTCACAGGGGTCATGACCCCCAAAACATATTTTTTCACTGTAAAAAATTTCAACTTTCATGATAAATGAAGGGGTTATTCCAAGACCCTGGCAAATTCTGTCCTTAACCCCCCAAATGAAAGTCTGTATCCGCCATTGCATGGAGTTATATGGGTCCGTGGGGGCCCGTGCCCCTCCGAAAATTGGAAAAACATTGCAATTTTACATATACCATAATGTACAATGTACAAAATATGTGCATGCGCCCCCCCCAATAATTTTGAAAACTCTACGCTGATGCCCTAAGATTATAACCAGATTCTTGAGATAGGAATCCAGAAACCGCTAGATTATTTTCCAATCCCTTCATTCGTTTTATTGCCTTCCTTTTTCCATTTCCATCCTCCATCTTCCCACCTTATTTCCTAGATTTTTATTAACAATTGTTGAATAAACAGCCAAAAGGGATTATTATGCACCTGCATCAAAGTAACACACGAATGATTGCGAATCACTCGCACTTTAATATATTTCATTTTACTTGTGATTTATTTATTTGTTTTTTTAGTCCACATCATCAAATTTTTTTAATCCATTTTTAAATGGTTATTTACTTTCCAATTTTTTTTTAATTCTTCTGGTAACACATCCCAAAGTTTTGGAATTTATGATTTATGTTATTCCTACCAATTTCAGTTCTTACTTTTGGAGGTAATAGATCATTGTATTTATATTCTTTGTTTATGACAGAATGTATGGTTAAATATATTTGATTATTACATCAATATCACCTATTATCATATTGTATTAATATCACATTGCATTAGTATGATATTAATACTTTTGTATTGTATTAATATCACATTGCATTAGTATGATATTAATACTTTTATATTGTATTAATATCATATTGTATTTTATTCTCAAGAATATCATAAACAAATGATCATTTAATGTACAATTTTTACAATGGAAATTTAAATTCTTCAGATGCATGTTTTCATGCTGTTTTTATGCGTTTCTGTGATGTCGAAAGTGAAAATTCTGAACATCTGCATTGCTTGTTATGAATATACTTATTTTCTATTATGAGTATCTACTTTTATTTACTTAGTATCTACTTTTGTTTACTTCTTATTTCATTTTACTCACTTATTAATTACTTTTATTCTGGGCATATTTCCAGGGTAAGCAACGTCGACGTAATTTGTGCAGTTATATAGTGACTGTGCACGGATGTTAGCTTTAAACCAGGATTGTCGAATATAGGCCGCGGCCACAATCCGGCCCGCGAAGAGTATTAATCCGGCTCGCCGACAACTGTTTGGAGTAAAAAAAAATCCCCCCCCCCAAATTTTTTCTTTTCAGAAATAAAGAAAAATCGTGGACAGCATGAAGATCCCTTTATTGCAAGTGAACAAACAAATAACTGGAAGAAACTCTAAAGGGAGGCGTTTAAGTGTAAGTTAGTTAGGTAGTGTGTTTTTTTTTTTTTAAGAAACCTCTGGCCCTCGAGATCCGTAAAATTTCTTTAAGTGGCCCACTGCCAAAACAGGTTGGATAACCCTGCTTTAAATGAATACTTGACAATGATAATCACGTCTTGGTATACCCTGCGCAAATCTAATAAACAATAATAAGCACAGTACTGTCACATTTAAAATTATTAACGTCCTTAACACAGGACTAGTCCTGTGGCTGAATCTGGTCTCCTGCTGACACGGAGCAATTGCTTCCCTATGAGCGCCGTTGCCGAGTGTCTTTGTGGCCGCCTGGGAACATAAGAACCGACTCCGAGTGTTACCTTCTTCAGAACGAAATAAAAAACAATTTGCGCTGGAAAGTGAACCGCATTCTATCATCCTTTCACCCTGTCGCAATAATGTCCAACGGAAGAATTACCAAAGCTAAAACTGTTCAATGCAGTTGGATGAGAATCTACAAATTCAAGTGGCCGCCATTATTTTTGTTGTTGTTGTTGTTACGTTCTGATAGAGGTAGTACATGGCTACTGAAAGAGCTGTTAATGGCGTTAATGATTTTTTACTACCGTAATATTGCATTTATCATCTTTTACTGCCTAGCAGTAAGTTGCGTATATGACAGGATGTACATATATATATCATCATCATATTCAACCATTATCTATCCACTGCTGGATGAAGGTCTCTCCAAATGCTTTCCACACAAGTCTATCCTGAGCAATTCGCTTCCACGTCACCCCAACCTGTTTTCTTATTTCATCCACCCATCTAGTTTGAGGACGTTTTCTAGGTCTTCGGTGGTCTCTTGGAATCCAGTTCAGAATTTCTGTTGTCCATCGTTGATCAGTTCTTCTTGCAATATGCCCAGCCCATCGCCATTTCAGCCCTTTTACTTTAACAATGATGTCCTCTACTCTAGTTTGCTCTCTCACCCAAGTGTTTCTTTTTCGATCTCTCCTAGTTATTCCAAGCATGCACCTCTCCATGCTCCTTTGCGTTGTCTGTAACTTTCGTATTGCTCCAACTGTTAGACTCCATGTCTCTGATCCATAAGAGAGGACTGGCAATACACACTGGTTGAAGACCTTTCTTTTTAGACACAAAGGCAATTTCCCCTTCAGGATAAAACTGTTTCTTCCAAATGCACTCCAGCCAAGTTTAATACGTCTGTTGAGTTCTTTCATAATGTTGCCATCCATTGAAATCAGCTGGCCAAGGTAAATATATGAATCAGCAATTTCTAGCTCAATGTTGTCAACTTGTATTTTTGTTTCCTCTACAAAATTATTGAACATGATCTTAGTTTTTTGTAGGTTCATCTTGAGTCCAACTTCTTCACTTCTAGTTGAAAG
>QLNU02015003.1:111168658-111183475 GCA_006491805.2 Dysdera silvatica | reverse complement strand
TAAATACGCTTCTAAAACGTTGTTTTTTGTGTCTTATTTAAGAACGAATGTTTCGTCACTGGTATATTTACATTAACAATGTTGGACTGTATATATTTTTCATATGTTACTATATTTATTATTTCTGCCAGTATGTTATATTTATTTTATTTATTGTTATACGACGAAACTGTCCTTAATGATATGCTAGGTACCTGGAAAAAGTATCACTATTGGCAATGTTGGTCATCATACCATTTATATCACAGAAAATGTCGTCATGGGCAGATTCATCGTCATGGACAGATTCATCATCATAGACAGATTAATCGTTTTAGACAAATTCATCGTCATAGACATTCATCGTTTTAGACAGAGTCATCGTCATAGACAGATTCATCTTCATAAACGGATTATCACCGCATTCCTTTTCAGAGTATTAAAATTGGCGACAGTGTTGGAATTGGCCCCAGTTTTTCAACACCAAAAACAGAGTAACCACGAAATGAAAAATATATTTATTTACGAAACAAATTTAGTAATTCGCACGTCAATCCTACAAATGAGAATTTTACAGATGAGATGATGGCAGTCATGTGAACACGATAATTATAGAACGATATACAACAAACACAAAGTTTCAACAATGATTAACTGGCTATATACAACTAACGGCATGTGGTGCGTAACAAGCCACTGTAATACAATGGTGACTACAAATTGTTATTGTACTATAGGTGCACATATTTAGTACCAGCCACCATGACCGCCATCCTGACCGCCACCTCCATGGGGTTGTTCGAGACCATATCCAACGACAGCTTTTGTGTGGTGGTGGACTCTGTAGAGAAAAATAGAAAGTTTTTTCAGTACATTTGTTGAAAAAATGTGCACAAGTTTTAATGAAACCCCCCCTAAAATAGTCACCTTTGATTTCGCTGAAAACGACCTTAAATTTTAGGAAAACTATCAATTTTACGCGTGGACGGAAATTATATGCAAAGCCATTAATTCAATAGTATTGGATTAAAATTAATCAAATCAGTTCAATATATCAAAATATTTCGATCTATTGAGTAAATCAAAACTTTTCAACGAATAAACCAAATTATTTTGATCAATTTCAACACGCCGATCTATTTCAGTTCGATAAATTTAGTCAATCAAGACATTTTAATCGATTTCAATCAATCGAAGCATATTGATTGCAATGAATCATATAAACCAATTTTAATCAATCAGTCAAATAATTTCAATATATTTTATTTAGTCAATAAAATCTTTTCAAGCACTCTCACCCAATTATTCAAATCGTTTCAACCACTTCTAACCAAATAATTTCAACCAATTCAGCAAATAATTTTAATTGATTAATCAAATAATTGCAATCGATAATTCAAATGGTCTCAATCAATTAATCAAATGGTTTCAATCATTTTTAACCAATTAACTAAATAATTTGAATCAATTAATCAACTAATTTGTTTTTCTTCAAGATGTATTTCAAATATTATTAGTAGTAGTAGTTTCTTTATACATCAACGCTTTTCAGAACACTCAGGGAATATTAACCATCTTAATCTGGACTTCTTGGTTCAGTTCAAGTCTCAGCCAGAGAGCTGAGATCTGTTGACATTCCTTCTAAATATGTAAGCTGTATTTATTATTATTGATATATTTATTATTATTGGTGAAGACCACCTTAGTTTAGGACCCATCCGTTTGTGATATCCTATTCGTTCGACCATTCCCCATATTTGGACATACCAGCTCTTTGGAATCGTTTTGTTGCCCTTTCTAAAGGGTTTCAAAGGGTTTCTTTAAATGGAACCCTAATGTATAACACTAAAACGTGGAGTCTAAAGATAACTTGCTTTACGGCTACCAATAAAGAACTCGCCTAGTGTCGTAGCATGGGGGTTCCTGTATTTTTGCTTAGTTGGAGGATTTTTATTTATTTTATCATCGATATGAAGAAATACGTAATCGATTTAATTTTTTTTTATTTATTATCCAACAATTTTCTATCTATTATCCCAAACGTTTCGTTTGAAATCATCTAAATGTTTGGTTTATTAATTTTTCATATCTTTTACTGTAATATTGTATTAATTAGACTACATCTTGCACATCATCTGTCTATATGCTTATTTTTCTCTGTCATACTTTATAACTTTAGTAGAACAGTGGACGCTATTTTTTTGTTTAAAAAAATAATAATAAGGTGACCAGTTTCCCTTTTGTTTCAGAAGCAACTCTTTTCTTAAATTCTCAGTTATGATATAGCGACTGAGAAATCTTCTGAATTTAATTTTACTTACGGAACCGCTTGGTGGTGGACGTTCTCCTTAAACAGTGGGATGGGCAAAGGCAGAGGCAATGGCAAGAAGATCTTTTTGTGCCTTAAAGCACGAGCAATGAAATACAATCGTAATTGCCTGTTCCCTTCCACAGTTTCAATCACGAACGCCCCCATAAGCAACACAATAAGCGCTGAAACCATCACTTGCTTATTCATTGCGAAAGCCTGCATTCAAAAAGAAAAATCCCAATATGTAATATAATGCAATTAAAACACAACAATCAATATAAAGACACAGATGCATTTGTAAATTTCTTGTTTTATATATATATATCATACAAGATTGAATAATTTTTACTGGTATATTTTACGTTTGAAGAACAACAAAGAAACAGCCATGTATAAAGAATCATTTACCACCTTTTGCTAAAAAAAAATAAAATATAATAATAGAATACGACATTAAATAATAACTAAGAATATAGTATAAATGCAAGTTATATAAGTAATCATAATTTTATACGAAGTGACTCATAAATTTACGCTAAAGACATCAGTTTACCCTCTACGGTATTTTTTTATACTCGATTGTTTTTAATTTTTTATTAGGTATTTGTTTAGGTATAGACTACCATTGGTGATATTTATATTCCTAGGTAATTATATATATATATATATATTATATATAATATTCCTAGGTAATTATATATATCATCTTAGTAATTATATATATATTATATTCCTAGGTAATTATATATATTATGTTCCTAGAATATATATAGATTGTTCTAGGTAATTATATATATATTATATTCCTAGGTAATTATATATATATATATTATATTCCTAGGTAATTATATATATATTATATTCCTAGGTAAAATTTATATTCCTAGGCAGGGTCCAATTAAGACAAATTGGGTCTATAGGCACAGTATCAGATGGGTGCCTTACACGTGGTGACAGGTTTAAATTCCACAAATTTGGAGTGAACTTTAAAAAAACTCTAAAAAAGTAAGCTTTTATTTAAAAAATTTTTGGACGCTAATCAAAGGGAATAACCAGTCAACTTTTAAAATAAAAAATGAATTTTTTGTGTGGGGATCCTCCCCCAACTGGGAGACCCCCCTCCCATAGACCTTGCCGGTCTTGTCAGTAATTGCGCTCTGGCTAATAGTAATAGTTTTAAGTACAGGAAAACTCCGATTATTCGAAATAAAGTATTTATTTCGGATTATACGTAAATTCAATTTTCACTGTAAAGATATTACAACATTTGTGTATCCATAAGCAGAATTAATTGCATGACATTATACTCCTATAGTGATAGTAAAAAAGTCACAAAATATATGTGCCTATTATATAAGATATAAATATTTTTGAAAATTCTTTGGAGTTCTCTGAAAAACGAATACAGGGTCAACTGGTAAATTGACAACCTGAATAATGTGGCCATCTTTTGTAAGAGAGAATTGGCAGGTATCTAGTCATGCCTATATCGAAGTCTGTCATGTATAGTGACTACCTCTCTATGGCGACCATTGCAGTTCAGTTACAAAGGTGGTCACTCTAAGCTGGTTCCACTACATGACTCTTTTTGCCGAAAACATTGAACGAGTGTCTATTAGAAAAAAAAAAATGCAACAAGCTATTTCTGTTAATATAAATTTGGATAAAACAAAGTTTGGATAAACAAGGTTTTATAGTTGTCTGTGTCCCTCACTGCATGTCGTTTTACTCATGTCTCTCACTCGCTCTTCATCTGCAATATACGCGTTAATTATTTGAAAAATAAACTTTAAATGAGTGATGTGTACGATTAACAGAGTTTGAGAAATCCCATAGATAGCCTAGATTTAGATAAGAAATTTTAATTTTATTTCTTAAAAAATGGTTTAGGATAGCATTATTTAAGAAAATAATTTTATTATATTCGCGTCTTCTAATGATTTTATTTTGAAATGTTTGCCCTTTTGCGATAAAAAAAACCATTAATTCTACAACTTTCAAAGAAATGTAAAAGAAATTGGACTTATTTTAATATTCTGTTTACTCCATAAAGCATATTTGGAATTTTTAGGCTATCTATATAAAATTCAATTGCATTTTAATTAAAATATTTTTTAAAAGAATATAATGTACAGAGATTTGTTAGTAAATGTTAAACACATTTTTGTTAAATGGGTGTTATAAACAAAACTTTATTTACGTTTCACTTTAACTTAGATAGAATCTCTCTAGATTTCAAAATCATCGATCATTGAAACATTTAGATTACCATATGAATTATCTAAAATTATATATCTTCAGACTATTTGTGTCCTCATTAAAGATGGGACCAATAACTTAGCGCGACGTCTTAACCAAAATTAAACTAAACAATCTTCATACAGTAAGGTAAAACTAAGTACAAGGTTATATTTCATAGCTTCAAAATAATATTGCTCAAAATACGTGTATCCATCTTTTGCCAAAAAATATTGAATCCACAAGTATACTTCTGGGTGTAATAGTTTTAGACCAAAAAGCTCACATATATATATAGCAGTATGCAATATTGTTAAAAAATATTGCACCCACAAATATACGTTTGATGCAATAGGATTTTGACAAAGTTTTAATACAGAATCATACACAAAATTTACAAAAAACTGCTGCAACTAGAACTTCAGAGCTATGTGCAATAGGTTTTATCGAAGAATATATACATAGCAGGACCATAATTTGTTAAAAAAAACTATTGCACGCGGAATTATATATTTAATGCAACATTTTTTAACAAGGAGAGTATCTTTTACCTATGCCTAAGGTTGTAAATTTTAATAATGTGTGTTTGAATTTTGTATGCATATACTTAAAGAAATACCTTCGATATCGTTGCTATTTACATTAACAAATTTTAAAACATCACTTAAGTAATCAAGAATATTATTTCGTTTGCCGATTAATTAGAATCATTCCTAATGAATATAATTGATTCATAATGTATATAATTGATTATTATGTGATCGATTATTTATTAATTCTCCTTAAAAAATTATTAATAATTTTACTTAATCACCTCCCATAACTCTCCATTTGATATTCATTAATATTTGTGTTACTACCTATTTCTTCATTCTTTGCAGATTATATAATTTTAAAATTAATAATGAGATATTAACTAGTACAAGACATTATTGTTAATAAATAAATGCATTTCCTCCATTTAATAAGTATGCATATTATTTGCACACATTAGTTGTTAAGTATACTAAAATTACACTATCTTACTCTTCCTGTTAAGGCACTTTAAGTTATTCCCTATTTAAGAATAAAAATTATGATTTTATAATTAAAATCAACTTTGATTTTAAGATTACAATTAATTGTGGTTTTACGATTAATGTTATTCGTGATTTTGAGATTAATGTTATTCGTGATTTTGAGATTAAAATTTCTTATGAGTTTAAAATAATTATAATTATTATAAGGTTAAAATTACTTACGAGTTTAAAATAATTGTAATTATTATAAGATTAAAATTACGTATGAGTTCAAAATAATTATAATTATTATAACATTAAAATTACTTATGCGTTTAAAATAATTATAATAAAATTAAAATTGCTTGCGAGTTCATTAAAATTACTTATGGTATTAAGATTGAAATTACTTATAACTTTACGATTAAAAGTGCTTATAACTTTAAGAGTAAAATTAATTATCATTCTATCCTGATTTCATCTTCATTAACTACCACATGATACTTAACAATAGACTTTATTGTTAAATATCATATGGTAAATAACGCGATAAAATAACAGTTACGATATCACATACTTTGCTAAAACGTGAAAAATATATTCTGATTTCCATAAAGTTCAATTTTTATATTTTTTTAAAATAATAATTACTTATTTTTGACTTCGAACAACAAGGATTTTTGCGCGACAAATTTGCGGAAGGAAAGAGAAGATTCAGAAAAATAATCCATCATGGCTTATCTGCTCAAAAATCAACCTAATACTCTATGGGTTTCTCTTTATCCATAGCTATTAAGAAATGAAGCAATTTGAAAAGATTTGGGGCCTTATTTAGAAAATGAGTTTCTATAACAGGCGAAGTGATTCTCTCAAAAGCTAAAAAAGGCAGAGATGTGTTTGCTGAAGAGCGATTGAAAGAGAAATGATGCTAAACAAGGGGTAATTAAAGATAAGTAGGTATTCAACGATTGATATAACTTTGAAAGTAAAAAAATCTCTAAGAAAATAATTAGTTTAAATGAGAAAGTATGGAGAATCCACTCTTTGAATGATTAGGACGACAGCTGACACAAAATCGCAGCTTTTAACGTCAAAAAATGGCACAGTCCCGTATTTGTTAAGTAGTCCAATAATGCCAGCAAATTAGTCATGGCTTTCCCTCGATGCCTTCCTCTACTATCGACTTTGACCAAAACTAAGTGCTGATTGCTCAGCAATCAAACGAATGGGAACGACAAAGGAAAAGAAGATGTCTGACTTAGACAGGCATTTTCACTAGACGAAAACGTATATCCACACACGAATTTGGTGCAAAAATCCTCGATGCTTGAAGAAACGTGTAAAACAATGTGGTAAATGTCCAAACCAGAATCCTTACCGAGGGTGAAGCTTACTTTAGCAGCAACAACAGGAGGTGATACTAATCTGGAGCGATCTTGAAACTGCAATGTGATGTTGTTTTAGCAAGAGCAGTTCTTAAATACTATTTTGATCGGAAACAGCTAAAGGGTGGAGGAAGAAAGTATCCAGAGAGATCACGCAGCATAAAGCTATGATCTCCGTGGTCCAGATCGTCCCCACACAGGGAAGGAAGCAAGCAGGGAGAAAAGAATATTGGTCAAATGAAAACTAAGATATAAGGTACGTGGTTGGACTTTATTATTGAGGAAGGGTTTTTGACCCTTCCACCAAAAGGAAGAAAACCTAAAGAGCAGGGAGCGAATTACTGTTGCTAAATTGGTTTGTTTTTCAACCTGCAGAGATTCACCTATAGCCGCTAGGCGCGGTTTCACTGTCGTGTTGTCGACCACCATTGTGCAGCGAGCGACATAAAATATTTTAAACCGGCTTAGCCCGTTCCTTATAACCTGCAAGATATATAGATAACGGACGGGATAAAAGAAAATACTTTCGTTATCTGTTAATGATCCCGTTTGTTTAGTTGGTCTTTTTCAGTCGGTAACGCCTCCTTCGGATGTTGCTATTTTTCGCTTTCATTCTTTATTAACCCGCCTTATTGAGGTTGCATGTAGGCAGGACCAACGCACAGAGCTGTTAAAAACCCTGTATGTGATTGGCGATGAATGTTCCACATTCAGGAGAATTAATTCATCCATCAGGAAACGGGTTACAATTTCAAGTTGACATTTCACCTATGTGGTCGGCATTTGTTTTGGCCTTGTGTATGTGATCCCCAGTGCGTTAAATCTCGTGTGTCAAAAGTTTGTAACTTTTTTTTTAAAAGTGAAGAGGAAATTGCAGCAAGAATCTGGCAGCAATGTTTGTGGTTCGCACCAATTTCCTGAAATACAGGACTAACACAACTTCAGGATTCCAAAAGTTGAATTTATGTTCTTGAAAAGTTCAGAAACTAGACGAATCGAATATATAAAGGCAGACGATATGCATAAAAGCTTTCTGGGTGATATGAAGTGTTAGAAAAGGAAGTTCTTTTGTAAAAATAAAATACAAATTGTGGTTAATTCTAAATGTGAAGTCAACGGAAGCCCGTCTGTTTCTGAACAACCAGAAGATGTGTACGATCCCTATATAAGTAACTTCTGTGGCAATCCGGTTGCAGCAGTGTTGTGAAGAGCCAATTGTTTACGAATGGGAAAACACCAGGAAATGATCTACTTCCGAATAGGAAGCACTTCCTCTGTAATTGGTTCCTTTGCATAATGCGGTTACTTACATTATGCACCTAGTAGACCACGTAGATCAAAAGTGCTTCTTTGGACAACAATAAAAAGGTCATACGCACCTGGAACCCAATTTCACTGAATAAATATTATTCCCTAACTTGGAACCCGGTAGGGATTTTTTTAAACGATTTCCCTATTAGTTATATTTATTTTTTCTTTTGGGAGCTTCATTTTTCGGTACCTAATTGCTTTGGCCAAATTGATAATGACTTAAATCATCATCATTAATGCTTGATTATGATGTGTCATTGTTGGTGTTTATGCTTGATAATGGCTTAAATCCTAAGCTTCTCAAACTGAAACACGTCCCAGAGAGATGGACGCGATAGTTGCTCAATGGGAATGAGAGCGCGAGGCAATTTTCATACATAAAATCATTATTTTTAACTCAAGCTAAATTAGATCCAAGAAAAACATTTGTGCCACTAAAACATATATCCGACTGTAGAGATTAACCCATTCATATTAAATCCAAAATATTTATTAGAGTTATACTTTAACTTAATTGTCATAATTATTCTGTTATATACGAAAAAATTCGTAGACTAAGCAAGCAAAATATTTTTTATATATTTTTATTAATGTAATATATATGCAATATATTTTATTTATGTAGCAAGGGAACGACGTCCACTATGTAAGGAATATAAACTAGGGGCTAAAGAGTTCAAAGTTCAGAACCACTGGCTTCCATCATTATTTGTTTAGATGAGAGAATTCAATTATTATGTAAGCACCTTTGGAGGTGAGGGGTTGTCTCGATGCTTATTTTCTTATGTTAACCAAGAGTTAATTTTTTCTTACCGGCAGGGGGGGGGGATGGTTTGAAATTTCCAAAATATTGCTTACGTAATATTTGAACCCTCCTTGAGTGTGTATGTCTTGGTCATTAATAGAAATATCATGCCCCAAGAATCTTTAAAGGATTATATTGAATTGGTTTTTATTCAGCCCGAATCAATATTATTTATTACTCATTAATCGAGATAATAAGCATATCAATTTGTATTACATGTATCTCAGGCCTCAAAAGTCATTCTGTTTTATATTTCATACAAACAGTTGTTTCATTAGTTTAATACCTTGATAATTTTTTCAGTAATTTCTTTTGTTAAGTTTTATCTTCTTTTTTTCGGCGCTATAATTACTGAAGAATCTGGGACTCCCTAATGATCGTCGCCCATTCTTCTCTATCCAAGGCCTTAAAATGGGTTGATTTTCATACAATTTCCTAAAATCCCACATATTTCTTGGAAAATTGCCTTGCATCTAAAGAAAGGGCCTTAGCTACAAGAACTGGGAAATACCACATGCACTCGGATAGGGAATCCAAGAACTACGATATTTTAAAGATGAAAAATAACCTGCTTATTTATTTACTTACTTACATATTTTTATGTAGCCTGTCACATGTTATTCCGCGTGTTTCATATATTATACCACGAGGCTTACGAAAGTAAGTTAAAATACTAACCCATATAATGGAAACAAAAAATAATTAAATGCAATAATATAAAAATGCAGAAAAAAATTGAACAAGGGAAAAAAATATTATAGAAAAATATAATAATAAAAAAAATTAAAACTCCAAATTGTACATGAAAGACTGAAAAGCAGAACACGTCTCTTTCGTCTTCAATAATTAAGAAAAAAACTGGTAGCCAAGAAATAACCGAATCCTTCAAGTTATTTTGGAAAGCGTTTATCAGTGATTCTCAATTATTTTCCATCGCGGGCCACTTTGGATTTTTTTTTCGGTCGGCTGGCCAGAAGACATGAAAACAAAATTATCTTGCACGCAGTATAGACATTTGAGAGCCTAGGGGGACTTATCCCACCCTAGAAATTTTCTGATTTAATAAAATAACATTGAGGTAAAGCCTGAGCGCTCCTCTAGAAAAAAAATTAGCGCCTCCCCGCCGGATCTTGCCCGCGGGCTGCTTATTGAGAATCATTGATGTATATTATATTATAGAGTGTGTTGTATTGGTATTAAATGCACAAATTAAGATGTGAACGATAATTATTTATAAAAAAAATTCAGACTACATTGAATGGGGTTTGAAAGTCTAAATAGCTTACCGAAAAATCTTATTAAATGGAAATAGCCATAACCGATAAATTAGTAATGATTGGCTTCTGCAATTAAAACCGGGTTTTACCGGAACGGTAGTGAGACGTAATAAAGCACAATGATATATTACATTGACGTTTGGAACTGGTTCTAAACAAGAAAATTTTCTCACCAAACCAGAAACTACCAAACAAGAAATCCAATCTAGGAAGCAATTTATTGACACATCTAATGCATTTCAATTAGAAAACGTGGAAATTTGATAACAAGAGAAATGAACACGTAGTAATTAGAAAACAGAAAAAATGGACAAAAAGGAGTGAACATTTTTTATTTAATGAGATTGGCTATTGCAAGACATTGTTATTTGATTCTAAAATTTTTAAATATACATTAAAAACCTGTCTAAAGTGGCCACCTTTGTGTCTGGACTGTAATGGTCAGCACAGACAGGTGATCACTATACGGGACAGACTTTGCTATAGATACTATACTATAGATGTTATAGTATAGGTGGTATATATTATAATATATATTATAGTATATGGGTAGTTTGTTTGTTTGTTTGTTTGTTGGTTTATGTGTTTTATAGAGCAAGAGCATCTGGGCTATACTGCGCCAAAGTATATGGGTAGTATATATTATAGTATAGGTAGTATATATTATATGTTGTATATATTATAGGTGGTATTATACTTTGGCATAGATGCCTATACTATAGATATGACCAAGTTCCTACCAGTTCTCTCTTATAAAAATAGTCAGTTTATTCAGGCAGTCAATTTATCAAGGTTGTGGCTTTACCAGATTCCACTGTATATTTTATTTTTATGCCTGAAATTTTATTTTAATGTAGATTTGATGATCCCATTCGCGCCATTGTCTCAAGGGAAAGCCAGAGTAATCACGAAGAGAATTGCTTGTTTTTTTCATAATATGCAATATATGTGATTATTTTCTTTATGGACGTTGCTGTAAGAGGAGGAGATAGAAAATGTTATACAGTGGCCGCCGCTTATAAAAATCACGTTCGTTTCGTACGTTCTGGTTCTTATATGCAGTTGATTCTTAAATCCGAAATTTTTTTAAATGTTGTTCTACAGTAAACACTAACTACCGTACAGGGTTACTACAAAATATTCATTCATTTTCAAAACGCTATATATTCAAAAGTATTACACGTGCCAATATGAGTGATATATGAAAATAACCGCAAACTCACCAAGTTTTCTGCACTCTGAAATGATACCATGGCCAATGCCCCAAAGAAGTCACAAGGCGTTAATCCAGGTGACAGAATTTGAGAGACAAGAACAAAGCCAGAATCATCCTCAGCAGCCCAGCTCCAATCGCTTGTGCGAGTTCATCATTTTCATCGACGAGCAGAATATTCCAGAGGCATTTGTGGGAACCGGCACCCTCATTAGAAACATTCAGGGTCGTCGATAAACTTCACCCGCACATCGACAAACATCGGCCAACCAGGCCAGCCACTATTCCCTTATCCCCCAAATAAACACAAACTGTATTCCACCCAAGCCCACCTAAGGACCTTGTTCATATACCCCCACTATCAAAAACATTAGAAGAACTCAGGAAACGGATCAGTACTGCAGTGATAACCATTGACAGGAAGACATTACAAAATGTGATGTATGTATCGTGTGTTCCAGGGAGCGCACATGGAACAATTGTAGAGTGTGCAGAAATTTGGTGAGTTTGCGATTATTTTCACACGTCACTCATATTTGTACGTGTAATACTTTTGAATATATAGCGTTTTGATAATGAATTAATCTTTTATAGTAGCCCTGTGTTATACGTAATTTTTGTCATACATAAACACAAAGGATTCAAATGATATGTATGCAAGTCAAGTACTGTATTAATAGATTTGTAAGTCTACTTTTGCAGTAGTTAAAATATTCCATATTTTACAAACTACATCTCTAGCTCAGTATAGCCCAGATGCTCTTGCGCCATAAAAAATCCAAACAAATAAACTACATCTCACAACTTAAAAATACAATAAAGTATATACATGGTTTGTACATGGTATATACACGGCCAATTATTTTTTACCCAAGAGAAATCTTGCACCAAAAGTTAGGTATTGGTATAGTAAAATGACTATGCACTATCAGATGAGATGAACAGCAGCGCTCCTGGTGGCGAATTGAGGAAGTTAAAAATTTTATTTAAAAAAAAAAAAAAATGAAGATAGGGCATCTTTTCAATGAGAAATTTGTAGAGCATCCTACAGTTAGTAAGAAAAGATATATGGCTCACATGCACTATGTACACGTACTGCCACAAAGTGCCCTGCGGTGGCGCAGTGTGGTAACGCGTTCTCCTATTGCGCGGCTAATCCGGGTTCGACTCCCAGCAGTGCAAAAAGAACGCTTACTCAGAGATCTCATAAAGATCGCACTGCTCACTGTAGTCCGGGGTTTGGTTCCCTAGGCCTTAAGAGGTTCGGATTCCTCGGAAAACAGTAGGTCCCGGCGCAGCATGACCACTGTAGTCTTTGAGCCGTAAAACCAAAAAGAAAGAAAGAAAGCCACAAAGTGAGGTGTTCCGGAAGTTTCAATGCAATACTTTCAGTTAATTCTTTAAAAGTTGAGTTGAAGTTCTTATAGGAAAGAGGCCATGGTCTCTCTTGGTTTAACGAACTCCAATTATAATAATCAACCGCATATAACGACGGAATTTTTACAAAAAGTTTGATTTCCTATTCTATTGCTGATTAAGTCCTGGATCCAAAAAGAAAAGACTATTTCGCTAAAAGCGGTTAAATTGTATTCCGCCTAATTATTATTACGGTAAATAATTTTGATACCCACGTTTAAACACAATTTAGAGGTTTTTTTAGTACAAGAGAAAAAGAGACATCGTCCCCGTCTTTGAGTTGAACTAGGGTTTCTCCGTGGATCCCTGAGTGCCGTAACAGCTAGGCCAACCCGGACAAGAACAACGCCTCTTCTCTCCGTATATAAGGTTGTAAGATTATTACCCTTCTCAGGGCTAACGCAATTGCCAAATAATGGTCGACACACAAAGCACAAAATCTCGCCCCAAAGCTTTGTACTTAGCTTAATCGTCATACCAAACAAAATCCATATTTTCCTCTTTATATCCGAAAACATCCTAAATGCGGGCTCGTTAAAAGTGGGTCCTATATTGTATATTATATTCCTCGCCCTCCAATAAAATATCCCTCTGAATCCGCTTCTTCGCTCCCATGTGATATATTTAAACGTTACTGATACACTGTTAGACGTCCCCAAATTTTTTCTGAAATATATAAGAAGATATTTGGAGTCTCTCTCTCTCTCTCTCTCTCTCTATATATATATATATATATATATATATGGCACTGCCACTACAAAATTTTAGTGGGTGATTTTAATGCCAGAATTGGAAAAACCCACTTTGGTGAATGTGCAACAGACCCACATGGCAGCGGTGATAGAGATGCAAGAGGAGACTCGCTGGTTAATTTTGCAGAGAAACAAGGCCTCTATATTTTGAATTCGTTTTATAAAAAGAAAGCCAATAGGAAATGGACATGGAAAGTCCGTCAGGAAACAAAAGTGAGATTGATTATGTTCTATCCAACCACAAGAATATATTCAGTGACTGTACGGTTCTCAATCGTTTTGACGTGGGAAGTGACCATAGACTGGTGAGAATTAAAGTTAAGCTAGACTACCGCAAAGAACGCAGTAAAATGATAAACCTCTCCAAAAAAGTGAAAGCCAACAATGAGGAATTGCTTAAAAAAAGCAAAGAATTTGAACTCGCTATGTCAAATCGGTTTGCATTATTAAAAAATTTGGAAGACACCGATATAACAGAACAAAATGAAAAAATCATCAGCAACTTAATTATAACAGCCGAGGCTCTAGTACCACTAACAACGAAACCTAAAGAAAGTAAAATCTCTAAAGAAACTTTAAATCTAATGGAAAAACGAAGGTCTTGGAAGAACACAGGAATAATTGCTAACAAAGTGTAATATGTGGAAATTTGCAAGACGATAAGGAAACGTATCCGGGAAGAAACTCGTAAATTCAATACAAAGTTGGTACAAAAACAATTGAAGAAAATAAAGGCATCAAAAATTCAAAACGCAGGCTAATAAATGGAAAAAAGCAAATACTTGCCTTAAAATGTAATGACGGTTCAGTATGCAGAACACGCCAGGAAATGCTTAAGAGGGTAAAAGAATTCTACACAGACCTCTATAAAAGTAACGATCAGCAAAATCTGCCAACAATTGTAGTTACAGAAGAAATGCCGGATGTTTTAGTATCAGAGGTAACAGATGCCATACGATCAATGAAAAATGGGAAATCCACAGGAAAAGATGGCATTTCTGCTGAAATGTTAAAAGCTGGGTGTAAAACGCTTCACAAAATATTGGCAAATCTCTTCTCAAAATGTCTTAAGGAACAAAAAATTCCTAATGCATGGAAAAATGGCGATGTTATTCTTTTGCATAAGAAAGGA
>QLNU02015003.1:111142554-111168558 GCA_006491805.2 Dysdera silvatica | reverse complement strand
GTAACTCCATTGCCCCGGGTGGAATGCGAAGTAAGTATGAAGCGGCAATGTAAACACTCACTGACTTTGATGCTGCCACAAAACTATTTTAGGGAGTAAATACAGCAGCGCGGGGAGCAGTGATAATAACTGAATGTAAACTTAACTTTAATGCTTAGAAAACTAACCTCCGGATTACATTGAGCAGTTAGTTATTTAGTAAGCTTGCTTTTTTTTGTACCGTTGGGAATCGAACCCGGGTCAACACGAATTGCGTAACCACTGCGGAAGCGCAGGGTCTATAATCTCTCTTAATTATTCCCAGCATAAGAAAATCTTTCAACATCATATATGAGATTGAAACCTTTTTAGGAATCTTCAGTTAGTTTCCAAGGCAATATTTGTAACAACTTCAATTTTACATGAAAGCCTGGACCTTAATCTACATTTCAACACAATTTCCACTTCTATTAAGGCACTCATAGTATCGTACGCCCAGCTTCTGAATTCCATCCTTATATAAATCTGCAACCTGATTCTTTAACCATTCCTCTACTGACGTTTAGACATCGTCATCATCCTCGTAGTGCTGATCGGCAAGGTGCTTTTTTGTTTTGGATTGCACGACGCAGTTTCTTTAAGATTTCGCAACAACTGTTTGCACTGAGTGTGTTCCACCGAGGCAAAAAATCCACAAGCAAAACATCCTACCTGTCTCAAAGCACAGCTCACATGATTTTTCGAGCTGAAATCGTTTGCTTGAACTTCACTTTCTTGGGTGATGTTGAATGCCTCCATTCCAAGGACTGTTGTTTTAATTCCGGTGTGACATGAGCAACCCATGTTTCGTCACCAGTGGCAATTTGGCTTAAAAACTTATTCACTTCGACACAGTACCTCTGGAGGAAAGCCAAAGCACTGGCTAAACGATTGGTTTTGTACAATTTAGTCAATATTTTTGGAACCCCACATAAGCACAACTTCCGATATTGTAAGTGTTGTGTCACAATTTCATACAGAACACTTCTTGAAGCCTGAGGAAAGGCATGAGATAATGATGAAATCGTATATCGTCTGTCCTTGATTTTTTCATCAACTTTCTGCACCAGATCATCAGTAATGACGGACGATCGCCCACTTCGTTCCTCATCGTGCACGTTTGTACGGCCGTCTTTAAATGCTCTACATAAGCGGTTCTTTAACTTTCCTAGACCGTGGACCCCCAAGAATTAACTCAAAGTTTAAAGCCCGGAATTTGCATCATACATATTTATTTCTAGTGTTTCATCACTAATTTTCACCATCTAAGGAAGAGATTTTTCGTTCCCTCATAATTTATTCCTAGCATTAAAGAGTAAATGTTCATGTCCTAGTATTTTTCCGAACCTTTGTAGAACACTAGAAGGATCTCGCTGACCCCCTGATAGTGTTCTGCGGATCTCCAGGGGTCCGCGGCCCACAGTTGAAGAACCTCTGCTCAAAACCATTTTCTCAACACTCCATCGCCCATAGCGTTTTCTTCATACACTTCACTAATCTGCCTATGAATTTCGACAGCTTTCACGTCTCTTGCATTTAAGAAACGAATAACAGAGCGTATTTCACAATCAGCGGAATTTTCAATAGACTGAGCCATTTTAAACCCGTATAAATAAACGTTAACGCAAGTGAAATCTTCGGTAATGGCGTTCGTTGATAACCAACAGATAAAGGTACCTTGCGAGCATGCGCAGAACGGCAACCGCAAAGCTCCTTCGGCAATATTTCAAAACGGTACTTACCTTACAAACGCGCCTCGTACGTAATGTACACATTTGGATGCAATAGTTTCTTGATAATGCGTGTGCACAAGAAATTATTACACTACTAATCCACATGTAATAATATTAGAATGGATTTTTTTAGAATGAAATTAGAATGGAAATTTAACAAACATGCTCAAAATGAAAAATTCCTCGTGCGTACAAACTGACAACATATGTGAATATAGCAACTAATAGTGAATACAGAAATCTTTTCTTTTGGGGTTGAGGTGGATGTTTCCATTTCCTAGTTTTACTTTTCATTTCATTTTCCATGATTTAATCCTAGCATAATGTGAGTGGCCGATTGCCTCATCCTCCCCCTTGAATCTGCCAGTGAGAAAAATTATTCGGAAGACCCCTTGATGTTGGTGACATCTTTTTTTTTTTAAAATTCGCGACACATTACTTGCATATTTTTCTATATATAGAAATGAAAATAAACATCGCATGAGAAAATCTCCTTCCAATGTATACATGAAATTATAGATTCCCTAAAACATCCTGCGTAAAGTTCAGGAGAAATTCAGTAAAATTCTCTCACATTCTACAACGGGAATGTAAAGCTGGTTCTATATTGCTCATCAGTTAGTAAAGCGAAGTTGCCGAAGAAATCAGTTTTGCCGGCTACACTTACAAGCGGAAAAAAGAAATCTGATTGAAAGTTTTTCATTGTTTGACTAGGAGCTTACAACTTATGTATCAACACCGCTTTGTATTATCTGATTTTTTGAGAGTTCACTGTTCTCATTAATAGCCATCACACTACTTACTGACACTCTTATCCGCTTCCTTATTACGTAATTATACCGTTTTCTTTTCCTGTTTTAATTCATCGGTAAAAATGAGTGACTGCATTTGTAATTTAAGAACTCTAGTCATTTTCGTGCCTCGAAGTTCTTAGGCATGAGCACGAAAGTCAAAAATAGAAGAACACTTATGCTGATGCTTTCCAAAAGAAAATAAAAACCTTAGAAAAGAGAAAATATCAACATATAATTAAACAAAACTATTTTGACGAAATGTTCAACACGTGGGAAAATGGCGACGGTTACTTCAAGTATTGTTCTATAGAATTAGAATTTAATATCTTCAACCTTAAACTTAATAGAAGGCAGTAGTATACTCTTTTTGTAAAGTTTCTTTTGGAACTACTGCCCAACAAACAAATTCTTCATCGTTGTTGGATAACTTGCAGTCCTAAGCGTGAAACCTGTTCCGTAATCGTAATCGATCTGTAATCGTAATCCGTAATCGATTCAAATGATCACAGACTATTTCAATGTATGGACACTAATCGACAGCACACTACTCTTCTGAACAGCCTTGGCCGCTAGCACACATTTACTCCCAATATGAGAAACATTTTCCAGATTGTCATTTCGAGTCATACACACTTACTTATGATTGTCTTTTGTACTGTATTTGCAATGCTTTTATCTCCTTAGTTTTACAACAGAATTTTATTGGTTATAGTCTTAGGCAGAAAAGCTACAAGCATCTGCCAATATTCGGTCTGGTGGTCGCATCAGTGCCAAGAGGAAGAAGAGGAAATTGACATTTCACATGTTAATCTGGATCAGTTTTTCCTAATTGCGTTTGCTATTAGGGGAGTTTCGAAATCACTTTCAGATCTCGCGAACACTATCAAAGTCACTTTCAGATCATGCGAAACCCTCATATAAAAGGTATTAATTTTATAACGCAAAATACATTATCACGAACTCTCCCCCTCCCTCTCTCTCTCTCTCTCTCTTTCTCTCTCTCTCTCTCTCTCTCTCCCTTATTAAAGTTGTCTTCAATCATGACAACTTTCGGCTCTTCTTTATTATTAACCCTTGGTCGAAATTTTCATTTCCAAACTGATCATGTTCAAATTTAGGGTTTACTTTAGTTATGAAAGCTCAGATAAAGCATAATATATAAATTAATAGCATTATCAATTTTCAATCAAATAAAATTAAAACAGCTAAGCTGCGTTTCTCAATACGTTTATACAATTGCGAAATATTGATTAAATAATGTAATGGAATAACGTTCACACATTAATGTTAATTAACGTTAAAATTAACAGCATATTAATATGCTGATGTAGGGAAAATTATTATTCATCTGCTATTTAAGTAACCTTATTTTTATTAAAAAATGCAAAAACTTTACCATTTACTTTAAGAATAAGTTGAATTTTCTTATGTCTTCTTTCATGCTTTTGCGCAGAGTTTTACAAAGTTCTATGTACTCAATCCTGGAACTGGTATTTTGATTGTCCACCTTCATATCTCTTCGCCTTTTCATGAGCTGTTTCGTCTTCTCAGATAATTTGCTATTGTGCTTTTTACAGGTTACACCACCAATTTCCCCAGCAGTTTCAACTATTGTCTTAACAATGTTTTCATTTGCTTCTGAGATATCACTTTCATCAATAAGTCCTTCCAGTGCAGAAAAGCGATTTTTTAATTCCAACTTGAATGCCTCGGTATTTTCTTTTAATTTCTTTAAATCCACCCTCTTACTTACTTGTTTCCTAATGAGCTTCTGTCGTTCTAATTTAGTATTTAAGTGCACTTTACATCTCACCATTCGATGATCACTTCCAGTATTAAATCTGTTCAGTACACTGCAATCTTTAATGTCTCTCCTTGTTCCTGTTGTCCAATTCTTGCATTGAAATCCCCCATGATGAGCTTGATATGTTGTTTCCCTTTGGTGTGTAACTCTTTGATTTCTTCATAAAATTCTTCAACCTCTTCGTCGGTATGGCTTGACGTTGGTGCATATACCTGTACTATCTGAAGTTGGTATCGCTGGGTTAGTTGAACAACGAGCCTCGCTGCTCGATCTGATGTACTTTCAACTTCCAGAAGGTAGTCTTTAATTCTTTTGTTGATTAAGAAGCCAACACCACTTGTTCTTCCAGTTTCCGTTCCTCTATAATAAAACAAATGTCCACTTTTAAGTTCCACCAACTCTTCACCTTTTCTTCTAACTTCACTGAGTCCTACAATGTCCCATTTGATCTTGTCAAGTTCTTCTTCCAATTCCTGAAGTTTTGCTTCAGAAGCAAGGGATCGTCCATTATACGTTGCCAAGGTCAATAACAAACGGCAGCCTGGGCCATTCCAGTGATTCTTAGCACCCCCTGCTTTCATGCCACACTGACCGCTGCCTTGATCAGGAGCACTCCAGCACCTGGAGACTAGGGGCCATGGTTTCTGGTGTGTCAACATAATGGAGGAATTAGCCATAATTTCACCACGCTGGCTAAACGGGTTGGTGAATTAGCCCTCCCCTTCCGCCTTTCTATCCGTGTAGCAAATATTAATTTGCCACATAAATAGAAAGCTCAGCCTGCACCACTTGAAGGCGGGGTAGGACACTAGGTTACTGGCCTGGCCGGTTCCACACATCGTCACATACGTTCAGCGTGTGGGTCTCCTTCCAGTTAGATACCAGCAACCCTTTTGCAGGCCATATATATATATATATAGAACAATCCCGAGTGCTTTTTGCTTTTCCACAGTTGCCCCTACATCCCGGCTACAGGCCTGTGCCAATATCGGATATCCAGACCAACGAAGGTTCCTTCTTTCTGTTCAGCATCAGATAAATTCGGAAACCTTGAGCTCAGCATTCATTGTTGAAGCATTCGCCATCATTGAGGAAAAATTTAACGAATTGTTTTATGAATCCTAGTGTTCTATGCAGGGGTCGTAACAGGATCCTGTTAGGAGGAACCAAACTTCCCTGGATAAAATTTTTTTTCTAGGCTTGAATGTGTCGCGAAGTGGCTAGTCTGTTTTATTCTAATGCGACTGTCTGTCATAGCTGTCCCATCAAGGGCTGATCCAGGATATTATTACGGAAGGGGGAAGTTCCTTGGGCCCTCACCAGGAAAAGTTTTAGTTTTGGACTGTTAAATAATTTAGATAAATGTTGTTATATTACTAGCCTTCCTTTATCTTCACCAAAATATTTAATTTAAGACAATGAATTAAAGATGGTCTTTTCTTTAATTAAACTATATGGTTTAAGGCATATTATAGTCAAGTATGACAGAAGGATAACCTAGTAAAGGAGACATATACAATAACCAAAATCATAATTTACAATGTAATTAATTTGTTTGTTTGTTTAGGTGTTTTATGGCGCAAGAGCATCTGGGCTATACTGCGCCAAATAATGTAATTAATAGAACAAGTTTAAATTTAAACTACAAAAACATCGTAATTATTTTACTTTTTTTCATAATAAGCAACTTTTTAAAAAATTTGAAGTTTATAGTGCAAAGTCAAGCCATCTTGGTTTCTTTGAAAATTTGTCAATCACTTTATTTACATCAATATGAATGTCTCTGTGGGTGTGTATTAAAAGTCTCTTCTGTCATCCGCGTTCGAAGCCAAGTTTGAAGGCGCTTCAACGATAAAAAACTACGTTATGCTGAAGTAACCCTTACTGAAAACTTAGTTTGAAGGGCGAGAAGCTTTCCAAGTAGTAGAAAAACGTCTTGATCGCATTTCTCCAAGACTTTGCTTTGGACGTGTAAGACTTTTATTTATTACAGTCTTAACAAACAACACATAAAATATTCTTCATCGTCTTTATTTTCCTATTTAACCCTAGGGGGGGGCAATCGCCCCCTCCACCCCTCGCTGGATCCGCCCTTGTATCCCATAAGCAGAAGAAACAGGGGCATTTTGTGTAACCTAAGTGCTGGCCTAATAGTATTATCAAAACTTGAAATCCCTGTAAATTAACCACTTGTAATCGTTGTACCGAATTTTCTCAAGAACCTTGGCAAAAAATTTCATACGTTTCCTACAAGATACCAGAATCTCTAACAGGCACTGAGGCATACTGATTACCACTGCGCATCAAAACTGCATTTAGGCTTTGTTTGATGAGTCAATGAAAATCACTTATGACTCACACGTAGCCAGGATGAAAGGGCAATTGGGTCAAGGCAAAGAGAATATGGGGCACAGGGCATCCTGGGATTGTTATATATACATATAAATAGCCCGATGGGGTAACTGTGGCACAAGCATGGGGCAACTGGGGGTCATGCCCCTGATGGCCCCGGCTTGGCTACAGATCTGGCCTATGTCATGAATCGTGTTGTATTCCAAAGCCCATAAACATTAGTGCAATAGACTTGGTTTCCCATTTCTGAGAAAAATGGAAGACACAAGGAAGATGTACCAGGTAATAGCAAATGGTTGTCTTTGATCCTAGATCCTAATAACTCCGATATGTCTTTGGGAAATCCTAGGTCCCTAACTAAGTCATTCAGTTCATTTTGGAAAACAAAGTGTTTTACGCATAAGATGCTCATAGTATAATAAATATTATTCAAAATCAAAATAAATTAAATTAATGAAAATTAAAATGAATCAAACTGAACTTGATTAAAATCAACATGAACAAAATTAAACTTTATTAAGATCAATTTAATCTTAAAGAATTAAAATTAAATTAATTTAATCGTATTTAAGATCAATTTAAATAATATTAAGATCAAAATAATTTACATTAATTAAAACGCATTAAGAAATTAAAATAAGTTGATCAAATTTTTAATTAGAATCATAGCTTAATTTCATCATCACAAAATTGGCTTTTATAAGCAAACCTGATGAAATGGAATTTTTTTAATAATTTTTCTGAATTCAGGGTGCAGAAATCTGTAAAAAATAACAAAATCATTAGGTCAGTTTTTTGGTTGCAGATCTGTGCAATTTATAGTTCTCTTGTAAATACTTTTGTCATCTTGCAAATATTTTATAGTTATCTTGTAAATACTTTATAGTTATCTTTTAAATACCTTTGTCATATTGCAAATACTATATAGTTATCTTGTAAATAGTTTTATCATCTTGAAAATAGTTTATAATTATCTTGCAAATAGTTTATAATTATTTTGAAAATAGTTTATAATTACCTTGCAAATATTTTATAGTTATATTCTAAATGCTTCATACTTATCTAGCAAATACTTTTTGTGAAAATAACTCCATTGTCTTCGTTTCCTTCATTCAAATGTACATTAACTGCAGCTGCAGTCATCAATAGAAATTCAAAAATGACAATGGTCAGCATAATGTATATTACACTGATACATTTTTCCAAAGCAAAAGTTCTTAACTGAAAACAAAAACGTAATTGCCTGAATAATAGACAATTCATCATCAATGAAATGTCAAAAAATAAGCAAGGATGCCTATAATAGACATTAGTAATTGATCATTGGAGTGTTGTCAAGGAAATATTAGACAGATATGTGTAAATATCTACCATCGATTACTCTGGTCATTCCACTGCAAATGGGCATTTCAAAAACAGGACCTTTTGAAGGAAAACGAAGCTGTTTTGTTCACACAATTTCCAGTCGGTGCAAGAAAAAGACATATTTCCAAAATTATATTTCTTCCTCCTAATCGTGTTTTCTGAAAAGTAGAGAAATGAAAATCAAGGGTTATGTAAAACTCGTTTGGTCTACTATCTCTAAATTGACTATTTTTAAGTATTGGGATCTTAAAATACTATTTATAGTAACTGGTCTTGACCACAAACCTGTGATGCAACACGAAAATTCAGCCCCATTTTATCTAGAAATGACCGCTTCCAGGCATACCTTTCTCATTCTGATCTTTGCATTAGGTAATAGCGCATCAAAACGTTTATGAAAATAACACTATTATCCATTCTCATAATAGGGTCATTAGATACTGAAGTTGGAAAAAAAGTTCGGCAAAAACATCGTATGCGGATTTTGATTAGAAAAAATGATATAAAATTATTTTAAGATTTATTTCACACTTTCAATGACTATTTGAAAGATTCCTGTGGCTTTATTTTAAAGATTACTTTCTACATTCATCGATATTTTTAGATATTATATACTCTCCATTTTCATTGATTTATAAAGATCGTTAAATAGCTATGAGGAGTATTTATGTAATTAATATTTTTCAATTATTCATTTAAAATGACATTAAAAAACATTCGCTTTGAGAGAAAGTCGTGTGGCTACTCACTTTGAATGTCATGCAACTATTTACTTTTACTACTTTTTAATAATTTAATAATTCGCCACTACTTTTTTTGCGAATTGTTTAAATTATTTATAATACAAGGTGCCCACAAAAGAGATCCTTGATTTCAAATAGTTACAAAATAAAAAGTTATTTTAATGTGATAAAAATTTTAATGGCAACAGGTACACAAAAATTAAACATTTTCTTTTATTTTGTAAAACATTTCTTACATTCCTGTAAAATCTACAAAGCGGTGTTTTTCAAGATGGCGTTCACTTCACAACAATGAAGTTGGCGCGTTCTGGAATTTGCTACAACAGAAAGTCTTGTGCCTATTCAGCGTGCTTTTAAACGCAAATGTAATGTGCATCCATCTATTAATAAGTCAATTTTGAAGTGGTACACAAACTTTAAAGGTAAGGGACGTATCTGTGATCAGAGAAAGAGATATTCTGGCTAACACTCCGTCTCTAAGAAAGTTGTTGATCTCGTAAAGGAAGCCTAAAAAAAAGTCTACGCGCACAGCTAGCGGGTAAGTAGAAGTCAGAGTGTACCTACCACCACTAACCACAACCCTGAATAATCAGCAGAAACACGTCATCGTAGCTGTAAACTCGATAACGCCAGATTTGCTGCAGACAGTGTGAAACGAGCTGAATTATCGCATTGACACTTGCCGAACTACGGTAGGGATACACATGGAGTGTTTGTAACATAGACAAAAATGTAAAAATATTTTATTTTTGTGAATCTGTTGCCACTAAAATGTTTAAAATATTCCCAGAACTTTTTATTTTATAGCTATTTGAAATCAAGGACCCTTTTTGTGGGCACCCTGTATATTGAAACAATTATAATAAAATTAAGAATTATACTTTCAGTAACATATGGTTTTTGCCATTTTATGCAATAAAGGTACATATATGCTTATACAATAGAAATATATATTTATATATAATGAAAATATGTGCAATAATGAGATTCACAATTGAGGCGTTGCGTGCAAGAAGGGCGAACTCAACAAAGACATGTTTTGAGAAAAATCCTCTTAACGTAGTTTGGGTTGGGCGAATTCAACAAAAAGGCGGTCCGTGCAAGAAGGGCGAACTCAACAAAGGCATGTTTTGAAAAAAATCCTTTTAAAATAGTTTGGGTTGGGCGAATTCAACAAAAGGGCGTTCCATATAAGAAGGGCGAACTCAACAAAGGCATGTTTTGAGAAAAATCCCTTTAAAACAGTTTGGGTACCTAGAATGTACCTATCCCTCAAATAATGGTTTGTTTCCCGTAATCCGACTTGCTCTGAAAAAAGGGAAAATTTTCCAATCCTAATATTTTTTAGACTAAAAACCTTAAAAAATCCCTATCTTTGAAACGATTGATCGATGTCTGAATAAGTAATCGATTATGAAGTTTGTATGAGTACACCTTTTTTGATGTTGTATAATGGGATCATGGTTTTAAAGTAAATTATCTTATATTCATTAAATGTAATATTAATACTAATATTAAAGAAATATTTTATTCTTTCAGCGTAATATTCTGATAACAGTATTTTGCAAAGGAAAAAGTGTTTCCATTATCCCAATGGTTTTATCCATATTACAGGAAAAAATCATTTTTTTCTGATTTGGGGGCTATGCAATTACATAGAGTAGATATTCATACTTCGGTTATTGAAATTTGCAGAGATCTGTCTGCGAAATCAGAAAGATATTTAAACATCCATTTTTCAATATTACCATCACAATGTGCAATAACATCTTCCTAAGTTATTTAAACGTCATAATCAACTTGGTCGTTATTGTTTTTCTCGTCAGCATAAGTAGGGAATGCCGGGATTGCTTACGAAGGAGTTGTGGAGTTCTTCCTTACTGCCCGTACGCTAAATGCTCAAAAACGACTTAGGTTTATTTTCATAATGTATTTTCAAGAGTAAATAAAGCCGAACTCCACAATTTAGACCTATGAGCATGCGAAGCAGATGTCCTTAAACAAGTTGGTTGGAATATGAAGGTCCGATGTTGAGTTCGCCCTCCTTGCAAGCAACGCATCAATTATTATTACTTATAAAAATAACTACACACTATTTATAATTTTTCTTTCAGAAAATATGCAACTTGTGCTTATGTTTTACCAAATATTTTTGACTAACTCGTAGCTTCCTTTTTACAAGAAAAAAAGTGAGAGTTTTGAAAAGAAACCTCTGTAGTTTGTCACCCCATCAAGTGCGACAGCGACCACAGATAATGAATCCAGGGTGACTGATTTTGTACATTTTACCTTCATTATTACACATTGCTAACTGGAAACAATGCAAAGACTGACTGTTGCATGAATAGTTTCCCAGGCAACAAATAGCATAAGTAGGCCGTAACAGAATTAGACTTTTCTGAAAATAGAATAAATTGTGGTCAGAGTGCGAACAATCCGTACTCCACAACACGCACAAAAGATAGAACAATAGGGCAAAAACAAGCCATAATCAGTTTTGTGATCGATCAATTATTTTTATTGAAAATTGTAAATAGCAAGTGCCGTATTTTAATTTTAAAGTTGTGCCTTTTATTTTGTTACTTTATTTCTGTTCGGGATTATGGCAACAAGCTAATATTTGGAAAATAATCGTCTGTCTTGTCTGGTGAATATCTGTTTATCGATTGCACAGCTTGACAGTCACTGGTTTAACAAACAGAATGCATGCTGTGTATAATGATTGCGAAAGCACAATTAACTTCTTATACGTTCGGATTTAATGTGGTCGTAGAAAAAGTTAGTTGCATTTAAGCTAATTTTTTGTTGGCAGGATTCTGTACGACTCTTCTCGCCTCCCCTCGCCAATCTAGCACACGTAACTTTTGGAAGTACGGAGTTGTATCTGGTAATTCGTTCCAGGTGTGGGAGCAAGAGCTCTCACGCCTGGAATAAAATGTTTTTGTTAAATCTCTGTACCTTGAGTTGTAGCGACTTTACTTATAAGACTATGGTCTCTTTTATGGAATAAGGCTATAGTGCCGTTTATAGTACAAGACTATTATATCTTTTATGGAAAACCCAAAAATCTACAGTCCATAGTTTAAGGAAAAGTGCATCGTTATTACCAGCGAAATAAGAGGATATCCAAAAGGGCATATCCAACCTCACACAAATTAATAAAATCAATTTATGCAGTAACATGGGAAGGAGTGATCTGAAAATATTACAGATGGTGCAGAAGAAATTGTTGGGAATACTGAATAAGAACAAGAAAACACACACAAAAGATTGGAAGAAATAATTTCGAAATATGGAGTATTACCAGCAAAGATAAAACATGAATACTATGTACAGAGGCCGCCTTGGGGTAAGGAGAGCCAGGTGACCACAAAAGGCTAAGCTCCCTCAGGGGCCTGGTGCAATACTTCATTAGTTGCATTGATTTTTCCGAGCTTTAAAAAACTTAATACGGAAATTCAAATATGCTTTATATTAAAAATAAATGAAAAATAATTTACCAGTAACGATTTCAAATCGTGTAAAATTTCTCTGTTTAAAAGAAAACAGGTAATTACTACAAAATATTATGTCTCTGCAAAGGAAAACGAAGCTTATTTTATAGCCTACAAATAAGAAGAAAGCCTGACAGTTAACGTGAAAAGGGAGAGGAAATTGTAAATAAGGTGGCATATGCTTAAAAGGTTTGTTTGTTTGGCTTTTTTATGGCGCAAGAGCATCTGGGCTATACTGCGCCAATGCGTAAAAGGGAGACAATTTTTTAAAGAATAGTCTCCATGCTGTCAGCAGTTATAACACGTTTGGCTTAATTTAGTTATTTTTGAATTTCAAAATAAATTCATCAGATGAAAAAAAGAAGAGTTTTAATAAATATTACTGATTCCATTACTAAGACGTACGTGCAAGCGTAATTTATTTAGAAGTTTCGTTAAGCAATCGATCCCATCCCAGATCACCTAACGATTTTCTCAAAACTATAAAAAGTGGAGTTACATCCTTCTTTGACCAATGCCTTCAATTTAGATCTTTGGCTGAAACTTCAACTGAAACGTCAACTCCAGGCAAAAACAATGAATGGCTCAGAGCCGTACTTAGATGGGTGCGAGCTGGGCCGCCTCCCAGGGCCGCTAAAATTTAAGGCCGCCAAAAATGTATCGCAAGTACCAGGAAATCAGTTTTGTTTTATCAAAGCGTTTTTCAGGGCCGCTAAGACCGTAAGCTCCGCCCTGGAATGGGTAACGTTTGTTTTTTGCTGTAAAATGCTTCAATGTACAAAAAAAAAAAAAAAAAAAAAAAAAAAGGATGACAGTTTGGCTGACACAGACACATATTGAATAGTGAGGTCGTGTAAATTTGTTTTTTACGGCGCAAAGACTGCAAAGAGTCATACTACACCAGAACCTACAGTTTCAGGAAATAGAGACCCCTTAAGAGGAACCCTTTGGGACCTAGGAGTATAGTGATAAAAAGGGAATACCCTACCAATTTCACATAGAGATCTACCCTGGACTATCCTAGAATACCCTGGACTACAATAAAAAGATTAATGGGTAAGCGTTCTTTTTTTTTTCTTCTTTTTTTTTTGGTACCTTTAGGATATCTGGTCAACAGGATAAAAAAAAACACATGACACTGCGCCTATAGGTCCATAGATGGGATAAATATATGAGAGTTATACAGAATTGTGATGATGTTGAAGACTTCTACTACAATATTTAAATAATGGACAACAGCATGGGCTTTCAAATGAGTACTTCGAGGTTGAGGCGGGACTAAGAAAAATTATTACTCCTCTTCACAAGTCCTGTCAAACATTTTAGTGAATGTACAAGATACTAAAATGCTACAAAAATAATTGATACTGCTTGATAATTAATAATAAGTTGAAAGGTACCTATTTTTAAAATGCGACTATAAAACTTTTAAAAATAAATTCATAGCAGAATCGGACAAATCAAATTTTTAAACTGCCAGAGGGCTCGAGCCCCATCTCCTCCCCCCCCACCATACGGGCGCCCATGTACAGTGGTAAGAGAAAAAGGGCTCAAGAGACAAAAAACCCTCCTATTGCATATCAGACTTGCTATCACATTGCCTTCTTTAAAACTACTTGAGAGCACCCCCATAATTTTCGAATTGCTAGGGTCCTGGAAATGGAAGAGAACATAGATGTCCCTAGGTTTTTTGTTTCAAAATTCTTTTCCAGAATTGTAAACATCATATGTAGGTAAAAAAGAATATTTTACAAGCGGATACATATATCCTTTTGTTTGTTTATTACTTGGTCTTTTCTGTTCTATAGATTTTACTTGCAGTGAAGAATATATAGAACCCATGTGTAGAATTTACATTCACCTGAGAAATTCATACTGAATCTCTACATGTAAATCAACCAAGAACTTGTTTACGGAATTGATGTTCGGATGACTCAGGCGTTAGCAGATATTTGCATGCAACTAATCACGTGCAAAATGCATTACCAATCCAAACTATCCATGCCAATTTGTGTATGAAAATGTTGAAATCTACTACTATATCTGATAGTAATATGAACAAAAAAGTGTTTTATTTTTCCCGCAATAATACAGATTTCGACAATTGATAAGTGTATTTGTATCATAATGGGTGTGAAATATTTCTTTTAAGGAAAAGGTCACTAACGTAGTTTAAGTAAACCGATTGGACCCTGTCCCCTTTGGATGACTCCATCTATCAATAATAATAAGGATAGATTAACATGTATGACTAAAAAGCTAATAATAAAATAGAAATACATGTTTATTAATCAGGGAACAGAATATAAACAAACAAATTCATTGGTTAAGGTTTATTTCCCAACGAGAAAATATTTATATAAAGTAGCTCTAATTTGGCTGAAACATTGCACTGTTTTTAGTCCATTTGGCTTTCTTTCGAGCGGCCGGTTTTCGGTCTGGGTCTTGCTACGTTTATATTGTTGACACATGGCCAATGTATGATTGTATGATTGTATCATGTATGATTTACATGATATGTATGTAAACATCAAACTGATGAGATCTATGCAAATACTGGATCAAACTCGACTTGTTTGCATAGGGCCAAAAAGCCTTACTACTACGGCACCTAAAGCCATACTGATGCAGGCAATATACTATCGTAGATATATTATGAGCTACACTAGTAAAATTAAATAAATTCTGCAAAAGAGGCAGTTCAGAAGTGATCGTGAAAAATCAGTCCATGTTTAATGAGAGACAATTAAGGACTATTGAAAAGCAACTTATGACTATCGAAGAACAAATTATGATTATTGAGAGGTAATGCTCACTTCATGACTATTTAAAAGCGATTTATGAGTATTGAGGGATAATTCACGATTATTGAGAGGCAGTTCATGATTATTGAAAATCAATTTATGACTATGGAGGAACAATTTATGATTATTAAGAAGCAATTCATCACTATCGAAAAGCGGTTCATGATTATTGGGAGGTAATTTATGACTATCGAGAAGCAGTTCCTGGTTATTGGAAGGCAATTTATGACTATCGAGAATCGGTCTATGCTTATTGACAGGTACTTCATGACTATTGAGAAGCAATGTATAATTAATTATCTTCTTTGCAAAGCAGAAGAGCCATAGGACATGCAAAAGTTTACATATTTAAACTTGCTGTAACAACCAGTGGCGGCCAGTGGCTATATTTAAGTGAAGCGACGTGATGCCAATTCACCAAAACGCATTAATTTACGGCCTATACTCGTCAAGAAACTGGTTTTTACCTCATTCAGTAAATAAGAAAGAAATTTACAGTAACTTTGGGTTTTGGTGAATTGGCTTCATGTCGCTTCACGTAAATCTGGCCACGAGCCGCCACTGATAAACAACGATCCATCACTACGAACGCAGTTTCTCAGTGTTGCCGGATATTATTTTCAAAGTTTCAGTGAATATATTCCAACACGGTTTCTAGCGGTACCACAATCAGGCTAAACACCATACCAAGCTCATCAAACAAAGCCAAGACGATTTAGTCCTGTTCATCTTATTTTCTGGTACTTTCAATGCTTCAATGACTATTCTCGCAAACTATTCTGAAAATCACCATCATCATCATACCATACGTTAATCACAACAAAGAGGGCAAACAAGCTTTTTTATTCCTATTCGTCTTATTTGCTGAAGTCTTGGTCGCATGAGATTGGATCTTACCCAGTATAGCTATGTTTACGACTTCAACATCTTCCGTCGTGCATTGTTCGCGAATGTGTGATTGTGGGCATAGAGAGCGAAAGTCCATTATCTGATTCAACTATTGTCGCTGGCATACTAAAAGTGGCCGCTTTACTGAGAGCTATTGAAAACTATTCCTTAAAAAACAGTCGAGACTAGCCTTTCGGCAAGCTCTTGCCTTTACATGAATTGCTGACGTCAGCAGAGTTCACTGGCCAACTGCATCTTCCTGTTTTCAGATGATGACGATTTAAAAGAAAATTTCTATTCTTAATTTGGTTTTTACTAAGCTTTGAAAAAGATAATGTGCAACTCAGGAAGCTCATATAATTTAATCTAGCTGAACAGCGTTTATAGTTCTTCTGATGAAACTGAAGATTTATATTTTAATTATATATTATTATTCGTTTTCTAACGCTCGTACTTTAAAATCAGAATCGTTTAACCAACATTTGAATAAGCTAGTTTGGCTAGCATATATATACATATATTGTGCATACATGTGTATGGCTTTGCGTGCGGGTGTTGTATACATATGCGAATATTCAAGCACACTGGATTAACTGTTTGTTTTTGTTGCTTTATAAAAATTTTACTTAATTGTTTTTCTTTTTTTAGAAAAGTTTTCTTGCAAACTTAATGAATATTTAGAAACAGATATTTGCAGTGCGTTTCAATTGTGTAAGTGTTAAACGAAGTCCATAAGCTCTCTTATTCTTTTGAGATCCACTTGAAGCGCATAATTCCTTTCAGTGAGACTACGCTATTATCAAAATTCAAAATCGTCGAATCTAACGATGATACATTAACCTATGGAGAAAAAATAAAATTAAAAAATCTGAAATGGCTAAAAAAATTAAACGCAAAGAAAATGGTTTCTTAACCTAAATTCATCTTTCATTGTTTATTCATAATGTCTGAAGTTTATCGCTAACTTTGAAATTGAGCTTCCATGTGATTGTTATTGTCCCGTACCAGAAACTGTATTCTATATCACAATGTATTCGACCACAAAATGCAATTTTCTGGAGAAAATTTTCACGTATGCTGTTCTTTAAATCAGCCAAGGATGATTTAAAGAACAGCTCCTCAAGATGACCCCACAGTCGAAAATCATGCATCTTGTATTAGTTTATTAAAGTTGCTTCCAATTTTTGCAACGAGAAAAATATCAAGAGAACATTTTATTTTAGATTTGTCTTTTCCATTTTTGGGTGCTTTTTCCTTGCAAGAAAGCCATATTTTCTCTCTATGGGTAGATTTTTGAACTAAGTTTTTTCGCAATCGGATGTTGGATTTTTAAACTAAAGTTTTCTTCGCAATCGGATGGTGGATTTTTGAACTAAAGTTTTCTTCACAATCGGATGGTGGATTTTTGAACTAAAGTTTTCTTCACAATCGGATGGTGGATTTTTGAACTAAAGTTTTCTTCACAATCGGATGGTGGATTTTTGAACTAAAGTTTTCTTCACAATCGGATGGTGGATTTTTGAACTAAAGTTTTCTTCGCAATCAGATCAAGTGGGCTTGAATTTAAGATCATCGGATTGGTGGGCCAAAGTTATGACCAATAAGTTGCTGAAGCAAGCTTAATTATTTTCGGACCTTGCTTGCCTCTGTCAAAAGGGACTTCCCGTTTCCAAAAGTAAATTGCCTAGAAATTAAGCCCGAATGATTCATTTTGACGTATTTACGATTTTGACATATTGTGATTCAAATTGCAATTTACATTTGGCCTATTTATTTAACTCCTGGGTTGTTGTTTCAGTACCATTTACTTTCCAACTCCTCCCAATGAATCAATACAATGTTATGATCTAAAACGTTATTGTGCAATTGTGCCAAAATAAGTTCTTTTGATCCAATCCTTCCACATTCCGACTTTAAAGAGGGACATCCCCCACTTCCGCATCATTAAAAAATAGGTTCTTTATGCAGTCACAGAGATGGAAAGATTCGTATACATGTTCAGTAAATATCCCTCTCAAAGCATGCTAACAAATTTATGGTAACCATCGTTTAGCCAACTTTTCCTTGCTCTTCCGGATCCCTTCTTTTGCTCTTTAATAACCATTTAAAGAAATTTCAAATCTCGTGGAACCCTACATAAACAATTTTTCCAGGAACCCTGTATATAATAAGTTCTATTTTGAGGTACCCTGCTTTAGTAATACTGAGAGGAAATTATTTACTTCCCCAACACCCCAAACAAGGCTTATGTCAAAATCTCTCTCTTTTTTTTTTTCATCCTTCAAGCTGTTCTTCCTCTTCAGTATTAGATTCACATATAGGTCAAATAGACTCAGACCTAGGGCCCCCACGGGTATTAGAAAGTTGATTCGTTGTTATTAAAAGTTAAGCATTGTTTCAATCTTGTTTAATTACAAATATCCGAGAAATTCCCATTATTGCTATACCTGGATTGCAAAATTAATGCACTTTAAAGAAAAATCATGAGTTATTAAATAAAACATCGGAAGACAACATTTTAGGGGCCCATTCTATCCCTGCAGGCTTGGGCCCATTAGAGCCTTGATCCAGCACTTTTCTTCCTATCTATTTTTCAGTTATATAATTTATTGCACAGACGGGAACATGTATCCACAGAACCGTTGGCAGCATACAAAATCTTTGTTTCGGCATTTGTAGTTCCAAAATACGTTCAGGTTTTGATGATGTAATGCTGGCGAACAAGGAAAAACGGAAGACGGAGCCGGGAAGTGGACAAAAAACGCCATGGGAAATCCTTGTTGCGAAAATGGGACATCCTAATTTGAAGAAAGGTGGAGGGGAGTAGGTGGTAGAGCCAGTAGTACAGAAATAGCATTCAGGATGAGGCCAGTGAAAGAGGGACAGTGTGCTGGACGAGATCAAGAAGTAAATGGGGTTATGAGACGCCTATGGCTATCACTCTCTCTTTTTCCCTCTTCGCCAGCTTCGTGGTGTGATCACAGAAGTTATTTTAGACCGCATAGACAAAGAAGAAGAAGAAGCCCCTGCATGGACCAAGTAAAAGAAATGGCGTTTTGTCATCAGACCTGTCCAGACCAATCGTTTAGCAACCACTATCTTCAATTTCACTGGAAAACCTGAAATTAATATGAAATTTACTATGGTGTATTTTTTCTTTCAGTTGCTTATGATGCATACAAGGAATTACGATGGGAATTAAGGGAATTTCGGGGTACAGATTATTGCAAGCATAGTTTTCCAATTATCTCCAATTCCAACATTGCATGCATTGAAAATTTAAACATCAAAGGATAATTACATTATTAACGATAGTACATAATGTTTAGTTTCTAACAAAGGTACAGAAGATATTCCTGCAGATAAGCACTTTTCCTACATTAATATATTATATGCACATTTAACAATGCCACATTGCAGTATTTTCAGGAACCAAATTGAACAAGAACAAAAACTACTTACAGAAGAACACTTAACATTCAACAATTCTAAAAAAATAGTGAACAAACGAAAAATAAGGAGAAAATTATATCTGGTATACTCAGTGTAGATGATCAAGAGTATAAATACGCATGTATAACTAACTCTTCTAATTAAAATAGATAATCCCTACGTGTATTTATGTACACTCTTCCCTCCCCTAATTTCCATTCTCCAACAAATCATGTCAGGGCCGTGCTTAGGGAGGTGCAAGCTGGGCGGCCGCCCAGGGCCGCCAAAAAAGTGTAATGTAATTTAGCAGCCCCTTATTTGGTTAATTCACCTTTTACGTGTTACGTCATACTTCCCATAATGCAGCTTCTAAATGGTGGTCAAAATAAATACATATGTTATTAGTAGTTAAATGCGTTAGCATTAGTAGCCTATGTACGTTACCATGTTTATTGTGGTGGCAATATGGCCACTGCAGAGACTTCTGGTTTCCTACACTTGGCCTCAAGAAAAGATAGAAAAATTATTAAGTTCTAATAGGATAAAAAAGCGGCTTTGTTCATTGAATTAGCTTTTCATTAATTCGTTATAATATAATTATAGTAATAATAAATGACAATAATTCGTATTTCAATTAATTAATTTTTGTCCTCTATTTTCAATTCAACTTCATTATCTTACCTTTACCTACAGCGTTCAGACAAGTGAAGGACTTTATTTTGTAATGCTAAACCCTGGTCAGTCGTTTTATTCAGGTCGTTCAGGGCCGCTAAAATCTGCTTTGTCCGGGGTCGCTAACACCATAAGCACGGCCCTGAATCCCGTAATCTTAAGAAAATAGTTTAGTTTACTTTGTTTGTATTATATAGTTTATATTGCTTATCTGTGTTTTCACAGAATAAAAATAACGAATCATATTGAGCTGGGTCATACAGTTTTCCGAGGAATCCGAACCTCTGCTGATGAGGAACCGAACCACGGACAATGACAGTGGGCAGAAAAATGGTGCGCATTCTAGATAGAAGCCGATTTACAATTTTGCCATCTGTAGGCTGATAATTTACCGCCTAATCTCACTAAATATAACCAAAGGCGTGAATAAGATTTTAGCTCCCTTGCCAAATTTTGATATAACGTCAATGTGCCGGCATAGCCGACTTCGATAATTTAAATAGTTTGTGCAATTCTAAGATTTTATTATTTATTTTCATTATTTTATAGTGATTTTAAAGTACAAAATGTTCTAAGCCCATCGAAAACCACTACCAAGGCTGCTTTTTGCCAAACAATACTTTTGTGGGACTAATTGAATCACATGACATGATTTCGAATTTTGGGTGGAACTCCCAGGCCTGTAGTAGAGTTAGTTGTGATATGACGGTTATTTGTCTTTTCGCAAATATTAGTGAAGTTGGCGCCATTTTAACTTCTCTCTCTCTCTCTCTCTCTCTCTCTCTCTCTCTCTCGAGGAGGTGCTTTTAGTCTTTCACCCCTTTGCAAATACTTATGACTCTTATGCCTCTGACAACTACTAATATTATATAATGCATTAAATAATATCGTTCGGATCATTACTTTATCATCAGTGGAAATCAAGGGCGCACCAATTTAAAAATTATGTGGAGGCGAGATTTAAATAGCTTCAATAAAGACCATGAGAGATACAATGCTAAATTGAAGAAATTTACCTTTTTACCTAATGGGGGGTATGAGCTCCCCTATACACGCCGCCACACTTTCTACGCCAATAGGGGAAATCTTCGCTATTTTGTTCCAAAAACGAATATTTAAAATCTTGCAGGCAATATTATTTGATCATTTTCAGCTTAGCCATACCAATAAATTTTTATTTTTGTCAAAGCCACTTCAAGAAATGGGCAATATTTGCTTGGAAATTCCAAGAAATAGCTGTTTCTGCAGGTCCATTTCAAGAAATTCTGATTTTTACATATCGCAAAAATTCAGTTTTTTTCGTTACTATCCCTAGAGATAGACATTTATTTTCATGATTATCTCAAGAAATTCCCGTTCTTTAGACGAACATTTTTGTATGGTCTCTAGAAATTAGAAATTCTCATTTGCTACATGAGTATTCCAAGAAATTTTCACGTTTTTGCATGCCCATCCCAAGAAAATCTCATTAATAGGTGAGAGAGAGAGATTCTTAAAAAGATGGCCACTTCTCAGTCTAATCATATAAACGGTGTATTTACAAAAAAAATCACTAGGATATTATTACAGATATATGTAATAGATGTAATATGTTGTAGACAACTATTTCACTAAGGTATTCGGGATTACAGCACTTTCCTTAATTTCCGACTTTTACTTTCTTTTTTTTTTTCTTTTGCAGATGATGGATTGCAGAGTGGTCGCCAGGCAGTAATTGGAACTATGACCTGCACGGACTTCCTCTTTTGAGGCTCCGCATGCGACCCATATATATATATATATATATACTCTTTCTTTGCTTTCTATTTTATTTTAGGACGGGTTTTCCGGATTTGGCAACACTCTCTGTTTTAAAAGGCCCTTGGCCATCGATGCAGAGGTGTCCACCATTTTGGGCCTCTCGCTTTCATCTATGTACGTAAATATAATTGGTGTCACGATTTTTTTTACTCTTATTTTCGGCCATTTTTTTCCTTTCTGTTTCACAGCATATCTTCGAAATTAATCTAACCCAGATTCCTAACCATTCTGGGAATCGTGAAATGTTTTAAGATGATAAATATTGTTAAAATATGATGTTTTTATGGTTTCGAAACTATCACTCTATGTTTCCAATACTTGTTATTTTGTACGTACATCTGTCGATACATTGAAAGCAATACTCAAACAAAAAACTCCAGGAGAATTCGAAGAAAACTCTAAATAATAATAATAATAAAATTTGTTTATTTAACCCAATTTTGTATACATTTTCGTGAGGTACATACCATCAGCGCTTTGAGAAAAAACATAGAAGAAATCTTTTGGACTTCATGTTTGAGATTTGGGTTAGAATTGGAAGAGAATATAAAGCCAAAGCTTGTTACGGAATTCTCTTCCAAAATGATTTTACAATTCTGTCGAAGTTTGTCATTTTCTTAAATATCTGAAATATCGAACATTATATAATTCATTCACTGAAAAACTAAAGAACCTTCTAAGAAATAAAATGCAGAACTCTTTATATAATTATAGTTTTTAATCATCCCAATCATGATAAATCCATTATGTGGGTGTATGTGTTAGAGATGAGATGGGATTAGCTCGAGCCCGAAACGGCCCTGGGCTCGATATTTCATATTGATTTCAGGCTTGACCCTGCTTGGGCTCATCATAGAATATAACTGAAGCCGAAAACTAAATTTTCAATATCGAAATTCTCCAGGGAACAAAATTATATGATTCGTTTTCGCGCGAGGATTGTAGAAATATATGTGTATGAAAATTCGAAGGGAATTAAATGGTGCAGTTCAGCAATGTTTTTTTAAATTTAAATCGTAAGTCAAGGAGTTAAAGTTATATTTGGTTTCAAGCTCGGGCAGATATAAATGAGCACGAACTCTTGAAAGCACCAGTGCTTGATCCCAAAACTTTAGCTTTAGTGAATCAATGATCTTTAAATACACAGCCAACATCTTTTGTTTCAATCATTAGATTTTAAGGTCATTTTAGTAATGTAATGATGAAAATTTGTGGTCTGTGTTGAAAGAAGTTGCCAGAACACTTTTTTTTTGACAAGACTCTTTTCTTTGGAATTTACCCTACGAATTTTGGTTGAGTTTTGGGAGTTAACTTGTTAAATTCAGTGACTCACTAAATCAGCAACAACCAGATAAGAAGAAATAATTTTCATGACTTCACCAATTTATCGAATTTGTAATTTATTTAAAATCATAGTAAAGTAAAAAATAACAAAAAATTATTCTTGATATCAATAGCAAAATTATTTTTTAATAAAAATATCAAAATTCCTCTTTGATAGGAAAGGTGAAAATTAAATAATTTTTCTAATTTACATTTATAGTTTAACTATTGCTTCTCTAACAAGATATTTCATTTAAAATGTTGAGTGCAAGTTAGTGTCTATTAAAAAAAAAAAAATATTTTTATCTAAAAATGTGAGTTGGTGATTTTCCGTTGCACTTCAATTAAATTGAAAGATACTTCAAAATTAAAAATCTTTATGAGTTAAAAACATTTAAGATAATTAAAGTCCTTCTTTTAAAATCAAATAAAATAAATTTTTATTCGCCTCTTCACTAATATAACAATAATTCCTCGTATCTGACTTCTACGCTTACTTGAAATGATATCGATGAATGGCTGTTTTATGCTTGATTAATCGTTTTATTCGCCAAATATTCCCCCTAAATTACGTATGAATAAAAATTACCCATGCTTATTATTAAATTTTATTAAATAGCCTTATAATTTCTATAAAATATTTTTACGACCTCTAAAACATAGATTTATAATCTCTAAGAATGTAGCTTTATAACCTCTAAGAAATAGCTTTATAACTTCTATGAAATAGCTTTATAATTTCAATATAAGATACCTTTATATCTTCTATAAAGTACATTGATTTCTTATTCAACAAATCCAATTGAAGCTAATTTTTACAAATCTAGAATTTAAAAAAAATATATTAGTGTCTAGATAACGTTGCCGTTGTTCAGATTTACATCTAAAAATTCTTCATACTTCATCTAGGATTTTCTAAATTTTGCTGGGTTATGTAGAACTCAACTAAGAAATAGGATTTTTTTTTTTTTTGCATTTCAATAATACTTACAATTATATCATCTAACTACCTAAATGTACCGCATCTGGCATGCCATGCATCCTAAATATATCCAGGTCACATATAACGCTAGTGTTGATAAAATGCAATTTCTTAATTATATTCAATTTTTTCTTAAAATAAAATAAAAGGTAACAAGTTAATGCTTAAAACACTTGAACCTTCGCAATAAGACGTCATCGTCTAATCAATTTCATATGCAAAAATTTAAATTACATGTAAAATGAAACCATCAAATAAAATTTTCTTTAATCTGATGATCTCACGTTACCCCTAATCCCCTGTCTTCCATTCACACTCTCTCTTTAAAAATATCAAATTATGGATAATAGTAGACAAGACGTAGCACCTTAAGGAGAAAAAAAAATAGCTTTCTCTATCTTCTATTGTTATACTCTCCCTCTCTATCTCTCTGGTTGATTCTTCCCGTTCATTTCCATTTGGATCGGAAGAATTGGAAGCGTGTTTCCATATGTATACAACTTGTTAGGCACGATGGGATTGTCTGGCTTATTTTCGACTCCAGATCATCTACGTCGATAAAACGGAGGCGGTAAAGAAGCCACGTTCATAAATAGTGGACGTACTATACAATGTCAAATATGCGATGGATTGTTAAAACCATTGTTGTCAAGATTCTGCTCATGAGGAGACAAAGACCAAATGTCAAACGATACCATTTCAAAATAGGACAAAATAATTAGTAGTATATTAACTATATGACAAATTTCTTCACGGATGTATCACTTGAAGAGTTTTTCTCCATTTTCAGTAATAATAATAATAAAGTTAATTTACAGTTGCCATGAATTTTAATACTAATTGCTTCTCAGCTTGCCGTCGGTTTTTAAGTATGTTTACGTTGTTTCATGGGAATGACGTTTTCTTTGTGGAATTATGATACTTTCCATTAATACATATTCCATTCGATATTCTTCACAAGAGACTATCTTTTTATATTATCTAATAATTATTTCTGCATGTGTGTCTGTAACAGTGTTTAAATATGATATTCATCCCTCTTTTTTTAATTATGCCTAAGACATTAAACGCAATTATTTTCGTGGAAATCAGGGGTAGCCAACATTTTTATTGCTAAGGACCACTTTTGTATCTTTGTTCGTAGTAAAATTTTCTTACCGCCCACTGATTCCGCAGTAACTTCATTTAGCGCAACTGACAAGTTCTCGTTAATTTCGAATAAAATTTTTTCGAAAATTTTTCGAAAAAAACGCAAAAATGCGTAGTTAAATTTATCTTTTTATTTGTATTTGCGTATGTTTATAATACACAGAAAATTTAATTTGATGCTGCATTCCTACGTCTCCATCGACACAGCGCCCACTAATGCGGAAGCTACTTAAATTGAAGAAAAGGAAAATTAAAAATAAAAGCTATAAAATGTATTGAAATTGCCTTTAATCAATTATTAATGAGATCATTGAAGCTGATGTTGCGAAAGTAAATATTTGATATCTGGTTTAATTTTCGTAGGGTTTGTTCATAAGTTTCAGTATCCGACAAAACCTTTACCGCCCAACATGAAAGTTTGAATAGCCAACTAGTGGGCGGTAGGGACCAGGCTGACTTCCCCTGGTATAAATAATTTATCTTATTCTGCGTAATTAACGTAATTACTGCATGTGATTGTGGAATTAGTATGAGTATTCAATATATTTTTATGAAATTAATATGATTATTTCATATTTTTATGAAATTAATGTGATTATTCCATATTTTTATGAAATTAATGTGATTATTCCATATTTTTATGAAATTAAT
>QLNU02015003.1:111129225-111142454 GCA_006491805.2 Dysdera silvatica | reverse complement strand
GCTTAGCAGCTCTTTGTGTATTTTTAATCTTATTCTGATTAACTGTTGAGTCACCGATGGATACAAATGAATTAAACCCTTTTAAATCTTTCAAATAAACGAAGCAGAAGTCTTGAAAGCTTTCGTCAAAATCATTTATCATCTTTTCTATTTTTACATTCTCCTTTTTAACGAGATTGATAACAAAGCAAATGGTGGACAAGTGGTGAGGTTGGTTTCAGTAATTGTACTCACAAACCTTAATAATATAGCTTCATTCACTATATTGATAACGTCGAAGATAATAAACAAACTAGTTTTCAGGGACGCATGCAATCTTGTTCATGACGCTGCATTTTTTTCTTTTTGATAGCCGTGCAAACACGCCGAAAAAGGACGGAGTAATTCCTTTTTTCAGAGGTTCTCTAAACGGGGTTAAAATAGCTTTAAAGGACGACCGGTCAGCGATTTTCCATTCACAGGAATGAAGAAAACCTTTTCAAAACGTGGTTTGCGCGCACCTACACAAGTCTACCAGAAATATTCATATCGTTTGTTTATTGAAAACAGAAAGGCTATTCAACTTCTGTTTGCCGCGAAACCCGGAATGACGAAGCAGATTGAATAACACAGTTATAATTAACGTGTATTCATTCCCACGTTTGTACGGTTTTTTTCTAAAAAGAATATTGAAAGATGGTGAAACGATTATTTTCATCTTTTTACACTCAAACTAACATATCAAAATTAGCGATGAAATCATAGTTTATCGATGGAAAGCATGCAGAAAATTTCTATCGATCTTATACGAGGTGTAGGCAGTCAGAATTCAACATCCCTCACCAAATTAAAATTTTGTGTGCCACACATTTTGAGTGCCGAAATAATTCACCAAACTTTGAACACGTGAAATAAAAACAATTTATTGTTAAAAATTATTAATTAAATTGTTCTAATTCATTTTTTTAGCTTTCCTGTAATCCTAATGTGAACGTAGTGCTTTTAAAAAATATGCCCGTTTTCGTCAAGTGTTTTTTTTTTGTTTTGTTTCTTAATCTTTTCCCAGGTGTCTCCCACCTTCTTTGTGCATACGTTCAAATTTACGATGTAAATCCAATTTTTAACAAGGCTAAAAGGGTTAAAGTACATTTTGAGAATTCTCTTAAGCAAACGCATCCTATAGATAACTTTTAGTCGCCTATATTTGGTCACCGACGACCACAAAACGACCAAATATTTTACACCTTGGTTGTGACTACTGCAATCCCAAACCATTATCTAAACTTGTGTCCAAAATTAAAATTACATTCGATGCTGCTTCATTAGGAGAGGTACCTATTTATCTCTGTAGATCTCTATGTGTTTTATTTATAAAAAATCATTTTACAGAAAATTAAAGAAATATAAGCATTTAACAGAATTATGACAAATCAAATTTTGTCAGACATTCTGTGAAGAAGAATCCACTATAAAAAACGGTACAAAAATTGAAGGTAGAAAACAAATCTGTATAAAACAGGTTTAGTATAACAAATTTGCTTACATAAACATGAAATATCCTTGAGTAACGGCCCCTGTACCTCACTGGTTCCACTATTGTACAGGACGTTACATTGTTCACAGAAAGTTAATTACACAACATTTATTTGGTGCAGTTGCAATGAAAATGACAGGGTTAATAGCTGTTTCGAGGGTCGTGTGCTACCTTCATCAGAATATGACTTCAATTTTGCCAGTAATGCGCACTGACAACCCATGAGTGGACACACCTAATCAAACAATGAAAGCACTTTCTCTTGTTTTCTGAAAATGTTATAATGGTTGCTCCATTGCGCTCCATTTTTGAAGAAATATCTATGTTTAGATACTTTCAGCACAATCGTAATTTGTAAGAGGTAGGAGGTACATGTCGCCATTTTTCCACCTAATTTTTTTGCCCCCACTCTCCTGTTTAAGCTGTATTTAACCCTCAAGTTACGTCTATGGCATTCAACATATTCTTTGTGACTAACAAAAATACCTAATGAGCACCTAGGCAGAACTATCCGATAGCCGCAGAAGTTGGTATACAGTTACGTATAGGGCAGATATACAAATAATTACAATTTGGTAGGACTATGCAAATGCGCAAACATACAAGCTGGTGCTATAACAGCAATAATTGTTGCGTATAAGAAACTTCCCAAACAGCCTCTGTAGGATATGCTATGTTTTTATTATAAGGATTAAGTCGATGAGTAATAAACAGGAGCCAAACATACATCACTGTAAAATACTAAGGGAACGTGGCAGGACTATGTATCGTTGGCTACGAAAGCAGGATGGAGAGACTCGTCGAACTGCTTGTCATTTGAGCCGTTGCAACATACCGGATTTTACCAATTCACTTCAATTTCAGTTGTAACTTATATACAGTGTGTCCGTGAAGTCATGGTGCACTTTTGACCGGTCACAGGAAATCAACGAAACAAGATAGAAATGTGAAATCTTCACCAAATAAAAGGAAAACTATCCAAGTTTCATACCTATTCAGTACAGTTCGAACGGGGTTTGTCCAACAAACGGCCAGTATCCTTCAACTGCTAATCCCACCGATTAATGGTATTCCTTTGTGGTGGCGCTTCGTTGTACATGCGACAATATTCACGTTGCACTTTGGTCACGGATTCGAATTTAGCAAGCCACAGAACACACTGAATTTTCCTCTGTACCTTCCACATCTCGACTGGCGTGGGCGTGGGCTGATCCGCTGCTGCGCAGTTCGTGGTGTTGCGTCATCACCTGTGTGCGCACACGCTTGCACATAATACTACGGAAACTTGGAGAGTTTGTCTGTTATTTGGTGAAGAGTTCACGTATCTATCTTGTTTCGTTGATTTCCTGTGACCGGTCAAAAGTGCACCATGACTTTACGGACACAGTGTATGTGCTTGGGAATATTAATTGAAACTAAGTATAACATATAAATTATTCCAACTTCAATAATAAGATTTGCAATGCATTTGAATGGTTATTGTTTCTGTCCAAAATTATGGCATATGTATGAAATTTGTATTGCCAATTGTCTCGTTGTTTAGCACCCTGTATACATAAAGAATCAATAAACATTTTTTGCTTAAAAATTGGAGTTTCAGGGAGGAATAGCAAGGACATGCTTTTGTTTTGACTCATCAATTCCAAGCAAAGGAGATAGAGGGATCCCTGCCAGTTTACTTTGCATTCTGAAGACTGGAAATTATTCATCGTAGAACTATTAACCCAGAAAAGGAAGGGCAATACTCTTTCACGAGTTTTCGACAGTTTAAAGTTCAAAGTTCAGAACATCAAACAACAAACGTAGCTTCTTCTTTTAAATACCAATGAAGAGGAAAACCACTCAAACATTCACTATTAACACAGATTGACTAGAAATATACCATTGAGCGAGAAGATAAACAATCGCCAAAACTTGGCGCCAAAATGCTGTATAATCTCGCAATATCGTGCACATAAATTACAGTTACAGCAAGGAAGTGGCAAAGCCGCCAAATCCCCCATGCTGATTAGTAGTCAACTGATGTGTGTGTCATCACTAGACATAAAACAACGCTGGACTTGTAAATTTGCAGACGGTCCCGGATGAAGGCTGCAACTCTTCATGAACATGTTATTTCCAATCTGTAGTTCTTACAATTGCCTTTTAGCAACATAGTCATGTAATTTCTTATACTTCATTAAAAATTTGCTTTAATGTAAAATTAGCTTTGATATGGAATGCCGAATGTGAGTGTAGTTCTTTTAAAAAATATGCCCGTTTCCGTCAGGTGTCTTTTTTGTTTTGTTTTGTTTCTTAATCTTTTCCCAGCTGTCTGCCACCTTCTTTGTGAGTACTTTTAAATGGATATTACACTGTATGTACAAATTTTGTTGCAACAGAAAAGTTGCATAATTTTTTTTTAATCTTAAAAAACACTCATTCATATTTTTAAAAATTCAACATCGAAAAAATTTTAAATTTCAAGATGAAATATGTTAACGTTTTACAAAGTATTATATATGTAATGGACATAATGCAAATTATCTGAATTAAAGGAGCCATGACTTTAATGACATTATATATTTTATGTGAATATATTAGTTAAATGTAATTATTATTTTCTTTCTTAATTAGTCTTTATTAGACTTTTTAAAATTTTACCTCAGCGTTTGATTCCACCGTACCATTAATTTAAATATCCAAACTTCAAGTTACCTTTACATTCAACATTGAGATGTGCTTTACGCAAAACTTTAAGATACTCTTTAAACTAACTTCAATATATAATTTAAACTAAACTTCAATATATAATTTAAACTAAACTTCAATATATCATTTAAACTAAACTTCAATATATCATTTAAACTAAACTCAGTATATCATTTGAACTAAACTTCAATATCATTTAAATTAAACTTCAACACATCATTTTAACCAAACTTCGATGTATCATTTAAACTAAACTTCAATATCATTTAAACTAAACTTCAATATATCATTTAAATCCAACTTCAATATATATTTTAAACTAAACTTCAATATATCATTTAAACTAAACCTTAAGATACTCTTTAGACTAAACTTTAAGATACTGTTCAAACTGAATCAGCTGTGTTTTTATTAAAATTTTGGAACTCTCAGTTGAACCAAGAAAAATATTTTGTAGATTAAGACTTCTAGACGTTCTAGAAGCAAAATACATAATTCTCTCACTGAATTAACAATATTATATAACGGATCAATAATTTCAGCGTATGTGCAGATACCGTGTTTTATCATAATAAGGTGATGCCAAAAACGAAAACATTTGGCAAAAAAACTAAATTTTTACGTTTTTGCTGTAAAAATCCTAATGAGAGTTATTTTTATCCCCAACAAGAAAGAAAATCCCTTTCAAATTTCGCAACATGGCCGTCGCCATTATTTTATAGACAAGGAAGATGAGGACGCCTGGTCTACTTTTCACTGACCTTAAATTATGAGGATTTCATCATTGTCATGGTTCCTTGCATCATCCGATAGTTCAGAAACACTTTCACATCGTTTAATATGATGCCCGGGGCTCCAAGATCTACTTTTCCTGCAGACGAAGGTGACCTTCAAGAACTAACATACTTACCCGAAAGTGAGGTGGACCAATGGCTGGTCGAAATTCGTCGTGATATTTTTCTGTAGCTTTGATTGGTGATTATGAAACAAAGAGCTATTGGACCAATTAAGAAGGGTGGTACTCAAGATGACTTACTTCGTGGCTACCATCATGTGGCCTTCCTAAACTTCTTTTGCCCAAGGAAACAATTCCCTGAAGCACATCTTGAACAATAAACTATGTGGGGTGCGCAACCTGATTATATATTTTATACATAACCTATATGCTTGCGAATTATCTCATATGTGATTTTGGGAATGCCCACAACTAAATTCAATTAAGCAAATAATCAACGCATCAATGTCTGCAGAAGCTGATTCGTAAAAACAACCGTTTCTGAAGAAACTTGATAAATTTTCTTACTGATAAAACTGAACAAATCTATATATCACAGCCAACTTTCAAATACATATCGATTCAATTATCGATTAAATATATCTAAATCCAAAGTGGAGTTTCAGCTGAGTTAAAATTAAAGAAACGCAGGGTTCTCATATATTTTCAAAGGACTTAAAAATGAAAGAAAGAGAAACAACTTCGAAAGCAAAATATGGCAAACAATTTTAAAATTATATATATATGTAACTAAAGCTAAACCATCACTTACTGTAATTTTGAAATAACATTAATCATCTAGAATTAGTTAGTAGTAAATTGGCAACAGCTTTTAAGTTAATTACTTTACCGTTGTATACAACGGCTATCTAAACGCAACACGACGTGTGATAAATAAAAGTTGGTGCACAAAATGGCTTAGAAGAAGTATTAGAAGCTAAACACTTTAAAAGGAAGTTATTAAAATCATATACAAAAAAACTAATTTTCCCTTTTAACCACCCACCGGCTGCAATCAGAATTAAGACATAACTGGCCGCACAGACAGACTATTTTATCCCCCGCCCCCAATTTGAATTTCAGTGTACCTTTAGTTATTTATGTGTTTAAATGAGAAAATTCCTATTGCTAAATCCTTTTCTAAATCTTTTAATCAAAAATGAACACTTTCATGGTTTTTGGTTGTTTTTTTTAATTTAATTCTAATGCCATATTTTACAATTTCTGTGGAAGAAAATTGAATTTACTTTCGCAAGAATTAAATTATAACTTAAATCATTGAAAACATCAGAAAAATCGTCAACTTCTGATTCATAATCTCCTTTCTATTCATTCGATTTGAAGAATTTCCCGCTTAGAAAACGTTACCTCATCACATGGAATTAATTTTTCATCCCTTTTCTTTGTCCCAAACTCTAACGTACTAATAACTAAATCGTTATTTTGACTTCTTTATCACACTCTTAATGGGAAAGATTCAAGGATAATACGAGTGAAATTAACCAAACGATATAGGGAGGTTTGACAGGCGAACGAAAACCTACAAAGAAGTTCTAGAAATACAGTGCACGAGTTCGGCAAACCTTTCCATGCAAATTTCTAATTTGCACAATAGCAACAACAACCTAAAAAGGAGTACAAAATATCCCAATGCAATCTGTGGTTAATTAAAAACAAAGAAGGGGTAAGAGAGTCGATAATTTAAAGATGCGGGGAAGAAGAAGTTGTTTCTTCGAAAACATTTCAAAATGGCCTCCGGACTTGAACTAACATACGTTCTGCAAAACGCGAAAGACTGATAATCTCCACTTGCAAAATCTAATTGATTGCTCTATTTTATTCACTGCTAAATTTTTAGCAAATCATTAATTGGACCTCACACATCAGTAATAATACCTTATCTGTAACTAAGACCTGTCCAAGCAGGTGCGGGACGCAATTTAGGTCACTTCTGCGAGGCCCTCCTCGTACGAGCCCCGTATATATAAATATATGAAAAGCGTTATCCTACCACGAAGGGAAAGTCCCAGTTCAGCCAAATCGCTCAAATAGGCTTAACATCAGCCATACCTCTGACGTCATTACTGCTAAAAGTCTCGCTTATTACTTCTTCATTTCTATTAAAACCTATGCGACCATTTGAAACCATCTGTAAATTTGAAAATAGTAATGGAGTAATTAAACAATACTTTCGGAAAAGTGATGACATTACTAATGATCTTATAAGGCGAATAAATACCAGCGTCGCAAAACCTGTTCTTATTTTGCTTTCTGCAACAATAGGTTTAATCCTTTGATCCGTTGTCTTCGGATACAAAACAAAATTGTTAAATGCTAACTCGAAGGAAATATGCCACGCATCACTGGATTTGATAATAAACAAAATCGTAAACAAGAAATGAACAAAATGGTATCCCCTTCCTCGACGAATTTTAAAAAGAAAATCGCTATTGAAACGTTATTACAATGCAATTAATACTCAAATGATATTAATTTATAATAAAATTTGTATCAAACGATGAATAAGGACGATGAATAGCTCAGTGGATTCACTTGAATAAATAGTGGACTGTTTTGAATGGTTTATTTAAGAATAACTTCAAAGAATAACATCAAGATTCCCAACATAACAAACCAAGAAATTCACAGATGAATAAAGAATAACATTTGAATTTCAGCTGAATAGAAAATGACGTGAGTTCCCGTTAAAACTTAAATGAATATTCAACACAATTCATTTCAAAATGCCTATTATTGGTAGATGCACTTAAAAGTGCAAATGGGGGCAAAAACGTATATAAAGAAAGTAACGCAAAGAGCCGCAATTGAAAAGAAGCGAAGCTCTGACGTACAATTTTTATTTTATTAATTGTTATTACTTATACAGTATTTATTTTGTTATTTATCGTTATTCATTATTATTATTTATATTTCTTTAGTGCTTATTTTGTAGTAACATTTTATTTCACACATGTACAGTGTACACAGTGTACATAATGCTTTTCATTTCGCTAACATAAATGCACACTAATAAATAGCAGGATATACAATAGGGTGCGCCTGAAAAAAATTGTTTTTATTAGCTATACCTGACTGTACCGTACTGCGGAAAACTTTTTTCTAGTCAATATAAAGAAAATAAAAATTTTAAATTGGATGATATCTTCCGCTCGTGCATCGATTTCGAAACTTACAAAAATTCACAAATTTGCAATATTTTGAGAAAAAAAAAATTTTTTTTATTCGTTATACCGCGGAAAACCAATAAATGGTGAAATATGGGCGATTTTATTAGTTGATTAAAATTAAAGAAATTTGATTTGCAAAAGTCCTTTTTTCTCAAAATATTGAAAATTTGTAAATTTTTGTAAATTTCGAAGGCGATGCGCGAGCGAAAGGTATCAACCGATTTTAATCTTTTTTCTCTATTTTGTTTGAATTGACTAGGAGCAAATTTTTCGCGGTATAGCGAATTAAAAATAAAAGAAATGAAAATTTCGGCCCATCCTATTGTACAGCAAGCAGCTGTATACATGTTTATATTATTTTCATATTATTACAATCGAACCTGGTCAACGCCACTGGTGAACGCTGGGGATTAATAAATGAGGTTGCAACCTTGATTGCGATGAAATTATGTGATGTTAAGAATGTCTACAACTCTTTGGTTATAGAGATGTCTGAAATTCCTTGGTTACAGAGGTATCTACAACTTCTTGGCTACAGAGATATCTACATTCCTTCCTCATTCTTCTTGCGTGGGAGGCCATTTGCTTCTATGCTAGAACGTTTGAATGTAAGTATGCGTGTGTGTGTGTGCGTGCGTGTGTGTATACAGGGTGTCCCAGAATGGTCACCCTTAATAACTCAAATTCTTCTCAACGGAAAATGTTCATTTTATGGACTTTTGAATGCGCTAACTTTCTATACCATGAATAATCCCGTACAAATGTGGACAGTGTGTTAAAAAATACCAAACACACCTTTTATCTCCCTTATTTCAAATTGCACCCTATAATATATCCTTTTGATAAGAAAAAAGCTTATCCAATTCTAACAAGATCAAAATGGATTTTCTAAGTTGAATAGAACTGGAGATATTACGAGTTGCAGTTTAAGACATGCGTCAATTCACTTAAGAACTACTAACAAGTACAATATTAAGTATTGTAGCTATTGCCACCAAGCAACTAAACAAATGTGTTTTGTTCAGAACTCAGCAATACAAGAAAGGAAAGGAAAGGTGTCACAATTGTATACTCTGTCAGTGGCCATACGCTGAGGCGAAGACATTACATTATAATTTATGCCTTTTACGAGATCGAAACGGATTTTCTACGAACGTGACTGGACTAATATTAAACTTTGGTATTTATGGAAATGTTTAAAGTAAATAAAATTAATTTTGTTTTGTGTTTAATTTTTACCTGTCTTCTAATTAGTAACCTTTCACGAAAATTTAATTTTTTTTTCACCTGAAGAAGGTACCCAATTCGATTACCTTCGTTAAACTCCAAGTCGTAATATCTCCGGTTGTGTTTTTCATGAAAAATCCTTTTCGGCCCTAACTCGATGTTGTGCCCTTGCCTCTTCGTATTGCCTGGCATTAACTGGCATATATTGTCTGCGCATTAACTGGCAGAATATGAAATAGTGACACCCTTTCTGTCTTGTATTATTGACTTCTGAAGGAACTACAATTTTTTAGTGCAACAACCACAATTCTCAATGTAATTTTTAGTAGTCCTCAAATGATTTTACATATATGTTAAATTTAATTCGTAATAGTTCCTCTTATCTTTATCTCAGAAATTTTATTTTAATCTTGTTAGAGCTACACTCAGATAAGCTTTTTTTCTACGTGAAAAAGTACAAAGAGTGCAATTTGAAATAAGAGATAAAAAGTGTATTTTGTATTTTTTTAACACCCTGTACTACGAGCCTCGCTGCTCGATCTGATGTACTTTCAACTTCCAGAAGACAGTCTTTAATTCTTTTGTTGATTAAGAAGCCAACACCACTTGTTCTTCCAGTTTCCGTTCCTCTATAATAAAACAAATGTCCGCTTTTAAGTTCCACCAATTCTTCACCTTTTCTTCTGACTTCACTGAGTCCTATAATGTCCCAATTGATCTTTTCAAGTTCCTCTTCCAATTCCTGAAGTTTTGCTTCAGAAGCAAGGGATCGTCCATTAAACGTAGCCAAGGTCAATAACAAACGGCAGCCTGGGCCATTCCAGTGATTCTTAGCACCCCCTGCTTTCATGCCACACTGACCGCTGCCTTGATCAGGAGCACTCCAGCACCTGGAGACTAGGGGCCATGGTTTCTGGTGTGTCAACATAATGGAGGAATTAGCCATAATTTCACCACGCTGGCTAGACGGGTTGGTGAATTAGCCCTCCCCTTCCGCCTTTCTATCCGTGCAGCAAATATTAATTTGCCTCATAAATAGAAAGCCCAGCCTGCACCACTTGAAGGCGGGGTAGGACACTAGGTTACTGGCCTGGCCGGTTCCACACATTGTCACATACGTTTATATCAATATATACATACATATATATTCAACAAAGGCTCGTAGAACTGTAAAATTTAGGTGCGAGTATAGTGAAGTGCCCATGGCCGATGAAATGAGATCGACGGCAGCGTCATCTGTGGCGAAATTGGGAAGTTATTGCACCTAATTCTGGAACTAGAAGGGATACAGGAAAATTTTCAATTATAAAGTTGTTAAGCACTAACTAATTTGTAAGAAACGTGTTTTTTTCACCACCTTAATAGGGCAAAATTCGTGATTTAATAGATTTAAAGTTATCCGTCCAGCAACGCCATTGTTGGTCAAAATTCCGATTTAACGTCAATCATTAACTTCAATCATTCACTCTTGCAATTCCGTAAAACTTCATTCATTATGAAAGTACAAATTGCATGTTACGTACTATGTACACTATGGTGGAAAAAAAATTGATGTTATTAATGCTGTTGTAAAAATGTTATTATTTTATGTCATCATGATTATTTGGTATGATGCGGTTGCGACGACAACCCAATTAGTTTCCAGGCTAATGCCTTAACCAACTACGCCACTGGTACGCCTAAGGCAGAATGGGGTTATCATCGCTATCGCATTATACCAAATGACCATGATAACACAAAATGATAACATTTTTACAAGAGCATTAATAACAAATTTTTCACCATACTGTATGTAGTACGTAACATGAATCTGTACTTACGTAATAAATGAAATTTTACGAAATTATAAGAATAAATGTTGAAGTTAACATGAATTTTGAAAATTGAAGTTAATGATTGAAGTTAACGTGAATTTTGAAAATTGAAGTTAATGATCGACGTTAAATCAGAATTTTGACCAACACTGGCGTTGCTGGATAGATACCTCTTAAATCACGATTTTTGCCCTATTAAGGTGGTGGAAAAAAATCGTTTCGTACTAATTTGTTGGTGCTTAACAACTTCGTAATTGAAAATTTTTCTGTATCTCCTCTAGTTCCAGAATTAGGTGTAATAACTTCCTAATTTCGCCACAGAGGGCGCTGCCGTCGACCTCATTTCATAGGCCATGGGCCACACCCTATTATTATATTATACTATGCCCACACCTAACTTTTACAGCTCTACGAGCCTTCGTTCAAAAGTTCTTTGCGAAACACCGAACCTTAGAGAACACCCTGTATATATTTATATATATGGTGATGTATCTCTATAATCTCCTCCCATTGTAAGCCTTAAACTCCCTTAAAAACTTTCTGTATACGCCTATGTGGTTAACGCGAAGAACTTTCAACACGAACTACTTTTAAATCCCCATCACATTGCACAGGAATTTCTGTACCTTCTGTTTGCTTTTGTTTTTTTTAACGCATACACAGTTAGCACAATGTACCGTTGAACACGAACTGATAACTAATGGCCCTGGGAAAATTCCTTATGCTTAACATGAACAAAACGCACTTTTCCATATCTCTGGATGCAGTTTTTTTCGAATTCTATCCTTCCTTCAAAATAGAAAGTTTCAAAAGAGGCCAAAGTAATGTTATCTTGTAAAGAAGATACCTTTCATTCTAATAACCTTAGAGGGTGACCAGATCGCTTTCTACAGAGTAGAACGATTTCTTTGTTTCATTTCCATCACCCCTAAATTCACACTATGAGACAGTTGAAAACCGGCTCATTCCGGCGTGTATTTTATGTATAACGGTTTTGTATTGGATAAATCTCAAGGCGCAAAAGTTGTTGAATTTAGAAAAAAATAGAAATTCTAAATAATGTAAATTATATAAAATTGAATACAAAAATTGCAGGAAATTTTTCGGATCACAAAAAAGAATTTTATGGGCGATTTCTAAAAGATCGAGAAAAAATTATACTCTGAGCCTGCTAAAAGAAACAAATGAGAATTGATAAGAATAAAGTTAAAATAGCGCTAATGAGGTAGGTTGATTAAATGGATTTGAGCGCAAAATCTTGCACTCACGAGTGCAATTTCAACAAAGGACCTGCTTTCTGCTAATGCTCTAAATCTGTGACTTCGGAAATTCACCTACACAGTTACAAAGATTTAAGGACAGGCAGTAGATCATTACTCCTGATGAAGAACTGCTGCTGACGCGTCCGAAAGCTTGGGTGATCTTTTTCATTTGCGATTTTACCAGTGTTTAACTTTTTGCATGTAAGTTATTATAGCTCCACGCAGCCCCAACTCTCAATCACGGGTCCTTGGGGACTTACCTTACCTCCCCTTTTACTTCTCCTCCTGTCCCCATCCCTGGAAAGCATAGTAAAAGTAAGTAGTGAATAAAGCTTAATCTATGATTCGTGCCTCTTAAGCCGGTATCAAACACTCAAAGTATTTGTTAATTTAAAAAAAATATATATATATATTATAATCTACGCGTTTTCCTTTCTTCAGTTTTATTAAATATTGCAAAATTACATATTTTTCGAAACAATTAAACGTGAAACCCAATTATTAAAAAAATAAAACGTTGGAATTATATTTCTTCTTAAATGGGCGTCGAGTTTCAACCATGCTGCCCTCATTCGTTGTGGCTCTGTCAAATTGTAGGCTGGGTGGTCTGTCGGATAAAACAGAACTTTGCGACGCATGGTAAAAATGCTTTTTCTGAACTCTTCGGGTGGCTTCATCTTCAACAACACACCTCTGCATAGAACTTTTAAATTCTAATTTTTTAATATAATCTGCTGATTGAACACGCGCACAGTCAAT
>QLNU02015003.1:111084986-111129125 GCA_006491805.2 Dysdera silvatica | reverse complement strand
TCAGAAGTCTTTTGTTCTTGAAGACATAGTCTCTTTGAGCCATTCTTATAAATTTAATGACCATAGGTCTCGTCGATTGTCCGTGAGTGGTATTGCGACTTACGCTTCCTAGACGATGCGCGTTTTCCAAATCCTTTGATAACATGGTAGTTTTTATCTTTTCATTTAAAGTATCCACTGCAACGGTAATTGGGTTTTCGTTCTCAGTTTCCGGTAAACCATATATTATGAGACATGGCTGACGAATGTATTGCTGGTGTTCTTCTAGGGCGCATTCAAGATCAGCAGTAGTTCTTTCTAGATGTTGAACCTTGCTCTCCAAGACGACAAATCGCGATTCCCATTCATTATTTATTTCAGTGATTTTAATATCAAGATCTTTCCGTATTTCATTTTTAACAGAGGCCAATTTGGCAGCGCGATCGGAATCTCCGTCAGACCCAGGACACAAATTCAAATCTATTTTTTCATTAATAGAGCCTTTCAACTTCTCCAAGTCCTGGGACCACAGTTTACGAAATTTCGATAGCTCATCAGAGACATTACGCACCTGTTGGTCCAGCTCCCTGTTCGATAGGTGACCAGGTGAAGAACTGGTGGACGTTTGATGTTTCTTCCTGGTATTCATAGTCACAGCAAGGCGAAGAAGTCAGTGTCTCGCACTCCCACGATTATTCGTTATAGCACAGGTTTACATATAAATCAAGTAAAATCAAAAGAAAAACATCATTCAGTAAAAACGAATCACGGTGCGCCCATAGTACCTTTTAGAGTAGGAGACAAGAGTGCAAATTCATACGACCGATGGGTTTGGCCACCTGGCGGCGAGTGACTTACCTTTACTATTCAACAATATCACGAATTAAGAACGCAGCACGTAAAATTTTGAAAAGAGATTAATACAATAGCACAGACACTCCGTAAATAATTACGTTAATTTTTATGATCATCGTATATAGAATCGACATATAGAATCAGGGTGCGAATCAAACTTTTTTACGAGGGGGGGGATAAAATAATTCTAAGATGTTAAGGTATTATTACCCTCCGCAGGGATAACACAATTGCCAAATATGGTCAACACAAGAAAGCCTCCGGGGCGAGAATTTTGTGAGTTTTCGTGGGGGAATTTATTATACTATAATTTTTGCCACCCACGTATTAATTACAGCTCAAACTAGAGCTTGTGTAATTTTGGAGAAAAAGAGACGCTTTCCCCATCCTGGATTCGAACCAGGGTCCCTCCGTTTAGCCCGGAGTGTCTTGGACCGCTAGACGAATAAACAGTTTGAGCTAGTTTGAGTTGATCTAGTTTGAGCTATAATAAATACGTGGGTGGCAAAAATTATAGTATAATTTTAAGTGTTTCCACTAGTGGCTCGAATTTTTGGGCCCCTAGGCAAAAAAATATTTTCAGCCCCTTAGTTTTAAAAAATAAATTTTAATTAAATATAATATAAGATTTGTGCACAACTTAAGAACATGGACGCAGTGGTGCAGCTACGGGTGGGGGTTGTGTTACACCCTGCCCCAGGATTTTTTTTTTGCAAGAAAACAAATATGAAATTTAAATTATTAGGACCAAAGACTTGCCTGAAACACCCAATAAATGAATAGAATAAGAACTGGCTGCGCAACTGTATGGACTTGTACCCTATGTACACAGGGGAGGCTTCAGAGCAGGGCGAACCCGGCGGTCGCCCGGGACCTCGTTTGAATGAAGGCGTCAAACTGAAGTTAAGTTAATTTTTTTTTAATTGACAGAATAGTCGAAAGTCCCTTTAAAAAGAGACAAGGTTAGAGACATTTTTAGAGAAATTCTTTCGGACTTTTGACCACTTTTGTAGGGTATATGGCTCACTGTGCATCTGTGAAAATCTTCTGATTTCTCTGGAGGGGGCGCCAAAAAGCAATCTGTGTCAGGCCGCCCGGATTCAAAATCAACCTCGAGCCGTCCCTGTATGTACATTCAAGATTTCTGACTTCACAAACATTAAAATCATGAAAATCAATATTAGAGCATACTACTATTTATTACATCCAATTTGACAAAAATAAAATTACAATATTACAACTAAATATAAATACAACGAAACTTTAAATCAAATAAATGTAAAAAACCCTACTTTTTGGGCTTTTATATTTGCGAAATTATTGATAATTTCTTTCAAGACCATTTTACTGGCATGTTTAGACTCAGTAGCCAATATTGCACATTTTACTTTGACCAATAGTATTTCGAACAGAAAGCAAAGTGCGCTGTTTTACATTGGGTGGTACTTCCGTCACTGGACGTACTGTTGCAATAGAGATGAAAATCATGACTTGGCTTTTTCGTTAGAAAAACATTCATATAAATTAATTTGTCTTTTCATGTTCAAACTTTAAATAATTAATCTTGGATGAAAAAAGCCAACGTGAAGCACAGAGTCGAAGATTGCGCCAAAAAGAAAATAAGGTTGCTTTAAATTTATTAAAACAAGTTTTAAAAAAGAATAAAAGCGGCGCGGTTTTTGGCGCAATTATCGACTCTGTGCTTAACGTTAGCGCCCGCCACGAACTTCAATTGGATTCCCCCACCCCTGCTTCAATTTCTCCCACTCTTCTTCGTTTTGATCTTTTTCCTTTCCTGTGTTCGACTTTCAAAATTGGATGCTACAATTCACTATCTGCTTTCGGAAACAACCAGGTTATATTTCTAAGATTTGGTTCACAATTGTCTTTCTTAGATAAGATGTTTGCAACCGCCGTACAATCAGCCTGCCAACAATTAGCGGCTACTTCGAATATCAAAGGGATATCCGATGTTCCCTGAGAAGTACACCTCTATTCCCTTAGGGAATAATTGCCGTTATTTTTTTAGCCCTTCCCCCTATTTCCAAGATGGGCGCAGTTTAGCTCTTTCCCCCTTTCCTCCCCCCCATACCATCTTCCCTAAAACCAGTGATATCGCTAAAAGTCACCAAGAATTTTGAGAATAAAAAAATTATCGGAAAAAACAACAAAAGAAAAAAAAAAGAAAGAATGTCAAGACTATTTTTTTTCTAATATCATAGGGGGAAAATAATCATCCCTGGCAGGGAAGTTAATTAAAATCTTTTGCCGGGGATATATTTTCACGAGCCGGGGAAATCCCCATATCCCCCCTTTAATTCGCACCTTGTATAGAATTAATAACAAAGATATAAATAACATAGAATTATTAACAAAGAATTACTAGATTCTATTTATGGTTTACTATAAACATTCTGCGTACGATTTTGCACATAACGATGGAATCGAATTACGACGTTTCCGCAATAAGTATATCACCCCCAACACTCAGAAGCATCAGTGTCCATAGGCATGCGCAATGTATCAATATATTTTCCCATTGCGGTGCTCCGCTGTCGCTAGACGCTAGTGTTGGCTGTTGTAATAATAAGCATAAATTTGTTATTTTCAGATGACGGCATGTCCTCTGCGATCCTCTTCTGTCTGTTTCCATGTGACGGCGACAGTTTGCCTTAAAGTTGTTTCCATTTTTTGAATAAAACTAAAAATTAGGTGCTTTTTTAGATGATGTAAGCATTCCACTAAAAATCTAGTGTCGTACGGGTTTAAGCTTGGTTAGTAATCTTGGCTTTTGATGTTATTTAAAATTTTATAATTAAAACATTAAACAAGGAATACTTTTTATAAAAACAAATATTTACTTGAACGTTTTATTAATTTATTATTATTTTTAAGTTGGGAACTTTAAACTACAACTGAGCGCTGGTGACATAACTTCCATAATTCAAAAGATAAAAATTTAGCGGGTCCGGAGAACTCTTTGAGACGGGACACTGTAGTCTTCCTACCGCACATTCAATGATACGAGTGTGTTTTATTTTATTTTTATTAAGTTTAAAATTTTTCAAGTACGATCGTGTTTTACGGATGCAATTTTACTTCAATTTGTTTCGTATCGTTATACTCTTGTAGTCTGGGTGGATTTTTTGAAATTGGAATAACTTCAGTTCGTATGATTTTGTTTTATTAAATAGTGATTGTAACTATCAAGTTTGAAGTCGATATAACTAATTTGTAAAGAACTTTGAATTTTTTCGATAAATTATGAAGATAATCTTTGAAACCTCAAAAATTCCATGAATCGCAAAGTACAAGTGATATAAAGAATAGAATATTAATAATTAATTGGAGATTTAAGCCTACGGAAAGTAAATGAATTTTGTCAAAAATACTTGAAGAATTTCAGTCAAAGTACTTGATGTATTTTGAGTGGTAGAGACCAGAAACCTGTGATTTAGATGATTCTTTGAGATTTGAGAATTTGTGAAGTGAATTAGTATCCTGATTGCTAACAGGAAATTTAATTTTAGTTCAGTGAAGATTGTTGAGTAAAAGATACATAATTACGATGAGAAATCTGTGCAAGGAAATTTTGTAATAGAACTTTTGGCGCTAGTACAGATACTGTCCCATTTCGTTTTTAGTGGGAAGTGTTTCCAACCCGCATGGCAACTTTGTCCTGGCTTGCCGCCATGTTGCTTACGTCACAATACAGGCTCTGCCCTTTTCCCTTCATCCATACCCTCTCTCTCTCTTCACTCCTACCCCTTTTTTAGCTCTCCCTCTCTCCTTCACCCATACCCCTCTAACCTCATATTCTTTATCCTCCCCCTCCCAACCCCTGTTTTTTTGGCCGTCTCTGCCTACTCCCCCTACCCTTCTAATCCCTTTCTACTCCCAACCTCCACCCCCTTCACCTCTTAACCTTTCCCGCTGTTGGCTTTCCTCTCTTTTCCTCCATCTCTTCCCCTCCCCCTGCTCCTTTTTCTCAGTGCAGCGAACAAAATAAAAACGGCATACTAACTTTTATTCCTTTTATCTGTCGGATAACTTCACCTCTTTAACTACACAGTCATCCACGTTAGGCCTAGCGCACCTTGCAAATCGGGTCCTTCTACTCCAAACCAAATAAACCTTCTCCCACAAACCAATCCAACAACATTCCTCTTCCCTTTCAACCGCAATTGAAGAAAAAAATCCATATTGAAATGTTCCGACGTCTTCCCAATCACTTCAATACTTCCATAAGTCTTACCACCGCCACAGAGAAACACTGTATGATGCTCCACCCTGTGTGACATCATGCATCGAAATCGCTGATGTCAAAACCCCGCTTACAGCGACTTTCCTTCATGTTTCTAGGGGAAAATTGATCTTGTGGGACAGTATCTGTACTACCACCGAACTTTTGAGTTATATAGAGAGGTTTTCTATAAAGATTTATTTGGATAGAAAGATTATATAAATATATAAGATAAGTAATTGTATTGTGAAATGTAAGTAAAGAACTTTTGAGTTATATAGGAACGATTTTAGTTTAATGAACATTTAAACAAAATCAAACATTGTATATATGATCCAAAAGCCATAAAAGATCAGATGCTTACAGGCAAAAGTAAGTTTTTTTTTTTGTTAAAAAAAATCTGAAAAGAGTATAACAGGCAGTAAACTCATTATAACGGGTAATTACTTCTTAAAAAACATGGTGGCCGTTAAGCGAGTGCATGATGACGTAATCCGTGAAGGAGGTTGCCACGGCACAGTTTGCCATTTCTTGGCGACAAATCGCACAGGGGATACAAGTGTAGTATAGCCAAACATTCGTTTGTGATAAAAAAAATGAAAGCAAATGCAGATACATTGAGAAAATTATATAAAATTAGTCCATAGGTCACTGTTCTAAAAAAATAAACGTAAGTAGCCATAGTTTTGAATAGTTAGGTGCACTGCATGCACCCAAATTAAAAATTTACGTGCAGGAATAAAATTTCATGTGCACAGTGTAGCTGTTCACCCGCTAATTTTGAACCCTGAAGTACAGCGATTGTTTTCCTTATTATTTTTTTTTATTTATTTATACATATACTTTTGCACCCCATGACACAATTTTTCGTTAAGCACTGAGGATCAGGGTTTAACCAAAAATTTAACATTACTTTAGGACCCTGAAATGTTTATACACACATGTACCTACATGTTTATACACACATGTAGGTACCAATCCCCTAGGATAAATTATATATTCTATGTCAATAATTAATGAAGATGTAATGTATTGGAATGCATGCAGTGAAGCGTTAGGTTAGCTGCCTTCTGGCCCACTAGACTAGGTTCAACGATTTATTAGCATAAGAGTAATTCCGTATCAAGTGAATGAAAATTGTAGCACTCGTGAACCTCACCCTCTCGGATTTTTTTCAAATTTGGCTCATTACATGTACTAGCAGAGATAGTGAAAAATCCAAATTTTCAGATTTTTAACTGCAGTAATTTTTAAATTATATGCTTCTGAAATCCGGAAAGAAGCACGATTTTCTGTTTACGTGCAGTTACAAAAACTATTACTAATCAAGCTAGAAATGAGATAGATGAAATAAAAATAATGTTGTAGATTATAAGCTTTCATATGATATCCAACATGAGTAGTTTTAGGTAGCTTGGGATTTCAAGTTCGTGCCATGAACTCTTTGACCTTGAATTTCTCAAAAAGTGCTATTTTTAAAATTATGAAAAAATCATACATAAACTTGCCTATCTTAGCATCATTTCTGAGAAGTTTCATCTTGGGCTGGAAATGGGATCATATTTTGGTTATTTTTTTAAAAAAAATTTATGCCAAGGAAAACTATCAGCATAAATAGAAATTTTAATACACAATTATTAATTCTGTTGGGAAATAACCACTATCATTATTATAAGTTAAGAACAGTGTTATTATACAAGTGGAGGCATAGCCAGGGGGCAGTTTGGGGTGTTGTAACCACTATCGCAATGAAATTTTGTATATTTAACATAGGAATACATAAGTTGTAGCTCTGTAACCCCTCCCATTAAGCCTATACCTCTCCCTTATGAACTTTCTGCCTACGCCGCTACATACAAACATGCTAGAATAAATTAAATTCCGTCCAGTAAAAAGAGGTGGAAGAACAGTGTTCAAGAAACCATAGAAATTCTCCTTTATGACTATAAACAGGTGGAAACGATCTGTAAGCAAGACACTGAGATATTACCCAGGTGCAGTTCTGAGTATTTTATGTTGAAGCCTTATAAATTGTTGCATGTAAAGTGACAATTCAACAGCTAGCATTCAGTTTTGCCTTAACTCTCATAGAGTGAATGTGCACTGCACAGTTTGCATTAAATTTTTTACATCATTATTTTCTGTGTGTGTAATTGTCAGTTTCCACCATGGCTGAAAATGTAAGTAGGTCTATAATTACCACTTTTTTGTTGTAAACCTTTTAACAAGGAAGGGCAAAAAAACATTAAAAAAAAAATCTAAGGCCTGTTGCAAAATGGATGTGTAATTTATGGGACATCTTTGAAAAGGATATGAAAATATGTGATAGTTGTAGAAAATAAATGAATCTGGAAAAAATTAAAACAGAAGACAGCTCAATATCAATTAGCATGCCAGTCCCTAGTCAGGCTGATAAAGACTTTGAAGACGTAGATGTTAGTATAGATTACCTCATTTCCGTAGCACGACCCTTGAAAAGTCACTTATAGTTAAGAAGAGATTCCATACAGCATCATACTGTGATAACTTAATTATTTATTAATTTAAATATATATAAAATTAATATGATAAATAATTTATTAATTTTAGCAAAATAAAAAGATATTTGACAAAGTATTGACAAGAACAAGTAAGGATGTACATGATATTGGGGAAAATAATTCAGATTGTGAAATGCTTAATCAGCTAATAGAAAAGTTTAAAGGAAGAAATCTAAGTGTCAGTGAAAAATTTCAAAATGCTGACTGATAGAATGCAGATGTCTTGCTGGCCATACCTATTACCTTTGTACAGAAGAAATGGACTTGGCAATCACAGCTTTTAAGAGTTACCTTGTAGGAGATCATTGAATAACATAGAAAAAAGGGGACTGAGGCAGCACCAACTTGTAAAAAGGTACAGTTTTTTGTAAATTCACAAGTAAGTGTTTAGAGGATGTAATTTTCTTAAAATACACCTACCTTGGCCTCATCCATCTGTTCCCTCCTCCCCTCAACTGAGGTAAATTTTTTCATCTATTTTAGCATAATATGATAGCACTGTTTCATGCTTTTAAAAATAGTTGTTCTTGCCAAAGTAATTGATAATTGTGGATTAAAATAAAAAATTCCCATTTTTGCAGATGGTTTTCCTTGGAATAACTTTTTTTAAAAAAAAATAAAATCTGTTCCCATTCCTGTCCCAAGATGAAACTTTCCAGAAATGATAAGATGCATAAGTTTATAAGTTTGTGTTTTTCTTTTTTCAAAATTTTAAAAATATCGCTTTTTGACAAATTCAAGCTCAAAGAGTACATGGCACGACCTTGAAATCCCAATTCCCAAAACTAGTTATGTTGGATATCATATGAAAGCTTAGAAAATAATCTATAACAAGGTTTTTATTGCATGCATCCATCCATCCATCCATCTCTCATTTCTAGCTCGAGTAATAACAGTTTTTGTCAGAAAAGTTTTAACAGAAAATCGTCCTTTTTTCCAGATTTCAGAGGCCTATAATTTAAAAAATACTGCAGTTAAAAATCTGAAAATTTAGATTTTTCACTATCTCTGGGTGTACATCTAATGAGCCAAGTTTGAAAAAAAATCCAAGGGGTAAAGTTTTTCCATTGGATCACTTGACACGGAATGACACTCATAATGGTGACGCATTCAGGTAATACAGTGATGCGGGAAGGGGGAGATTGAGCCCTGCATTTCGACATAAAATATACTTTTTCCTGCACCACATCCCAATCTCTCCTTTAAAGGTATTTGAGCCTCCCCCCTATAATTTTTCAATTGCTGTGCCACTGACCTAACGTGTCATTAATCTAGGTTTGGTTCCCAATGAAAAAAAAGTGCTTAAAAACTAACTGCTGGGTGGGGGGGTGTAAAGAATAGTAAATTTGCTGAATATTGAATATTCAGTTCTTAATTGTAAAATTAATACTCACTTTTTAATTCTTTAAAATTATACATTTAGATTATTATTTATATGCCGTATCTTGTTTTTGAATAACATTTTTGAACTTATCAAGATAACAGTAAATTACAAAAAAAAATTACATTAACAGAAAGGTGCCTATTAATTCCTCGTCACCAATACTCTCACTGTACTCTTAAAATTGGTCCAAGGATTTTTTCAGCATAGTCCATCTGTTCAGTGAGCATCGGCCCTGGAATGTTGCCAAAATTAATGCCGATTATATCCCCAGTCATAAAATTATGTTTTCCAGATGTTTTTCTGACCCAGTTCTTTTCCTGGATGAGTACTAGTCTATTGGGGGTGGGGTCCCTCATACACACACTTACTAAAAACATCACTAACATAAATAAATCTTGGCACTGGAATTTATCGAATTCAGAAAGCTTGCAACAGTGAAAATTAAAGAATAAGATGGTTTTCAAGGAAACTCATCTATGGCGGTGGTTTTGCCAAAATGGTTATCAGTTGTTACAAAAAAATTCACATAGGTAAGTCCTTTTCAATACATTTATAAAATTTCCAAGCATACAAACTGTTAATCCATCATGGTGGCATTCGGAAAGGAAGTTAATGCTTTCGATGACCACGGCAGGGATTAATATGCACTTATGCCACTGTTAATGAAAGTGTATACAGTCATGCATTAACCAGTAGGCTGAAGCCTATGGTGCAGTGCCCCTTTCTTCCCCCCCCCCCATGGTTTGAATTCACATGGCCTGAGAAAGTTTAATTTTCAGAAGGTGTAACCACTTGACTAAAATTTTTGTGGCCAATTGAATAATTAATTTCTCAGAAACTTTTTCTACCTATCGAAATTCATTTTTCACATTCGAATGTCATTTCTCTGGCTACTGCATCCCATATTTAAATGAAAACGGTGGGGGGGGGGGCAAATTGGCCTGTCTTTTCTCCTGAGAGCGTAATAACATATAGAATAAGTATTCAGCAATATGAGTGCTCAATTCAACACATGAGTACACAATTCAACACATGAGTACAATGCTAGCTTTAACAATAAGAGGTCCACATTAAAGTAATTTATTTAGTTTAATGTGCAATAAAATTGAGGAAAAAATTCGATATTAGTCCAAAGCATTAAGAGGAGTTGTAGCTCTTATTAAAGACTAATGGATTGTGGTTTTCCTTTAAGAGAATCTAAAGAAATGTTGGGTTCTAATCAAAGCTGTTGAAATGTAATAAGGGATGTATATTTTTTTTATATTATAAAGTCCTGTTTATTGTTGCCGAGGATTATATAGTATAATGTTTATTGGTAAAGATCGTCATGTTCCTTTTATAATTTTTATAATCATTTTCTATATTTACGTACCTTTTTATATCCCATTTTAGATGTTATGTTCTGAGGCATTACTAAACATTGGCGAAGGGAGAGTTGCTAAGGATACCCACTGAAGAGGGGCATGGAAGGCATCCCATATTTGTGAATACAGTGGAACCTGGTGTGACCAGCTTTGTAAATTGACCACCTGGGTAAGGTGACCACTTTTTATAAAATAGAACTTGTAGGGACTTAGTAATGCCTATGCGAAAGTCTGTCATGTATAGTGACTACCTGTCTATGGTGACCATTGCAGTCTATTCCTAAGTGTGGTCACTTTAAGAAGGTTCTACTGTACTTAGAAAATAAAATAAAAATCGAAGTACTTGCCATGAGTATTCAATTAAGGATTTGCAAGGGTGTCTCCCAAAATCATTACGCCTCTGGTTGCATTTAAAGAAATTAGTGGCAAAATATATTAGCCTGTGGTTGGCAAATCTTAAATCTGCCTTTGAGATCCTTATTGGGTCATTGAAATTGAACCTTATTTTCCCAAAAGGAATGTTCATATATTTGAATACTAATTAGTGGTATATAAGATAAGAAAAAAAATTATGTAAATGTTATATTTATTTCTTATCAGTATTATTAACTGCCAACCAGGCCCTGCACTGGCACAGTGAAATCGAATGTTTTGATCACCGACATCCAACTGTCATTTGAAATTTAATTTTAAAATTTAAAATTTTAAAAATTTGGTGACTTCATAGTCTGGCCAATGTTTCATTAATAATATTATTAATTATATATATATATTTTTTTAAGTATGGATTCTACATCCCAAGAAAGTGGGAATATCAAAGCCATAGATCGTTCAAGTGTTCACAGAATATGTTCTGGCCAGGTGGTTCTCACATTAGCAACAGCTGTAAAAGAGTTGGTCGAAAACAGCATTGACGCTGGGGCTACAAATATAGGTAAACTTATCTACTATATATATCATATGATATGGTTTCAGTTAAAAATATTTTTTTTTTATTTCTAAATTTTTTCTAAATTATTTCTGTTATTGTTGCCCACTGGGAAGCTTATCCTGCCAGCTAAGGTATGAGTATGCGTGCGTCTACCGAAAGTGTGCAGACTGTAGACTAGAGACCTTCGCACATGTAACTTGTCCCCTAGATTTTGTATTTGAAGCATTTAAATTGGGTGTCGCTCTCCCAAAAGTGTATATATTTGTCATAGAATTACAATCATCAAGATACAATCCAGTATATATCTCCAGAAACAAAGGCAATATGTTTATTTAAGATAGTATCCACATAGTGACACCTGTTGGCGGAAAAACTTCCACTTCGGAATAGAATGTTTAGGGCCAGATATTGTGGGTAGCGAGACGGGCATGTTATTTCACTGCCTGCTCCCTCCTCGACTGCCAAAATCCCAGTCCTTGAGTTATCCCCTCTCTTTAGGAATTGGTAAAAAGGTATGGTTACTGTTTGGTTAGTCCATGTCGAAGGATGACTGCTTTTAGGGGGCAGGACATCACATTACAGTTATTAATGTTGATATATTTTAGTTTTGTTTGAATTTAAAATGTTGATGAATAATTCTAACACACACATTTCGAAAATAAAATAAATCAGTTAAATTGTTTCTTGTAGTAGTTATTTAAGATTCTGCAGTTTCTTTGCTTAAAAATGTAATTTGCTGTATTTCAGAAGTGAAGTTGAAAGAATATGGTAGTGAACTAATAGAAGTATTGGACAATGGAAGTGGTGTAAAGTCCTGTGACTATCAAAGCCTTAGTGAGTTTTTCTGTATTCAAATGCAGTGGAGTGCCACTTATACTTTTCTCATTTATGTATTTTCTATTCATGGCCTACATCATGTAGCTAAGGTCCTGAGCTTCATTCCTACGCACAAACTTCATTTTTGATTTTTCAGCATTTTTAGTTGGTCGCTTGAAAGATATAAAGGTAGTGTTCTGCTGTATTACTTCATTGTAGGAAGATTTATTATGTTTATGTACGGAACTCCATCTGTCAAAGTTCCATGTTTTGTTCCTTATGATTAATACCATAATTTTACCGCGGCACGAATTTTCATGATGTTTTTCTTAAATTTTAGGGCTTATTCGATTTTGCGAATTTTAAAGTTTTTTTTTACAATTTCACATATTTTAACTCTTATTATTGTCGATTCTGTTTTGATTTTTTGATTAATTTTTATATTTAAATTTTAATATTGCCATCAGAATATTTTGGGTGAAATTTGCTAGAAAAATTTATTTAAACTATGTATGTAAAAGATATTTTGTATTGCTTCACTGTAACCTTGAAAGTTAAGCTCAAGCATTAGAATCCTGTTTATTTGACAAAATGAGCATTAGTATGCTAATGCAAGGGCAAAGATACAGTAACTGAACTTTATGGAAGCATTTTTCTGTCTGAATATTGAGAAAACCCTTTTCCTCAGACTTTTGTTTAGTTTTATTTCCTTTTGGTGTCGATATGTATCAACAACTATCAAACTCATAGTAAGTTTATATTTCTTCCTTTCCATATCAGCAGATAGCAATGTAATTTCGCATAAATTAATTGTAAATAAATTAATTGTAAAAACATATGCTGTCATTAACAATAAAATATATTACGTATATTGTTATTACTTAATGTTGGTACTGGCTTATTGTGTGTAATTTATCAATTAAACTTTATCATAAGCATATATGTTAATAAAAAACAACTAATTTTTGTACCAAATCACACGTATATCCCCTGTGCGATTTGTCGTCAAGACGTGGCAACCCTGTCGCGGCAACCTCCTTTCCGGATTACGTCATCGTGCGCTCGCTTCCCGGCCGCCATGTTTTTTTAAGGAGTAATTACCTGTTATACTGAGTTTACTACCTATTATACTCTTTTCAGATTTTTTTAACAAAAAAAAAAAACTTCTGTCTTTAAGCGTCTGATTTTTTATGGCTTTTGGAATCATTTCCTCCACTTCCTCTTTGTGACGCCGCCTCCACATATACTCTGCGTAGTATGAGTCAAACAGCTTTTCAGCGCCGACATTGCGATGCTGCACTTCCCCCCTCATACCTCCCCTCCCTTCTTCCTCCCCCCCCCATACCTTCTGCGAAGTACGAGTCCAATAGCTTTTCATCGCCGACATTGCGATACTCTACCTTCCCCTCATCTCCCTCAAACCTCCTCTCCCCCTTTTCCCTTCATACCTCTTCCCCCCATACCTCCTCTGACCTTATCCTCCAATACCTCTTCAAACTGCTTCCTCCCATACCTCCACAAACCTCTTCCTCCCATACCTCCTCCAACTTCTTCCTTTGCCCTCTCTCTCCATCTCAAACATATAAATTCCACTCCATTATAAAACAAAAATTTTTAAACGTTCGCTCATCCTATCACTACAACTCACGAACCACCACCGGCAGGAACGGACGTTGCGACACTACAATTACCACGCACGTTTTTAACGCTTCCTAAAACTTTCCCTCTGTTTTAAGAGTATAGCATCAGTTTTGGAGACGAGTTGGCGACAAAACAGGGGATTCATCTGTAGTTTTACATAATTTTGCTACACTACTTGGTAGGCTAGGATCCCCACTATTACCCGCTGTTGCTCTTGGAACCACCTGCAGCTATGATAATCCTGCTATATAGTGCTCATTTAGTAAAAATAATTGTTATTTGTATTACTGTGTGGAAGCAGTTGTTTTTTTTAATGTTAGTGTTACACTTCCTTCACTTTTTTGTCCTTTAATTTTCAAACAATTCGAGATTCTCCCCCACCCCCCCCTTCCCCACAAAATTTACTTTATTTTTCCCTGTGATAAAATTATTGCCCTACATATGACCTCCAAATAGGGCGATACAATGCTACTATCTAATGCTTATTTAATAATGTAATAGTTGTATTACTGTTTGGGAATTTTTTTTAAGTGTTACACTTCCTCCTCGATTTTTTAAAAAAATTCCTGGGAAATTCGCGATTTTTCCCCACGACCATCTGACTGATTTTGCTTTTTTTTTTTTTCGCTAAAAAGTTACTGTCTTATTCATGATTACTCCAGAGTTTAGAAAAACTGTTCCTTACCTATCGAAGTTTCTGCATACTGAATTTTTTTACGTAACCATCAAGTTTGATATATAAATGTCTGATTGCATATATATATGTGTGTGTGCATGTGTAAAGACACCATTCAGTTAATTAAACATAATTAGTATCCTATTGTTTTCAGCGTTGAAGCATCATACTTCGAAAATAGGAGATTTTTCCGATCTCCCAGGTGTTAATACGTTTGGTTTTCGTGGAGAAGCACTCAGTTCCCTTTGCGCTTTGAGGTAAAAAATGTTGCACTAAAATTATGTTCCATATCAAGATGCATGTGCATGTTATATAAATTATTTCTTTATATATTTGTTGTTGCTCGTTTAATGCTGTTACTATTAACTGTTTTGTAGTAAATTGTCAATCACAACGTGCCATCGAGACTCCGATGTCGGAGACCGGTTGGAATATAACCATGATGGACTTATATTGAAGCAGACACCAATGGCTCGAAAGGTAAAACATATGCAATTCAAAACAATATTCGCCAACAGATTCATGTACCATCACCCCCCTCTTCCATGCTGAAAACATCAACTTTCGCCCACCAATCACCGAAGTTACACAGCAATGAGCACTGCCTGCTGTTTACCCAGGAGCACTGCCTGCTGTGTACCCATGAACACTGCCTGCTGTTGACATTCTTTTATCCTGTAGATGCTTTCTGTTGAGAATACTGATTTCAGGTTGGTTACCAAAGTTGCAGCAGCCAGGAGAAGAGTCATTAGTTGTGAGGGTTATGCAGTGAGTCCCATCATGGCGTAAGACCTTATTGACTGTGGGATTGAAATTTAGGTTCTTCTTTACACTGAAGGTCCAATTTGCTAATGCGTCGGACAGTGTCATGATCTTATGGTCAAATTTTCTTATGTTTCTTTTATCATTCTATGTGTTGTTGCAGACAGATTGACCTCTGTTTTGCAGTGGATTGATAATGATGGTTAATGATGTGCTACACACAGTGCTAAATGACTTTTTATGATGAAGAGTGCAATGATTCTTAAAACGTTGTTTCTAAGTCAGGATTTCTAATGGCGCTATAGTGATCTACTGGCGACATGTTGGTTTACAGTGTAGGAAATTTGGGTTTTTGATTGTGATTGTTAGTGATTGCTTGTCGCTTTTCTACTGATCTGTAGGGTTTGATTCATTTAGATGACTGAGGTTCGTATTCTTTGTGGAAAACTTAGGTCCCGTCGTTCACATGGTCATCATAACACGGACAAACAAAAATATTTTAATGTTTATGCAATAAATTTAAGTTGCTTGACCTGACTACTTTTATAAAGATTATGGCCGATTATTTTCTGTTTTTCCTTCTTTTAAGGTTGGTACCACTGTTCTTGTAGAAAATTTGTTTTCTACACTGCCTGTTCGTCACAAGGAGTTTTGTAAAAATTTGAAAAAGGAGTTTGGGAAGATGGTGCAACTTCTTACTGCCTACTGTCTGATTAGCACCCAAAAACGAATAACTTGCGTTAATAACACTGCAAAGGGGTAATTTCTGTTAAAGTACTTTCAATTTTTACATTATTTATTTCTTGATGTATGAAAAATTATTCTTTTTATGATCTTCTCAGTGTGGCCTGTATCTAGTAGTGAATTGTTAATGTTCAAATGTAATATTATTGTGTGGCCATCTTCCAGAAAATGGTACTGTCAGGTTTCCGTGCACCTGAAACCATTTATCTAGTTTCATTCTTACTAGACAAATGCTTGTTTAATACTTCAGAGCTAATTGGTGCATAATTGTTTTTTAAATTAATTTAATTTGTTTACTTTCATTAATACAAATATATTAATCCCCACTATGTTCGAAAACACATACACACGCACACACAAAAAAAACCATTAATGCTTATTTCTGACTTCCTCGAAACACTGTATAATATTACAATAATAACTTTTTGGCTTTGAATGTTACCATGCTGGTAATGTAAATTTTTTGATTGGCCGTAATCGAAGATCATGCATACACTCACAGGAAATTCATAGCAATTGAGCTATATGTATGACATGTTGTAATGGGTTGTCTCTGAAAGGTTGTTAGAAGGGTGGGATGTCATTTCTACAATGTACATAGAGCTTTGCGGGATATTCTGCTATGTTTATTAAAAACACTTAACGTTTCACTCCGTGCTATGCGGAGCATCCTCAGAAGCAATATTCGACCAAGTTTTCCTCTGCAAAAATGCAAGACATTCTCTTGGTTGCTTTTCAGAAAATGAACGATTGAGAATATGAGACGTATTTACAGTACTCTTTCTCTGGCTACCCCCGATTGGATGATTTCTGGATTATGCCCTCTCGTTGGTTGTTGGATGAAGGTTGTCTCTCATTGACCCAGAGGGTGGCGAGTTTAGATTGGCTGAATGAGGCCCGACGTTTTTGTGAATTTTTAGACAAGAATTCCAAATTGATGAAACATTAACAGTCTTCTCTTGAAATTATTGGGACAGTTTTTAATGGCCAAGGCTTCTAAGCGTGGCCACAATACACTAGTGCTTGCGATAACCAAGCTGTCGGGAAAAAAATTTTTTCATGATCAATGGCATGTTTAGCCACCACCAACTTATTAGGTTGTTGCAAATCAACTCAGGCCTCGTTCAGCCAATCTAAACACCATCCTTTGGGCTAGTGAGCGACCTTCAGCCAACAACGAATCAGTGTACATAATCCAGAAATCACCCAATCAGGGGGTAGCCAGAGAAAGCATACTCTAAATATGTCTTATATTCTTAATCGCTCATTTTCTGCCAAGCAACTAGGTGAAAGTCTTGCATTTTTACAGAGGGAAACTTGGTCGGCTGTTGCTTCTGAGGATGCCCCGCATAACACGGAGTGAAACCTTAAGTGTTTTTAATAAACAAACGCGGCGGAATATCCAGAAAAGCTCTATAATGTATATTAATAGACGCCGTGAAAGTCTTCACGAATGCACCTCTACAAACTAGCAAATGAAACAATTTTATGCAAGCGTTGGGCCATTTTTACTCCAATGTTTGCAATGACGAGTTAAAATAATACAACTTGTGCTGCATTTTAGTAATAGGTTACTCGATAATAGATTCGATTGCTATCCCTTCTTTAGAAATAATGACGAAATGAAAATCAAAAGTAGTTTCAAGTAAATATTTTTTTTTCTTTGAATGTAGGAAGAAAACTTTTATACTATCTACAAATGGTGATGCAACGATCCGCGGAAACATCTCTTGCATTTATGGGCCCAAGCAGGTGAGCTCAATATTTTGTGAAAATTTTATCTGAACCAATATATTTTTAATCTTCTAATTATTTAATTTACAATTAAATGTAGACTTTATTGATGTCCTGCTATGTTTTTTCCCTTGCAGGTCAGCAATTTGATGGAGTTTGTTCAAAAAGCACCTTCAGACAGTATCCTCGAAGAATTTAATATCGTTGCCGTTCCAAAAGAGGACAGTTACAGGTACTTCTTATCCTGGTGAAAAACCTTGGTTATTATAACGATCCCACCAATTCTTTTCTAATCAAAGTTTTCCTTTGTAGCCTTCTTAAAGCCATGTGGTGGGGGGTTCACACATTTATCTAACACACCGTTATCCCAGATTTGACTCCCAATTCTACCAAAGAGAAAGCTTATCAAATAACTGCTCATTGTAGTCCGGGGGTGGGTTCCCTGGTCCGTAAGAGGTTCTGATTCCTCTTGAAAACATGTTTTGGTGCAGCATGACTCTTGCTATCCTTGCACCATAAAGCTCGCAAACAATTACAATGTAATCCTCTTACTCCTATTTTTCTAAAATATTTCTCTACTCCATGCACTATCTTTTCCTAAGATGTTCTTTTTATTTCTCTTCCTTCTGGATTGGTTCTCATAACCTTAGCTATTTTATAATTTATTTATTTTTACTTGTTTATTCTTTCTTTTTTTTCCTTTTTATTTCTTCGTTTATTTATTATTCCTATTCCATTCTTTCCATGTGTCTGGGCCATCTGTGGTTTCATGGAGGCAAGAGTGGATCCAGGATTTTATTATGGGGAGGCTGTTCTGTGGGCCCTCCCCAGGAAAATTTTTAGTTTTTTCCTATTTAACCCTGAATGATGGGGGAGGCGATTGCCCCCTCCAAACCTTGCTGGATCCGCCCTTGCTTTTATTTATTTATTATTCCCATTCCATTCTTTCCATGTGTCTAGGTCATCTGTGTTTTCATGGAGGCAAGAGTGGATCCAGGATTTTATTATGGGGGGGGGCGGTTCTGTGGGCCCTCCCCAGGAAAATTTTTAGTTTTTTCCTATTTAACCCTGAACGATGGGGGAGGCGATTGCCCACTCCAAACCTTGCTGGATCCACCCTTGCATGGAGGTTTAGTTCCAAATGTGGCTTATTAAATTACAAAATCAAAAAGATTTTCCTGTGTATTTATTATTTAGATTCCTTGTCTCTTACTTGAAGTTGTTTGAGGGAAGTAATGTTTCTAATTTAAAAATGGCGTTTTTTAGGGTGGGGGGGAACGATGTTTGTGTGTGACTTAAAAGGAGTTTGGAGGAAAGTGATATATCAGGTAAAAATTAGAACCAGTGACCTCCAGTCTAAGAGCGGAATTGATTCCAATGGGAGAAAACTCAATGTACAATATTTACTTAGTAATATCAGGTAAAATTTCAAAGTAAGAAAAAATCTGGGTACTCCCCCCCCACCTAGAGTGGTGTGGTTTGTGTGTTTCATACATTTGAAATATTCATTTAAATTATCGAATAGTATTATAGTAATATCTGTCATTTGGATTTGTGATTAATATCGATTTTGACAATTGAAAATTCACGTAATCCGCCACTTCAGTGGGTATAAAGAAAAAATTAATAAAAGCAAACATTTTATTTATGTTCTATGAAAATTATATTCCATTAATGGAATTGTTTGCAGTTCTTTAAAGCCCTGCAATGGTATAGTGTTAACGCATGCAGATAGACAGGGCATGATCTTTTTTACTGCAGTTCAGGAGTTAGTTCCATTTGTAAAAGAGGTCTGGATTCGTTAGAAAACCGTTGGCTTTGATGAAGCGTGATCCTAACCATCTTTTCATCATAAAACACGAACATAACCTCATGATGGTGCGCAAATAATGCATTGATCCATTGCACCGTTCACCCAAGTTCGGTCCTATTGGTATCATGCAATACGTGATATTATTTCCCCTCATTCTAGTCTGGGGTTCTGTTCTCTAGATAATGTAGTGTTTCAGATTTCTCGGGAAACTGCGGATCCTGGCAAAACATGCCACTGCAATGTAAAGCAAAAAAAAAAAAAAAAACCCTTTATAATACCATCTCAGCTTTGAATACAGTGGTCGTATTTTTCAAATGGTTTAGATTAGAAGTCCCCAAACCATGCTCCATGGCATTGAAAATGAAAGTACGCAAACCATGCTCCATGGCATTGAAAATGAAAGTACGCTTTCTTAAAAAAATAATCCACTTGTCCAGTAAAAAATAAATGGAAAATCCTAGTTTTTGGAAATTATTTTTCATCACATTATGATTACTACATTATTTTCTTAATATCATGTTTTAAATATATTTAAAAAAATCACCTAATGGCCCAGGAAGTAATGCTGAAGGAATATAACTGGGTAATGAATATATTTGCCGTTACTTTAAGAGAAATCGAGCGGTTCGATATCAGCTGATTACGAATACCTCGTAGACATTATGTCGGACTGTGCTTTGAAAATTGCTTTCTAAAGTATGTCATGTTCCAAATTTTGGTTAAATTTAAAGAATGAATTTAAACAACTAGTCGATAAGGCAGAAATATTTCTTTTCCCATTTGCCACAATTTACTTATATGAATCCGGATTTCACGCCTATACATCAATTCAAACCAAATACAGAAGCTGCCTCTACCGAGGCAGCTTCTGTATTTGGTTCCTCTGAACACGATCTTTGTCTGCAACTATCCTCAATAAAACCAGACGTCGACAAACTGCGCAAAACTAAATAACTCCATTCTTCCCATTCAGGGTTCCCATGGGTCCCTAGGAAATCCTTATTTTTGGTTTTCATTTTTAAGGGCCCTTAAAAGTACCTAGTTTTCATCAACAGTCCTTAAAATTTATTTTTCGTGAAACGGGAATGGTATTGATAAGACGATTCAGTCCTGATTTTCTACCTTACATGCTGATATATAGGTGATTGTACATGCATACACACACAGGCAAGTTAAAATATAATAATAAGGCACATAAAGGCAAAAGAATATTGTCATATGATAGTCTGAGGTATTGCTATCTATAGTTAGGATATAAATTTTCTAACGATGACATTTTTTTATGGAACACAAGGAGATCAACTTGTCCTTTTTTAATAAAAAAAGAAAATGGTGATGTGTTTAAAAGTTAACATTTCGTGTTGAATTAGATATTAATTTATTTAAATAAAGCTGTTTTAATTTTTTAATGATATATCCATTTCTTATGATTAAATATGCATATACGTACATGCAAAAATACATGTACTAAGCGAATGAAATAATTTTGTTCATATGCTAGGTCAAACAGGAAGGGGGTGTGTGACGTCCACATGTAAGTTTAAGGGGGTGGGGGGCAGCTCAACATTTGCATGTAGGTGTAAACGAGGCACAAAAGTAAAAAAGTTTTGAACTACTTAGTCGTTCGTGATGCAGTGAAGGTTCAGTATGGTTTTTAGCATAAGCAATTGGTCCTTAAAACTCCTTATTTTTTATTTTGGGAAAAAAAGTGGGAACCCTGTATTAGTTACTACATTTTGTAATTAAAGTAAAACGCTTTTGTTTTGTATATACTGTTACTACTAACTTACATGGAGACCCTACTTAAAGAACACATATTAAAAGTGAAAAAGAATCAATGGCTCCACGGTTAAATTTTTTCTTTAAAAGGATTTTACGGGACAAAATTTTTGGGAGCCACTGGTTTAGATAATTAGTATCCTGCTGCAGCTGTTAGCCCTTACTGTGTATAAGACTAACTTTCTATTTTTCAGAATTGAAGGTTTTTTATCTCCAAGTACTCATGGTGAAGGGCGCAGTTCATCAGATAGGCAGTTTTTCTTCATAAATGGAAGACCATGTGATATACCAAAGGTATAAAAAATATTCTGCATAGCAGTGTTATAATCATACCTTCTATACGACAGGTGGTATTGGATATACCAGGACTGGCCCTTTTCTTATTACAGTAAAACACACACATATATACAGAGAGAGAAGCATGTTTACGAGACAGGTGCAGCTGCCCAAAAAGAATAGCCAATAGTACGGAAACTGTTTAAGTGTTAAAAGTACAATAACTATCGCAAAACCAGCTGTCGAGGCATTGGAACATCAAACGTACGATCACTGGTTCAAATCTAGCCTGAGTTCTTGGCATGTTCTTTTCTTTGTACCGAAAATGTAGGTTCTAATATGAATTGTATAAGAGTGGGGTTTTAAAGCTTAATCATATTTGAACAATTGCGATATGTTTTCTAGTATTATAAAATTTCTAAAGTTTCTTGATACTACTATATACCAGAGATTCTTCGACTGTGGTCCATGGACCCCTGGGGTCCGCGGGACTCTATCAGGGGTTCCGCAACACCCTCTCAGTATTCCACAAAGGTTCGGAAAAATACTGAGATGAGCATTTGCTCTTTAATGCTAAGAATAAATTATGAGGGGACGAAAAATTCTTTCCTTAAATAGTGAAAATTAGTGATGAAACACTAGAAATAAATATGTATGATGCAAATTCCGGGCTTTAAACTTTGAGTTAATTCTTGGGGGTCTACACTGACGAGTAATCTCTGAAGGGGGTCCGCGGTCTAGGAAAGTTAAAGAACCGCTGCTATATACAATCAAACCTTTATTTAACACTAGGTTTACCATGAGTTGGCATATACCTATTTCTACTAAAGGGGTCAAAATTACCCCTTTTGGTATTTAATTAGAAAAAATATAAATTGACCTTCTATTATAAAGTTAAAGTAGAAAAAACGAACCTCAATAAAATTACATCAGTCATAATTAGTTTTTTTTTATTTTTGATATTTTAACATAAAGCATTTTTTACAAATTGCAATTTTTTTTATCGTACGTACTCCACAAACGTATCTTTTGCAACTGCCACAAGTAACTTGAGTTTTATTTTCATTGCAAAGGCCTGTTTGGCATTGGAACTCTCAACTGCATCCACCAACAGCTCATTCAAATTTTCTGATTCAGATGAACCTGTGTAATTAGCAGCAAGTTCTTCTGCTATTTAGATTAGATTTGCGATTATATGTCTTATAAATGTAAGCAAAAATTAGCATATTCTTATAAAATATGGCAAGAATTTTCTTGAAGAAAATTAACCAAAAGTTTTCTCAGAGGGGTCAAAATGACCCCTTGGTAAACCTAGTGTTAATGAAGCCACAAGATCCAGCCAAAAGAGCTTTGTTAAGTGAACAATATATTGAAATCCATACATTGTTCAGCATCCAACAAAAAACTTAGCCAAATGGAGAAATTTTCAAAATAGAGGTTCGAATATAGTTTATAAAGTTTGCCAATACTGGTTTCTTAGTGCTATAAAACCCCTGACATGTTTTATGTTACGTGTACTTCAGAAACTTGAAGATATACATAAAACACAATACAAAAGTATACGAAGTGAATACATATTTTTTTAACATTATGTAATTCTTGATAAAGAATTGATCTTTTCCTACCCACATTTTGATTTTTTAATTATTGACAGATTAATGTAATCAATTAACTTAATTTTTATTAATATGCATGGGGAAAACAACCTGTAATAAAGTAATCATGCATTAATGAAAATATTTATATAAAATTAAAGATAAGTTAAAGGTGAGAACATTGTTTTAAAATTAGCATGATTTGACAAGAAATTTGATGAAAAAATGTTATGAAAAGATACTACGGTTCTTATTGGGTTCAAGTTCCTGAAAATTGTTTTTAATGTTAAAGAACAAATAATAAAAGGTAAAACGATGGGTCTGATAGTAATTAAAATTAAGAAATAAATGATTAAAATGAAGAAGCGAAAGGATTTTTTCACATTTTTAATTTCATGTTGTTGAATTTATTCTGTTTTGCGATACAACCTACAAACTAATGTCTATATTTCCATTGAAACCAGATTGTGTGAGCGAGCATATAAAATAATATAAAAGATATGAACAGCTTAAGAGATTATAAAAAATGCAAGTATGAAAACAAAATGATTTAATTTTTTTAATCAAATTGAAAATAACTAACGTTGAAAATTTTAATATTACAAATTAGTAGTAATACGATATATGTACAAAACAACGTAAAGTGGGTAACATTTTTTTAGTAGTTTTTTTTACTAATTAGTAGATATTAGACATTGTGATATGGTTTTTGTACTCATTCTGAAGGTATTCTGAAATCGAAATCACCATCCTTTGTAATTGGAGCATTACATTGTAGTATGCTAATATATATTGTACTATTCACACCACACACAAATTATACAATGAACCTCTAAAATTATGTGTGAATGCTACACATAAACACTTTTAACACATGATTCTTTTTAACCCAATTCTGTCCCCTCTGCCAGTGGGAACATTTTTAATGTTAAAATATCGGTAAATTAATGAACATATATATATACAGTGAAACCTAATAAAGTGGCCACTTTTGTAAGAGAACTGGTATTGAATTAGCCATGCTTATACCAAAGCCTGTTATATATTGTGACCACCTGTCTATGGTGACCATTGCAATCCAGTCCGGAAAGTGGTCGTCTTAAGCAGGTTTTGTGTGTGTATATATATAGTTATTTATTTTTATTTTATTTATTTATTATTATTATTTTTATTTTTTTTTTGCAGGTTGCCAAAGTCATTAATGATGTCTACCATTCTTTTAATAGACATCAATTTCCATTTGTATGCCTTAACATTGAGTTGCTGAAAGGTACGTCATTGACATTATGTTTGTTTTGGAAAACTCCATGGTGTTTCTGTGTTGATTTTCTGTCTCCGTGAGGAATGTTAGGTCTAAAGAAATATATTTTCTGTTTGCAGATAATGTGGATGTTAATGTTACACCTGACAAGAGACAGATCTTTATTTCTTCTGAAAAAACTTTACTTGCCACAATAAAAGTAATTGCACTTTTAAGCAGTTAATTATTAACATATGAACAATTAAAGTAAGACGTTTTTTAACTTTGATGAAGGGAACAGGAGTTCTCAAAACACATTTAAATTTTACTCATAATTGTAAATTCTACATGCTTTTTCATATTCTTCATTCATTTTTATCCTTCAATTTTATTTTTTTTACTTGTGCTTCCTTTTTTATATCATGTCTTTCTTGATTTTCCTTTTTTTTTCTCCCAAATGTTTTCACTTTTGCTTATAAATTTGATCTGTTTAGTGCGACATCATTATCTAGCAGAGAGGTGTAGTACTGCTGGTCGAATGCTATAATATTTTTTTTTATTCATATACTTATTTTTACCCTGCTTACGAAATAATTTCTTTGTAGACTTCAATTTTGGCTACGTATGAACATCAGCCATCCACTCTAAAGCTTCATACTCTGAATTTTCCCAAAATGAACCATATTGCAGGTAAGCATTTATGAAATATTTTATCTTCTAATTTGTACAGTAGTCTATCATTTATATGTCAACGTAAGGGACCGACCAGAAACAGTGGATGGATTAATGCCAGTTAATGTAATTTAAACCAAAATTGAGTTTAAATTATCATATAACATGAGAATAACAAAGAGAATAAGGAAAACATCAATGATTGGATTTATGTAGGAACTAATTAATTTACTTCAGAATTAATGGATTTACTTAAAAGTACAAATAAAAAAAAAATAATAATAATTTTGAAATGTTAACGTATGGTATTTATAGCTTTTTTGATGTAATATAAAATTAAAACTCAATTATTTTGCTACCTGTCAATGAAAATAGCTTTTTCAAGTTCGTGGAAACTAGGGTGTGTTGCATTCAATGCATCAGTAATCTGTAACCAGCGATGAAGTGTTTCCAAAGCTTCTACCACATTCATAAGTCAGACGATTTTTTTTTTATTGCAATTGCTAAATCTTTGTTTTCTGTCTCCCTCCATTATCATTACCAGATTAATTTGCACTGATTATTTCTTGACTATCCTTAATCTTCACGTAATCCTTTACTCGGTCCTAAGAAAATTAGATCTCTCCTCCCTGCTCCCCACCGTACGGGATGAAATCGTAAACAAGTGCAGGGGTATAAACTGCAAGTGAAAGATATGGCCCTACATATGAGAATGGACTCTGTTCTTCATTAAGAATATGGAGGAAACAAGCCAGGTATGAAGAGAAAGGCACCAATCGATGCAGAATTCCAGTGAGAAGGAATGTCAGGGAAAATAAAGCGAAAATTTTCACAATTCGTAACTTACAGATACCTTTCAAATCTAAGATGCATAAACAAAAATCAAATAACCTTATATCGCCATACCATTGTCTGGAACCACCAAAAACTGACATTAAACCGAGAGAAACTCATAAATAAAAGGATGTATAAAGTGAGAGATTGTTGTACTGTGTTTGCTACCTGTTTTGAATGCTGCTTTTATGTGAAATATTGTGCAACATATATATAATAGGATCCCTCTTTCTTGACACTCTTGCTTTTGATGTTTTGCTAACTCCTCGACAGTTTTCAATCGTACCCTCATTTCCTTCTGCACTTGCCTCGTAGTAGCGTGGTGCTGCAGTGTGTGTGTCTTATACGTGAATAATCCAAATGGCACCGCTAGTGCTTTTGTTTCTTTTTCCACTGGTCCACAGTTTGAGGTTGAATTCTCTAAATGATTGGGTTCGAATTCCGTGGGAAGTTGGCTTAATGCAGCATGATCGTAACTATCTTTCTCACCTTGGTTGGTATAAAATTACCCTTACTGTCCTTGCACCATAAAAATAAAATCAACCAACCGACTTAGCTATCTTTGCACTATAAAACACAGACCTACAGATTCCCTTTCATCAGTGTATTTTTTTATCTCCCTCTAACGCTTTATGGCCACCTTCTAGTCTTTCCAACAGATCTACAAGCTGCTTTCGGCATCTCAACATTCGGTGTGCTGCTGCATGTCTTTTTATTTGTATTTTTATGTCGCAAGGACAAAAAAGGTTACGCTACACTCAGACCTACAATTTTTGAAGAAATTCGAACCCATACTGTCGAAGGGACCAAACTTCAGATGACAGTGAGCAGGAAAACGACATGTATTCTATGACATCATTGGAAGTCGAACCCAGGTTGATGATGCAATAGACGAATATGTTTATATCACACCACTATAGGACAGTGGACCTACATTTTCTTATGGAATCTGAAGGTATTAAAGGCTTCGGAACCGACAGTGAGCAATTTGTCAGAAAACATTTTTTTTGGGGTGTGGGGAGGTTACCATTAGGAATAAATTCTAGATTAATGACATATTAAATAAATGCATTACCTCCATGTTACTGCAGAGTACAGTGCATGTTTCAGGTTTAGAGTGCCTTTTTAGACATATCTTCATTGCACACTTAATTATAGTAAACACATACGGGGTATGATCAAACCAAAGTGGGGGCCCAGGGCCTAGTATTCATTCGGCCCCCCTTCCTACGCTCTTACAACAAAATTATTCAATAAGTAAGTGACAAGTGCAAACCCATGTTATATACAGTATCTGCATAATCAATAGTTTAAAGCCGTTTTCAATGATGCTTAAGTTATAATTAAGGAAAAAATGTAATATTGATAAATCACTAAGTTATAATTTAAAAAACTAGATTTCAAACTGACATCCGAAACTTGCTAAAAAAGATCACGCACAAAATTTGGGGAAGGGGGGGGGGCAATGATATGGGGTGTGTGGCCCCCGGAGGCCCATGCGTTAATCGGGCCATGAACACATACTGTAAGATTTTTGTATGCATTTGAAAAAAAAAAAGTGTGATCCACTTACTTGTGGGGGTTGGTAATAATATGTAACTTTTTAACATATGTATGTTAATTTTTGTGTTACATTTTGCTTTCCAGAAACTAATTTCCATGGCCATTTCTTATAGAAATGTTCGTCTGATTTTATTACTTCGTTTTTAGTGCATTTAATGCATTTACTAACTCGGAACAAAACCTAATTTTTCTTTAACTTTAAACAGAAGTATATACTTTGGTGCAGATTGCCTTTACTTACTTTCTACCATACAAATTCAATTAACCAACCATTGTTATGGAAATAATATTTGCAGCACTATGTACACACGCACACTAACTCTGCCATTTGTGGTATTGACTCCTGCAATGCTTTCATTGCATTATTTATTAATGTATATTTTTTATGATTTTAGTTTGATTTTATAAATCCATACATTTAATTTTTTTTTTATTTAAGTTTGGAATATATTTTAAAAATGTTTTTCAGGACAATCTTTGTCAAACTCTTCTGATGGAGATAATTTTCAAGATGTAAGTAAATTATATAATTTGTGTACTCATTATTGTTTAACTATTAATGAATCTATTAATTATATTAGTTTGAACTCTGTAATTTGGAAATAAACCAGTGGACTTTTATCCATTACCTAATTCATATTAAAGATGTTGGAGGTCTTAAATATTCTCCAGCTGTATGTATATATATATTTAAATGCTTATTTACTGTACCTTGTCATGGAATGTACATGTGTACGATATTTCAAATTACAACATACAAATAAAAATTCTTATAAGCTATCTTTTGGTTAAGCTTAGTTAGGTATTATAAGACTGCTAATAGTTATAATGTATATGTACTACGTACGGGGCTCCTATTACAAAATCCTTGTGTGCTGAATTGTCTTAGTGTACACGTTGAGTTGGTCTATTGTAAAAGCCCTCAGTGTACACGTTACGTACAGGCTATAGTACAGTCTGGGGCCAGTGGGGGGGGCTGATCCCTCCCCCAAAATATCCCTTCTCAAAACGGATTACTGCAGGATTATATTTTAAATTTTTTGTTTTGCATAAAAGTGTACATGACAGTGGAAATTGTTCTTTGATGTGAAAAATTCATTCAAAACATGGATTTTGTGCACATCATGCTTTTAACAAAGGTTTGAGTCTTGATTTACTCTGTAGTAATGATAAAGGAGATTGTAAATTCTAGTGTAGGTTTTAATTAAAAATTTTTAAGAAATTTATTAGTTTGTTCAGATATTTAATATGATTAAATAATAGAGCCTTCAAAAGATCGTTTTTGTAACAAATCTTTGATTTACTCTATTTTTTAATTTTAAAACACTTTAATTATTGAAACAATTACTATAAAGCTTTATAATATATTAAATTATTGTAATAAAATATATTTTGTAATCTTTCATTTACTAAATGTTACACTACTGTTTTAAGAACTGTTATTTGTTTCTGCCAGTTAAAACTGGTTATAACCGGTTTCTGCCACTGGCATGGCAAAAACTAGTTTCTGCCGGCAGAAAGCTAACCCTACTCTCAGCCTACCTCTGCAGAACTTCTAACTTCGGCCACTTTTTCTAGGCCACGAATTGGCCATTGATTGTCGACCATATAGAGAATTGACCGATAAATTTTTCGTTTATTTTGGGCTTTGGCCAAAGTGCGAAGTGGCTGGCCACTTTGTGCTTTGGCTGGACTTCGGGCTTTGGCCATAACATATATAATAACTCTATAATCTGTACAAAATATACACATAAATGACTGAATGTCTAGTTTAGAATTATAGAAGTTTGAAGAATATTCTTTTCTCACAGATTTTTCTCTTAGAATGCATCAATCTCATCTAAGCTAAAGAGATCATGTGATGATTCTTCTGATGTAGGAACTGCATCCCCTATACCATTCAAAAGTAGGTACAAGCCTATACCTTTTGTTTTAACGAGTGAAGTGAGTGGTATGGATAGCAGTCATAGTTAAAGAGAATAAACAGATTGTAAATTTGAAATACCCTAATCTGCATTAAAGAGTAATTACACAGGGGAAGAGACCCATAGGGGCAGAAAATAAAAAAGAGGATGGATGTATGAATTAAGTGCCTGGATGGAACTAGAATAGAAGACAGTTTCCATGAGTGTAGTGATGGGAAACCATGGTCCATGATGGCCACCAACCTCTGAATCAAAGAAGGCACTTGAAGAAAAAGAAACAAGTTACAGAGGTGCCATATTATTATATATATTTGGAATAGGAGAAGACCCATTATTAGAAAAATAGCACGTGGTTTTTTTTGGGGGGGGCTCACATCCCCCCCCAAAAAAACCCATATTTTTAAATATGACAGGTCCTTGGGATCCAGTTTTATAAGTACCCAGTGACACTCCTGAAGATAGGAAAACTATATAGTTAATATATATAGTTAATATAAATAATATATATAGTTAATATAGCTATATAGTTAATATAAATTTGTTTTTAAATATTATAGTTAGCATTAAAAATAACAAAACATTGCAGTAATGGTGACTTCTATAGTATGTTGTAAACTTTGTATGTATTGCAAAATTGAGAAGTGTCTCTAAAAATAGTTGATGTTGCAAGGAGACATACTCTAGATCAGTATGTTATGCTAGTCAGGGGTGTAGTTGAGGCATAGCGGCGCTAAGGAAAATTTTAGGAAATCATACATTCTACAAACGAAATTCTGTTCAAGTTGTAAATAAAAAATATGTGGATTCTACAATTCTATTAAGAAAATTGTGTTTTAGAGCAATGACCCTAAAATTTTGAATAAATCAACTAAGAATCGTGGGAATTTAAAGGAAATTACAGCTTGGAACACAAACTGCATTTTGAAAATAGAAAAAGCCACAATATGTTGCTTGACACAACGAAGGCGAAAAGGCGGACTTTTGGCTATTTTTTCAATTGTTTTCTTTATTTTATTAGCTCACTTCAGAGGCGCATTCACGGTTAGTTTGGATTCGGCACATGCTTTTATATCACATTATTATTATTATTTTAAGCTTATATCCCCCGAAACTATGTGTTGTAGGCAGTGTGGGATCCAGAGGGGCATTTGGGTGGCTTGCAATGCTGGCTCAACAACCCATACATGATGATAATTTCTGTCCCTATCAGATTAATGGGCTATTGTCTGGTTTGGGGAGGGGGGTTCCTGAATCCCCCCCATCGATTCACCCCTGATTTAGAAGAGCACTAGGCTACTTTTTGTTTTAGGACTGAACTACTGATGATAGTGCCCTGGAATACTTCAGGCGTCTTGTAGGAATATCTTAAATAATAAATACAGAAATTGAATAATTTACAAGTTATAATGCCTTCTATGAAGATAGTCAGGTTTTTGCCTTCTTTTTTTTTGGCAATTTATCTCTGCAAAATTGTTTTTCCCTTTTGTGGAAGTATCATGAAAGGAGGACTCTGAAAACCACCACCACTTTAGATCATTAGAAACGAAACAAGATGAAAATATCAATTGACTCAAATTTTCACATGAAAAGTGGGTAAAAACGTTGCGTGTCTTGACCTTCTTCAACACAGAATGACCTTTGCTGCTTTTGCTCCATAAAATGCAACCAACCAATCTCATACTGTCTCAAAGCTGATTATAGTTGATTTGAACTGTTTATATGCTGTTTAACAGTTGTTTATAAGCTGTTTTATATTTTATTTTAAAGCTTAGTATAGCTGATTTGAATTATTTTGAACATATTTTAATTCTTCGTTGAAAGTCAATTCCTAAATACACAATCTATTTTTGACTATGTAAATGAAAATTTCTAAATAACGACTGTGGTTCATTCACTAAGGATGTATATATATTGATTTCTTATAGGTCCTAGATTAAGTGGAGACATGGGCTGTGATGGACACATCGAACAACAGGTAAATTGATTTTCCACATATATGGTAAAGGTAAGGAGTGCATCAGTGTTCTTCTGACAGATGTTGCTGTCCTTCATCAGGATTCAACTGGAGTGAACTCCAAATGAACATGGCATGTTGCCATTTCATGCTATTGTTGGTCACCAACAGCTCTACCCATTGTTGGAAAATAATTTTTAAAAAATTAAAAAGAGATATTATTTATGTTTCTGAATATTTCATTTTAACTTCAAGAGACGAGTGAAATCCTTAATCTTCAGCTAATATATTTGCCTACCAAATGGACGCCATTCACCCTTTTCCCCCCCACTAACCAGCACTTTTGGCCTTCTGATATATGTATGTGATGATATACAAGTTTGTTACGAGTATATCTCATTCAAGAGTTGATCGTGGGATTAAGAACCCTCGTATTTTTACTTTATGACTAGGTAATTTGGTTTATACAGGGTGGTCCTGAACTCTGTCGACAGAATAAGAGGAGTTGTTGGGGACACCAGACAAGGCACATTTGCCCGTATCTCTGTGTCCGCAAAGGGGACGGTTTGGCTGTAGAGCGTAACTACAGTTTATGCCCATCACGTTGCTACGTAGCCAATTGCATGAATTAAATGCAATTTTTGATACATAATTTAAGTGATTGAGCTAATAATACAGCAGAGACAAAGAAATCCGGAATTCCGTTTCCTGATTTTGATCTGTGTTACTGTTTAGTGAAAATAAGCCTAAAACTGCCTTTTTTTTAACACACAGGAAAATAATTGAGAACTGCCAAGTATGTATAACAGGTGAAGAACATCAAAATAAACATTTTTTGTTCAGTGAATTTTTTTCCAAAAATTAGCCGTTCGGGCACTACAGTGAATTTAGTATTTGCATCCACCACATTCAAGGTTTTCACAAATGGCTACAATGCGCCATTTCAAAGATTTTTAAAATTATTTAATGTCAACGGACGTCGGGCTCTCTCTGGCGACTTGTTAAAATTAGTTAAATTCACCAGAATTGTATGTGTAGAATCCATGGTCGCAACTGAAGCGGTGGATTCTGTTCATACAATTCCAGTTAATTTAACAGATTTGACCTGTTTAGTAATGCAAATCATTAAATGGATGTCACCTTTAGAAAGTAGGAGGTTGTGATGGATCGGGATTCTTTTCTCCTAATTCCTTATTTTTATGTATCCAAATTAGAATCATTTTAATGAGCAAATTTTAGTCTAGAAGAGGAAAGACATTGTTGGTAAGTAATGGTTGAATATAGATATGCATATGTGGTTGTATTTAAATGGTTGTGTATTCATTTTCAGTTTCCAAGTCCCTGTGAAAATGACATGGGAAATCATTTGAATAGCAACGATACCATTGGTGATCGCATTTCATTGACGGGTGAAGGTCAAAACAAGGTCATGGCAAATACTCCCATCATTGCCTTAACACAATTGAAAAATGGCAAAACTCACCCTATAAACTTTGCTGTAACTCTTCCGTTTAAAGAAGATAATGGCCTTAATAAATCGATAAAAAAAGGCTCAGTTTTCCGTCAAAGCAGTGTACTGAAATGCGTCTCTCAGTTTTCAAGGGAGTCACACAAGTCCTATAGTTTCGGTGTCAACTCCCCAAGTATTTCCAAAAAAACTCCAGACTCATTGCCGAAGATCCTGCGAAAGAAACAAACACTATTTCCTACTCCCAAAAAACCGGATATCGATCTCATTATACAGCACCACGAACAACAATTAAGACATTGCCAATTTAATATTCATCAAAACGAACCTGTACCCAATACGTCTGAAACTCAAGAAATGGAACTATCAGGAAATGATATAACGATAGATGCAATGAACAATGATGACCCCATCTTCATTGACGAAGTGCAAAAAAGGAAAAGGAAATACATTCAGTTGGATTTTCAATTGGATGTCATCAAGGACAGACTTAAAAGTGAAAGTAAGATTAAAATTCCCATCTTACTTGCATTATATTTTTACATGCAAATTTCCCTATGGTGAACCATGTTAGGGTTTTAAAAATTGCCACCTGCCTTCATTTTCATGAAACAACCCTTATAAGATCGTTTATAATCAGGTATATGTGTGTTTGGGGGACTTCGTTGTTAAACTTTTGTCCCGTCCTTGATAAGCCTATTAACACATCCGACCCGAGCCTCTGAAACCCGTTTTTTGACGAAACCGGAACCCTCATTACACTTGTTTCCTGTGGCCAACCTGGCACACGGATTCACATGAAACCGACCAGAGGGACATTCATGCATGATGTGGATCCACGTCAGCTGGGTCAAATGTGTTAAACAGTCTTGGGTTATAAAGATGAAATTAACAATCTCTTCTATATATTTTTTGCCATAAACTTTATGCATTGTAACTTGTACCTTCGTGATTGTTATTGCTGTCTTCTGGCCCTCTTGTCTGAGTTTGACTTCTACTAAACTTGATATATATTGCGGTTTAGAGGTTGTGTCTAGCATTCTGTGGCATCCGAGATGACCCATAACAAGTCTTTGGGCATAAAACGTACGACCAAATTACTTTGTGACCTAGGCGTCCAGTGGTTATGGCTATGGCTTGTTTTACTTATTGGGTCAGCTGGGTTTCCATACACCTGGAAATTGTCAAGGGAAATCCTTCGTAACTCCTATCTTGAATAGGTAAATCCCCTACAAACGTGAGGCAGTTTGGCCACAACCGAAGTTCAGTTGAAAATTTCGTTTGAGATTGGTCAGAGAATATTGCCGGAAAAGTCACGGAATATTTCTCCCCAATGAGAGTGGAAACTCTGGGTCAGGTTCTATACCCAAAAAGGTTGTGTGCATAAACATGTTATGATTTGAGAAGGAATCACATTCAGTCATCTATCCCATCCCATATAATCTGCAGTGCAATCTGGGAGTGTAATAAATAAAAACAGTAGTTTAGTATGCCAAATACATTCATTTCTATTGATACGTTGTGCTGGAGTATCAGTAAGCTAGTAATAACGCAGCACCTTTATCATTATCAGAAGGTGGTATCTAATTCAATTAATAGATTATATGAACAAAATCATTCATGGTTATGCCACTGATGCAGTAGATTCATATTTTTATAAAACGTTGCATTGGACCCAAATATATCCCATAGAACTATTTTCAATTTCTGCTCTGATTTACAAACTAAAACTACACATTCTCTCTTATTTGCTAACTCAGTTTTCTCTTTTTACTGTGTTTATTCGGGCGCTGAAAAAATTAGAAAGAGGAGGGATAGAATTTGTCTAAACTGATCAAACACCAGGCTCTCCGAAGTTGTGAAATAAGGGAAAAGGAATTTTCATTAAATTTTGTATCAATTTATACATTTGTGCAGAGCAATATATAATATTAATGCTACGGGTGGTCAGAACTTTTTACATTGGCTTATGGGCTCATTTGAGTAACTACGATATAGGGGGGAAATAAAACAAAATTTGACGTATATACTTTGAATTTAGAAGATAAAGGCGTGTGGCTGTTTTTGTACTGGAATTTGTTGATGAGTTGCAGTATCAAATTTTGATTGTTATAAATGAGTCAAAGCTATTCACTATTCGGGCATGATTTCAACTGTTGTTAGTAAAAGGAAAAGAATGGGAGAGGAGATCTATATCCTGTGAACATCATATAGTCTTCTTATAGGAGAAAAACACATTTACAATTTTTAATTTAATTAAAAATTGTAATAGCTTTGTAATTAGAATTGCATAGTTTTTTTATTATTATCGATTGTTTATCCCGTTTAGGACCTCCACATTTTACTTTTTTTTTCCGGGTACCCAGGGGTCCGTAAAATGTGTCTACTGTATATATGTATACATAATGTAGACGAATGAGAAAATAAATGCAATAGTTGTTTCTTAACTAATGAGTGTCATATTTTATTGCATTACACATTTATATGCAGGTTTTTTTTCTGGTAATTTTTAGTTACCCAGGGTGCAAAGCAATCATCCGAAAGTTACAGAAAGTTTCGCTCAAAATTTAATGCAAAAGACGCCGAATTAGAACTGAGCAAAGAAATAAGGTAACAAAAACTGAGTACTTCAGTTACTTTCGATTTTTAACAAAAGGTTGTTACAACACTTATTTCTTGTTATAACACTTGTTATAACTCTTGTTATAACACTTATTTCTCTTACAAGGAACCCTCCCCTCCAGGAGCTTACACACCAAATTTAATTCAGCTTAATGTACCCACCATAAAAACCTTAATATGTAAAAATTAGAAGACATCTCCCCCCCTAGAAATCAAGAAATTAAAATGTAGTTAAAATAGCACCAATTGCAACCTTTTTGGCAATTTGTAGCGAGATAGCTATATCCAGTTCATCAAAAAACATTGAAAAGCGAAGGCAAGGATGTATTCTAAAGGTTTAAAATAAGTCCAGTAATACAGTGATTGTGTTAGTTTTATTAGATTTAAAAATATTAGATTTTGCAAAGGCGTTTTTTTTCTTTAAATTGAAATTCTATATTTTTATTGCTGAAAGTCGCAGCAGAAAACAATTTACTTTAATTTTTATAATCACATTGCAAGTTACAATTCAATTCGTGCATAAGAGAAGCATTTATTTTTATTTTAAAAATTTGGTTGCAAAGTGTTGCTTGCGTTCTGTTTATCCATGTGAGTATAACATGTGAGTAATAAATAAAAACCTAAGTTTTCTTCAAATAATATTTAGGTATTTAAACATTACTTTAGGCTATGTTCATTGCATACTTAACTTTTATACTTTACTCTCCATTCTCACGTTTTATATTCCACTCTTATTCTTTACGCACTGGTCTTACTCTTTTCATTCTACTTGAATTCTCTATGCTCTACTTTTAAGCTTTATGTTCTACTTGTTATGCTACTACTTCCTTTGCTATAGTGTGGTATAGAGATAATCAGTGGTTTTTCCAGGATTCATAAATTGGGGGGGTGTTCAAGATTTTTAGGGGGTGTGGATTAGATTTCATTAAGTTATTTTTAGTAAACACTGTGTGTTTAGATTTCATTAAGGGGGTGTTTTAAAAATCTGGAGGGGTGTTTAGGGGGTGTATAAATCCCTGGAGATGATGCCATGCCAGCAAATCTGAATTTGATTCACGTGCCAGTACTGAGTGTGTGCTGGTTACTCTGCCAGCCATTCAGTGGTAATGTGTTTTCCTAGCATGCCGTTATTCCGAGTTTGATTCCCAGTGGTGCTGGAAAAATGTTTGCTGACTGATCGCTATAGTCTGGAGTTTGGTTCCCTTAGCCATAAGAGGTTTGGATTCCTCGAACAACTGTAAGTCCTCGCACAGCATGACTCTTGCTGACCTTGCGCCTTGAAACACAAGTGCCAACCACTTATTCTGCCAATATGGATCCCAGAGTTTGATTTTCTAGACAACAGATTTGGGTATAGGAAAGCTGTAGGTCCCGTCAGGCTCACCTTGTTTGGTGCAGAATGGCCCTTGCTGTCCTTGTGCCATAAAAATGCAACCAACCCATTGTAGCAGGATATAATCTGTTGTTTCTTTTTTCTTTGGCTACTTAAAAAATGTGAAAAATTATGTAAAATATCTGCTCCATAGTAGTTAAAGCCATGTGTGTGTGTTGGTGGGGGGGGACTTAGATTCAAATCTGGGTAAGTTTGGATGTTTGCGAATGTATTATGTTTCATTCAGTCACTCTGAGCTGTCTATCTTGTTTCAGAGGACTTGAAAAGCCATGTCGACAAATACAGTCATGAAATAATTAACACAGTACAATCTCTACACTCCTACCCTGAACCATTTCAACATATAAAGTAATTCAGCATTTTGGAAGGGTCATTTATATTAGATAAATTACTTGCAAAGGAAGGAATGCTTTCTCAGCACTTGGTGGGGACTGAAACCACAACCTTTTGTTAACCAGTCAAGTGCTCTTTCTCTTTGAGCTACAGCTGTCAAACTCCCCTCTGTGAATGCCGGCCACCAGGCACCAAGAAATTTTTTTTTTTTTTTCAAGTAATTTATCATTTAATATTACCACACCATCGGCTACGATGAAGGCCATTTGACTTTAATAAGAATCATTTATAGTCTAAACATCTAAAAAAAATGACAAGAAATTTTCTATTTAAACCTTCAAATTACTTTTTTTTTTTCTTTAAAGTTCGAGCATGATTGTATAATATATACAAAAAATCATTCAATTTTGTTATTTAATTGCCAGTGTGTTTGTTATTCATCTATTTATCCAGTAATTACATGATTGCATATAAGTAAAATTATCAAAAATTGCTTAGAATATTAATTTAGGAATTTTATCATTGATACTTTTTTTTTTTCCCCACAGCAAAGATATGTTTTCAAAAATGGAAATAGTAGGTCAGGTGAGAATGCTTTTTATGTATATATGTTACGTGTATTTGTAGGTGAAATGGTATTAACAAAACAGAAGCTGAAAATTACTTAATTATTATTCTTTGTAATTGTATAATAGGATGATTAATATTTCTTTAGTTTAACCTTGGATTTATCATTGCCAAATTCCAAGAAGATTTGTTTATAATTGATCAGCATGCTACGGACGAGAAATATAACTTTGAAGTGTTACAAAAAGAAACAGTGCTTGAAACACAAAGGTTACTGAAGTAAGTGCATCTTTCATTACTGCCTTTGCGAATACTTAATGCATGTAATATAATCCATTCCTGAATGCACCTTTATCATAAAAGTTCTGGAACTTTTATTAAAACTTTTATTGATTACAATGAAATATTAAACTTATTAATTAATAGTTCTTGTTCACTTCAAAGTAATCCCTTCTGCAATAGATGCGTTACTGCTGACGTTTCTAGGTATTTTAATAGGCTTCCTCTGGTATGTTTATCAGCTCATTCTTCATGATCTAGAAAAGCTACAATGTCCTTATGCAGTCATTCTTTCGGCATTGTTTTGTTTTTTTGGCTGCGGAAACAAGAAAAAATACAGAAGCTGGGCACATATCAGCGGAATATGAAGGATGTGGAAAAGCTGTCATGTGATGTTTTGCAAGAAATTCGTGAACCAATGGAACAGTTTACAGTCTTACGTTGTCATAAAATAAAAAACTTTATCCAGATTTCCAGAAGGCAGGTCAAGGGTGCCTAATTGTCTCACTATAGATACCAAGTTCCTTAGATAACATGTGTGCTGTGACATGGTGGTCTTCTCTTACCCTGTTCCTGCTGCAGTCTATATTGTCAGCAGTATGTGTTGTTGACAGTTTTCCAGACCTTCGATTGTCTTTCACCAACATTCTACCATTAACAAGCATCTTTTGCCATTCAAATACACAGGACTCCCAATTGGTTTATTTCTTACATAAAAGTCTGTATTACTCCATTTTTTTATCATTTGGTCACTATTTTTTTTTCATGTTTAACAGTTGCTTAATCGGAAATTAGTTAATTAAACGTAAATATTCAGCAATATTCATATGTTTACAAAGGCATTTCCGGAAGCAATCACGGTGCCATAAAATTCACATTGCTGGATGCCTATTGGTCGGAGGTGATGAAGCTACTGGGTGTCTATATTATGTGATGGAGGTACTATTCCAGACAGTAGACACAGGGACAGGATTTACGGGCCCTTAGGAAGTTCAGCATATTCTCTCTCTCACTCATCCCTCATTCTGACAGTTTTCAAAAGCCAATATATTGTTAATCTATTTTTTTTTTTATTTTTTTTAAATATACAGTATGGTTATAATTAAAGCCTTCTTGTTCAAAACTCTCTGTAGTCTGAACTAATAAGAGGAATGACACTAAATTGTACACACATATTATTCAAGAGATAGGGGAGAAGAATTCTGAAAAAAAAAAAATCCATTTCAAAAGTGGGAAAATGTGGAAAAACATAAAAATTAGTAATTGGGATGAATCTACAATTATATTTTTATTTTTTAAGTCGATTCATTGCAAAAACTAAAACTTACATGAATTACCCTAGAATTTTTATTTTAAAATAAAATGAAAATAGTACACCTATATCAGTGCAAAAATTTGTATAAAACACTTTTTCCGTTGAAACCCTTTCTCCATGGCAATTACATTGACAATTTATCCAAGCATTAGGCCAGTAAGATGAGCTGCTATTTTTGTTATATGCCATTCTTATTCTTTTACACATTCTATATCCTAATGACAAGGATACTTTGCTTATAGTCCTCAGACATTGGAGCTGACTGCTGACTCAGAAACGGTCCTTCTCGACAATTTTCCTATCTTTGAAAAGAATGGATTTAAATTTATCGTGTCTGAAGGCAGCATGCCTGGTCAACGGGTGCAGCTCGTGTCCACACCCGTCAGCCAGAATTGGAGTTTTGGAAAAGAAGGTATGACAATTTCACATTTTTTTAAACATGAAATAGCAAAAAAAGGGATTTATAAACTAACTTGTGTGACACTTGTATTACTGGAACACTGTCTAAATAGAGATGGGGGGGAAAAACATTCTCTTTAATGAATGTGTTCCATCAGTTCCACCCTTTTGAGTCGTTCGCTTATTTCCATTCGCCGAGTCATTAACTATATTTATTTATTCCTTGAATGGAAGTAAGTTTGTAAGAAGATAGGATACCATTCTCATTCATTGTACGTACCAGCTTTGTAGTGGCACAGTGTTAGTATGTGTGCCTAGCGTGCCATCGACCATGGTACAGTTTTCAATGGCGCAATAAAAAAAAGAAAAGCACACCAACTGCTCACTGCAGTATGAGGGTTGGTTCCCTAGGACTTAAAGAGGTGTGAATTTCTCTGGAAAAATGTATTCCCCTACAGTGATGTTGTGGCACCAGTCATGCCATTATTAACCCAAATTTATCTTCCAATGGCATTATAGAATCCGTGACATTTTTCTGCGTCCTGGAAGAGTTCAAGGTAAATTCCTTTGGCTACCAGGTTTTAGATCCCTTCGAGAACAAGGTGTGGCACAACATGACCTTTGCCGACCTTGTGCCACAAAAATCCAATCATCATCAGGCACCTTTACTACTAAATAAATAATGGCAAAAATATTAACTTCCCTTGGCAGTGAAGTTTGCTTCCGTGGAAAACGGTAAGTCTCAGCACAGCAAGACCTTTGCTGACCTTGTGCCACAAAAATCCAATCATCATCACACACTTTTACTATTACGAAATAAATAATAGCAAGAAAAATTGTGAATTTTTTGCCCCAATGAGAAAATTAGAGAATGCAAGAATGAGATTTTGAAATTTCGTATTTTCAGTTTAATAGAACTTGTAGTTCTTGCAATAGATCTGGCTTTTTGTAATTGTTATGGAAATAATGAATGTTCAAAGACAAATCTAATAACCACACCATTTTTGTGAGTTTTATTTGCGCTATATATATCATATGAGAAAATTTTAACTGCATAAGGGTTTTTTCTCTTTAGATGTGGACGAATTGATATTTATGTTATCTGATAATTGTGTAAGTATTTTCACATTTTATTGAAAAACTTGATAAACAAAATTTGCCTCTTTTATTAATACACCTAACGTGTTCAATAGATTGGCACATAACCTAGCAGAGCATTTAGTAATGACATCTCATTTTTTAGAGTAAGATGTGTCGCCCATCTAGAGTTCGTCAAATGTTTGCATCTAGGGCTTGTCGTAAATCTGTTATGATCGGATCGTCACTGTCACATCAGACAATGAAGAAGGTAATCTTCTTAGCAATGATTAGTTTTTTATGTAATCATTACTTCCTTTTTAATATTAAATGATTGAATATATGTTAAAAATAATGTTAGTTTGTGCTAACTAATGCTTATTATAGTACTAAGAAAGCACTTATATATAGTCTGTTTGTGGAAAATTGACCAGTGGTATCATTAGAATTCACGGGAGCTGACGTCACAAACGGGTTGGTTCATTACAGCAGAGGGGAGGGCGTCATTTAATAATTAGTTCTTTGTGCACGTTTATCTGCACGAAAAAACAGTTATGAAATGACACCCTTCCCTATACTGTAGGGGTCTTTAATCCGTGGCCCACCAGCAAAATTTCCATGGTCCGCAAGCTTGTTTTAAGGTTTTAAAATAATTATACGTTTTAATAAGTTTTTCTAATATTTTAAAATAAGATTTTTAATAATTTTAAAATAATAATTTTTAAAATAATTACAAAAGGATAAATGTAGAAAGTTCCAGCCTAATTTTCACAATGAATTATGCATTCTCTGACAAAGGAAGAGAGGAACCCAGACGCCAGATATTTAGTTCTCACCTAGACGAAACAAACGAACAATGGAGCTCAATGGAGGTCTGCCAGCAGACAGTGTTTATTTCGAGCGTTCAGAGACCAGATGCCTGGTTACTGGTTTAAATTCTTTAATCAGCAGATGCGCTTGGTCTCTGAATAGGGTAAGTGCAAAATGGCAAGCAGTGCTAGAAATAAGAAATTGATGAAAAAGCGTGATTTTTTCAAGAAAGATGGTCGTCCCATTATTTTTTTGTTGAATACAAGAATAAGGCATTTAGCTTTATTTGCAAAGAAAGTGTTGCGGTGATGAACAAATATAACATCAAGAGGCACTATGAAACGAAGCACAGTCAAAGTATTCTGAATTGGAGGGTCATTTTCGCAGCGACAAAAATTAATGAATTAAAAGCTAAGCTAAATTATCAGCAGTCATTAATCCCAAAGATTGACAAAAAATCGGAAAATAGTGTTGCCGGTGGCTACATGATAGCTGAAAAAATTGCAAAACGTGAGAAGTCGTTTCTTGATGGAAAGTTTGTGAAAGTATGCGTTCACTGTGCATTCGGTGTAGTTTGTCTGTCACAGGCTCAAGTTGTTTCGGACATTAGCTTGTCTGGTGTGGCAGCAGCAAGGCACATGGGGGATTTAGCTGCAAATATATTTAACAGTCCCAAATCGAGGTGCAAAGAAATTGTATTTTATTCAGTAACGATGGATAAATCCACAGACTCAACCGATACTGCACAAGTATCCATTTTTATTCGTGGAATTGAAAGACAGTTCACGATTGTAGAAGAATTAGCCAGAATAATTGCTCTGAATGACACGGGCTTTAGATTTGTATTCAAGTCTAAAAGATACCTTGGGACACTGTGAGCTAGACTTGACCAACATATCAGTCATAACTGCAGATGGTGCGCCTGCTGTGTCCGGAAAGAAGGGAGGAGAGACAAGTTTAATAAAATCTGACGCCAAGGGGTACGGTAATACGAAGATAATGGCTTTCCACTGCATTATCCGATGGATAATTTCATCCAGTTCCCATTAAATATTATTGCTCATGAAATATCAAGGCCTTTAAACCTACATCTTTAATAATCTTCACTGGGGAATTCGGCTGGAATTTAAGCGTGACAGGGTTGTTCGATTCACTTAAAACTTTGGAAGATCTCAGTATGTGTGCAAATAAATGAAAATCCGTCTTTCGCTAAATCACCTCTATGTGGGGTTCCTCAGGGGTCGACATTGGGACCTTTGCTTTTTATTTTTTATATTAATGATCTTTTTTTTCTGCCAACTCGATCTAGAGTTCTATGCTTTGCCGACGACACAAGCATCTTTTATAGGGAAAGGAATCTTGATGTGCTGTTTTCACTTGTAAATAATGATATTGATATATATATAAAATATTTTAGAGATAATTATCTCTCACTTAATACAAAAAAAACCAAATGTATTCTGTTTTCAAATAAACATAACAAAAGCAACTACTTATGTAATACCATAAAAATAGATAACGATATAGTTCCGTTATCGCAGGAGACGAAATTCCTTGGAGTTACTATTCAAGCCAATTTAAAATGGGATACACACATTAACCTATTGTGCTTAAAAATTGGTAGATTTTTGGGAATATTGCGCAACATTAGTATTTATATACCTATAAAATTTTTGATCAATCTATATTATTCTTTTATTTTTTCTCATCTTTTTTATTGTTTATCGGTCTGGGGATACACTTCACAGGCTAACCAAAGTAGAATTTAGTCATTACAAAATAAATTCTTCAATATTATTAACCATAAATTACCACAACCAATGTCGATCCGTGAGGTTCCGCAAAGATTCAATTTATTAACTTTTAATCAACTTTTAAATTATAAAATTTTGTTATTAATGTTTAAAAAAATTAAAAATACTAATCTATTCCAATTGATTTACAGCAACCTACACATAACTATCCAACAACAAGTAGACATAACTACAGACCTCAATTTTCTCGTCTGGAGCTGGGTTGCCACAGAGTGGGTTCTTCAGGTCCTAAATTGTGGAATCAGCTGCCTTCTAATATAAAAGAGATAAATTCCTATTCTAAGTTTAAGTCTTTAATCCGGATCCTCCTTACTAATTCTATTTAATCAATCGCATACTTAATTTAATTTTCGCTGATGTTTGCGCAGTGATATCCCATGGGGCTGCTTTGGCTATCTGGTATCTCCTGGGTGGTGCAGGCTTTGTCAGACTACGTCTTTACCTGCGCTACCCAGGCAGACATGAACAAAATTTAATTTCGTGGTATATAAATTAATGTATTTATATTTTTCTAATTAATTTTGATGTATTTATATTTGTATAGTTATTTTTAATGCATTTATATTTGTATAGTTATTTTTAATGCATTTATATTTTTATAGTTATTTTAATGCATTTATATTTTTATAATGTCATGTGAATATGTTTTCGTTACTATAATTAAATTAAAGTGGCATTAGATTGTAATCTTAATGTATATATTTTTTGTTCATGTTGCTGCCTAAATAAAGTTGCTAAAAAA
>QLNU02015003.1:111070466-111084886 GCA_006491805.2 Dysdera silvatica | reverse complement strand
TTTATAAAACCTTCACATCGCCTGCAGAAAAAATTAGATGCAGCTCAACCAAGAGAACAAGCTGGATTTCGAAGTGGATTCAGTACAGTGGACCATATTCAAGTATTAAGAGAATTAATTGAAAGAACACATGAATATGAACTTCCATTGTGTGTTGCATTTATTGACTATGAGAAGGCCTTTGACTCTATTAAAACATCAGCAGTCATCAACTCTTTAAGATCAACAGACATTGAGGATGTGTACATTGACATGGTGAAACGTGTGTATAAAAATGCAAGTGCAAAATTTCGGTTACATAAAGATACCAAAACTATCAAAATTGGTAAAGGTGTGAGGCAGGGAGATACCATTTCTCCAAAACTTTTTACTTCAGCTTTACAGATGATTTTTCAGCTGATAAATTGGAATAACAAGGGAATAAAAATAAATGGTGAATATTTAAATCATTTGCGGTTTGCTGATGACATTGTTATTTTTTCAACGAACCCATTAGAACTCCAAGACATGGTACAGGAGCTCTCAACTAGAAGTAAAGAAGTTGGACTCAAGATGAACCTACAAAAAACTAAGATCATGTTCAATAATTTTGTAGAGGAAACAAAAATACAAGTTGACAACATTGAGCTAGAAATTGCTGATTCATATATTTACCTTGGCCAGCTGATTTCAATGGATGGCAACATTATGAAAGAACTCAACAGACGTATTAAACTTGGCTGGAGTGCATTTGGAAGAAACAGTTTTATCCTGAAGGGGAAATTGCCTTTGTGTCTAAAAAGAAAGGTCTTCAACCAGTGCATTGCTTTGTTTGTTTTTTGGTTTTACGGCTCAAAGACTACAGTGGTCATGCTGCGCCGGGACCTACTGTTTTCCGAGGAATCCGAACCTCTTAAGGCCTGGGGAACCAAACCCCGGACTACAGTGAGCAGTGCGATCTTTATGAGATCTCTGAGTAAGCGTTCTTTTTGCACTGCTGGGAGTCGAACCCGGATTAGCCGCGCAATAGGAGAACGCGTTACCACACTGCGCCACCACAGGCCAAAATGCCGTCCTTTATGGATCAGAGACATGGAGTCTAACAGTTGGAGCAATACGAAAGTTACAGACAACGCAAAGGAGCATGGAGAGGTGCATGCTTGGAATAACTAGGAGAGATCGAAAAAGAAACACTTGGGTGAGAGAGCAAACTAGAGTAGAGGACATCATTGTTAAAGTAAAAGGGCTGAAATGGCGATGGGCTGGGCATATTGCAAGAAGAACTGATCAACGATGGACAACAGAAATTCTGAACTGGATTCCAAGAGACCACCGAAGACCTAGAAAACGTCCTCAAACTAGATGGGTGGATGAAATAAGAAAACAGGTTGGGGTGACGTGGAAGCGAATTGCTCAGGATAGACTTGTGTGGAAAGCATTTGGAGAGACCTTCATCCAGCAGTGGATAGATAATGGTTGAATATGATGATGATGATGATGATATATATAACAAAAATGATGATATATAGATATAAAAATTTTTGTGATAGAAAATATTGAAAACCACACTTTTGTGAAAAGTTTGTAGTAGATTTAAATTAATGGTTACTGTACCGTTTTAAATAGTTCTAGTTACCATATAGGACACAAAATTTATGTGATTTGGAAGGTAAGAATTTATTTTTTTACAAAAACTTTTTTTACAGCTACTTTTGGTAAGGGACCCTTTTAAAAATATCATATGAAAATTACAATTCAATCTGTACATAAAAAAAGCGAAGGAGAAAAAAAAAGAAAAGTGGGGAGGCAGGACTAGATTTAGAGTACGTATGCCCTGGACACGCATTTGACTCCCTCATTGGTATACTAGGGGGCTAACCACCGGGGCTAACCACCCTAGAAAATTTCTTCTAAGCATCAAGGTATATGGTTTATATCCTCTAGGAAAGTTAGCTCCCTAGACTTCGAAGCTAGTTACACCCATGACACCTCTCCTGCCGTACTAGCAGAAAGAAATAAAATTCTGTCCTTCCGCCCCCTCAAATGCGACGAAAAATCGCGGAGGATAGGGAAGGAGCGACATTTATGGTTAGCCTACCTTATATGCATTATTATAAGATATAATAATGATATTTTTATAAATAAATTTAGTTTATTTGACTACTTTTTGTGATATTGGGGGAGGGAGCAAGGGCGGACACAGAACAAAATTTAAGGGAGTGCAAAAAGCTCGAAAATTTCACTTGTAAGTTTAGTTTTAAGTATTTTTTACTTGAAAATAATAATTTTTAATGTAAATTTATTATTCTCAGGGGGATGCATGCCTCCTGCCTGGATCCGGTTTTGAGGGCAGAGTTGTTTCACACTATTTTTCAGAATTTGATTCAGAAAAAAAAAAGGGTGGAGGGTGCCTTCTCCGGGAGAGCTGATCTTAGGGTAAATAATTTGCAATTAAAAAAAAAATCCGCAGCCTCTTACGCCCTGGGCAAGTGCCCAACTTGCCCATTTATAAATCCGGCACTGGTGGGGGGAGGCACGACTGTGACCCACAATGTCGATTTAATGACCTTTTCTTATTTCTTGAATTTTCCTTGACTTGGTGGGCATCCTACTGTAACATAACAGTTGATTATAAAGTAGTGAATATTGCAATACATGCATTAAAAAAAAAAAAAATCAATATAAGAGCATAATTTAACACGAAAATATGCATAACATGATTCTACAATCCATAAACATAATTTGACAGGCAACAAGTTAATACTAGTTTTGATAACTTAATTTTCTTTTGATAAACAATCAGCATCAAAAATCAGAAATGCAGGTAAAAAAGAATACACCAAAAACCTTGTGCACATTTTTAAAATATATAAAAAAATATATATATATTAAGAGTGTTAAAACTTACACGAATATGAAAACATTTTAGAGTTGGACCCATGTATAACAAACCAGCATGTAACGAGTTTCTGGATTTAGCAATAAAAATATGGATTTTGTTTGATACAATATTAAAGCACAATACAATTTAATCACTTTGAGTGAGCAAGAATTTTGCATTCCCCACATTGAAAGAAGAAAAAGAGTCAAGCAGTTTGATATCAAAAAGGGAATATTTGTCTGCTTATTGTACAAAAGTTTGTTGAGAATTTCTTTTGTGCCATTAAGATACTCCCAAATGCAGAACAACTTTTACTATGTATAATCAATTGGTCTTGCTGGATACAAAGTGCTGTTATGCAACTTCTGTTGGAAGACTGTAAGGAAGGATGTGAACATTCAAAGCCCATTTATAATAATACGCTGTTCATTAAATTTTAAGTGAACTCTAAGTTAAATATTATTGTAACAGTGGTGGAAAACTGAACTTTGCTCTTTGTATCACCTTTGTAGCAGAAAATATTGCTTTTTTTCATAGCAGTAAAAAGTAGTTTTGTAGAGGTTGGACCAGAGCCCCAATTAACGTATGGGCCTTTTCCCTAGGGCTCCAAATTTTGCATTTGTATGTTTTTTTTGTTTTTTTTTTAAATTATTTACCACACAGAATTTTACAGTGTGGGGAGAGTTCAAGTATTACGTAAGCAATATTTTGGCCATTTTATACCCCCTCCCGGTAAGCAAAAATTAACATTGGCTAACATAGGAAAATAAACACAATAGCAACCTCCTCCCCCATAGGAGCTTACATAATACTTGAACGTTCCCTCATCAGCAAGTTTTTGTTTAATTGAATTATAGCAATAATTTATGTGTTACCGTTCAAATAACTTCAAAATCATTTGAAATAATATTAACATATTGTTTATGCATATAACAAGTGTCCATACTTTTTAATTATTTTAATGTTGTATATATGAATATTTTTGTTGAATGTGTTGGAGTCCCAAATTAATACAAGGCCCCATTTTGCCTTAATGTAGGGGTCTTCAACCCGTGGCCCACCAACAAAATTTTTGTGGCCCTCAAGCTTGTTTATGGGTTTTAAAATAATTACAAAATAATTATACATTTTAATATAAGTTTTTAAAATATGTTTTTTTTAATGATTTTAAAATAATTACGAAAGGATGAATGTAAAAAGTTCCATCCTAATTTACACAACAAATTATGCGTTCTCTAATGAAGAAAGAGATTAACCCAGACACCACATATTTACTTCCCGCCTAGACAAAACGAATGAGCAATATGGCTCAATGGAAGTCTGCCAGTAGACTATGTTTATTTCGAGTGTTCAGAGACCGGATGCCTGGTTACTGGCTTAAAATTTTCAATCAGCAGATATGTTTGATTTCTGAATAGGATAAGTACAAAATGGTGAGCTGCGCTACAAAGAAGAAGAAAATTGATGTGAAAGTGCGATTTTTTCAAGGACGATGGTCATCTCATTATTTTTTTGTTGAATACAAGAATAAGGCAGTTTGCCTTATTTACAAAGAGAGCGTTGCGGTGATGAAAGAATATAGCGTCAAGAGGCACTATGAAACAAAACACAGTGCAAAGTGTTCTGAATTGGAGGGTCATTTTTGCAGCCACAAAATTAATGAATTAAAAGCCAAGATAAATTATCAGCAGTCATTAATCCTAAAGATTAACAAAAAATTGGAAAATAGTGTTGCTGTTAGCTACATGATAGCTGAAAAAATTGCTAACACGGGAAGTCATTTCTTGACGGAGAGTTGAAAGAATGCATTCTGTGAGCAGTCTGTGTACTTTGTCCGTCATAGGCTCAAGTTGTTTCGGACATTAGCTTGTCTGGTGTGACAGTAGCAAGGAGTATGGAGGATCTAGCTGCAAATTATTTAACAGTTTTAAATTGAGGTGCAAAGAATTTGTATTTTATTCAGTAACGATAGATGAATCCACAGATGCAATCGATACTGCACAAGTAGCCATTTTTATTCGTGGAATTGACAGGCACTTCACCATTGTAGAAGAATTAGAGTAGTTGCTCTGAATGACACAATACAGGCTTTAGATTTGTATTCAAGTTTAAAAGATACCTTGTGATACTGTGAGCTAGACTTGACCAACATATCAGCCATAACTACAGATGGTAAGCCTGCTATGTCCGGAAAGAAGGGACGAGTGACAAGTTTAATAAAATCTGACGCCAAGGAGTGTGGCAATACAAAGATAATGGCTTTCCATTGCATTATCCACCAAGAAAATTTCGGTGCGAAGTCATTCTCAAATTTTGAATATGTGATGACTGTATTTGTAAAATTGGTGAATTTTATCCGCTCGAAAGGTCTCAACCGTAAGCAATTTCAAACGTTTTTGAGAAATTTGGAAGCTGAACATGGTGACGTGTATTATGCAGAAGTACGCTGGTTGATCCATGGGAAGATGCTTCAGCGCCTTTTTTCTTTGAAGGACGAAATTCAACAATTCATGGAATTCAAAGGAAAACCCATTCTCGAGATGCATGATGAGAAGTGGTTAAGAGCCTTTGCATTCCTTGTCGACATTACTGGTCACCTCAATGAATTGAATCACCGTTTGCTTGGGAAAGATCAACTTGTTTATAATCTTTGTAATTATGTGAAAGCTTTTGAGACCAAACTAAGCCTGTGGGAATGACAACTACAAACTACATTCACTTTCGAACATTAGCTAAGTTAGGAAACGGAAGTAGAATATGGAGCTCAGTAGATTTCGTACACTGCATTTCAAGTTTGAAAGAGGAGTTTAAAAGCAGATTTTCTGACCTCAGACAGAACAAAATTTCCATGGCAATGTTCTCCTCGCCTTTCCTTGTTGACATCGAAAGTGTTCCACCACATTTGCACTCAGAGTTTGCAGATCTTCAATGTGACTTTGCAGTGAAATGCAAGTTTTTAGAAGTTTCAAAAATACTTGATTTTTATTCCAAATATGTGCCTGAAGAAAAGTATCCAAAAATACGCAAACATGCATTCTTTATGTCTTCTATCTTTGGTAGTACACACACACACACACACACACACAGTCAAATAAAGCACATAAAATCAAAGACAAGAACACGTTTGACGGATCGACATTTGGAAGACACTTTGCGAATTGCGACAACGAATACTACACCTGATATTGAAGCTTTGGTAAAGCAAAAACAATGCCAGGTTTCTTATTAAAACTGCAATGACATATACTCCTGCTGTAGTGTAAGTACCTTACTGAATTTGGCTTGTAATATTATATACTAGTACTGTACTTTGTTAAATCATCGTAAATAAAAAATATCAAGTATATTAAAAAGATTCTGAATATATATATATAAAAATGCTCCAATGAACTTAATGCTTAGTATTAGAAAATATCATATACCATTAAAATACAAGTAAGCTATTAATAAATAATTTAGACGAGTGGCTCGTGGATGCTTCGGAATTTATTGGTGTGGCCCTCGGTCCTGAAAGGTTGAAGACCTCTACTCTACTGTAATGAATCAACCCGTTTGTGACGTCAGCTCCCTTGAATTCTAAGGGTACCATTAGTCAATTTTCCCCGAACAGACTATACTTGTCTTGGATTCACACCCTATGATGGCATGGTAATAACACATTTATCTCTCGTGATGCTGACCTTATTTTTTGTTGCCATGGTACTTTAGAACATAGATTAGTGAGAATGAGTTTAGTGTTTCTGCCCACGGTAGTTTGGGGTTTGGTTCCCTAGCGAACAGAGGTTCGCTTTTCTCAGAAAAGAAATATCTCCTTGGGTTGTATAACACAAACAAATAAATTGGTTCTGTGGGGAGTTGGTGTTTATCTAACATGTAGTTATCCTAGTTATCCCAATGGTGCTAAAAAAAAAAAAAATCGCTTACCGACTAAGTGCTTGCTTGTCGGAGGTGGTTCCTTTAGCGATGAAGTTTGAATTTCTCGGAAAACAGTAGGTTCTGATACAACATGACTCTAGCTGTCTTTATGCCGTGAAACTTGCAAATATACTTTCTCAGATTCTGTTCACAGTTGGTAAAGTGTATGCATTTCGTTGTATTCACTAGTATCCTCTTCAGCTTTTCTTCCTTTTATCCATTAGTTTTATTGTACAGGGACAGCAATGGTCATTCTGTGCAAAATGGTTAGTCCCTGGGGGGTGGAGATGCGTCTTTTAAAATAGAACTTTTTTAAAAAAATTCTCTCTACGTTTAATTCATGTCCTATATTTTGTGGTCTACCTCCTATTCACTTTTCTTAAGGGTTCCAGGTCTTATGCTTGTTTGTTAACATCATTCTGTGTCTTTCTGGGTGTATGTTTTATCTAATTATATTCCTTCTGCTTATATATTTCCGTCACGGATCTTTGGCCACAGATATTTCACAATTTTCATTGGTGTGGTATTGGAAAGAAAGGCCCTTGTGGTGATGACGTGTCCCATTGATATACACCTAGTATACTGATAATACGAGTTTCACTTCCCAACAGTTTAAAAAATGCTTACTGACTAACTGTACACTGTAGTTTGAGGTTTGGTTCCTTGGTTCAAATTCTTTATGGAAAATGTCCATTCCCCTACAGTGGTGTAGTGATGGCATATACACCTATTGTACTATTAACATGGGTTTGACCCCTCATGGTGTTGTAAAACGTGTGCTGTTCTTAGTTTGGGGTTAGATCCCTTAGCAGCCAAAATTCAGGTGCTTCGGAAAACTGGAGATCTCAGAGCTCAGATGACCTTTGCTGTTCTTGCAGCATGAAAACATGAGCGAACAATCGAAAAATAAAATTCGAATTTGAAGATATTATTGCCATTATGCTTCATAAGCCATAGTGAAGTGGGTAAATACAATGTGACTTGAAAGTTGCACTAAGCTGGTAGTGTTGACTCAAATGGGCAAATTAATTGACTGAAATTGACTCAGTCGTTAGATAAAAATTATGACAACAATTTTGATTAGTTTTGATAATTGTTTTATATTGCAGCTTGTTTGCCATATGGGGGAAATTGAACAACCTTGGGTGAGTACTGATTACATTTCATTGTTTATAGTTTTTATATTTTATCGAATAATAAAAATTATAAGCGAATATCATTATGGCATGATGCTTTGGGTCTTAATAATCACATTATGACATAAAAGGGGATTATCATGTTACCAGACAATCGAACCATTTAAATTTTGTGTATTGGCCAACCAGATCAAATTGTCTATGCTGTTGCTAATTTTTTTTTTAATTAACAAAGTATGAATTAAACAAGCCAGACAAAACAGCCAGATATTCAAATCGCAGTGCTCCATGTTATTGAAGGTCTATTACAACATGTCCTCTACAGATAACTGTGGTGATATTACTTTCCGAGTTTTCTAACATTCAAAGTTACTGTTTTAAGTCTCTTTGCATCACAATGGATAATCAAATGTCGTGTTTCTGTATAGAATGACTATGTATGCCCGTATCTTGTTTGGTGCAGAATGATTTTTCTGTCCCTCCACCGTAAAAGTACAACCAACCAATCTATATAGAATGGGAAAAAAATGTTTTTTTCAGGGTGGGGACTGCCTAATAAAATACCCTCTCTGGTACAGCAATAAAAAAATTAACAGTTTTGTAAGTTTCATTGTTTCACCCATCACAGTGGCAAAAACTAAACTGCTTTTAACAATTAATTTACCTGCGCTCTATTATATATACATATTCCTGCTGTAACTGGTTAAGTGTGTCTGCTTATAAAATAAAGGTCATGTTTTTGTGAATTGGATACAGATAGTCAATTAAATCAATACAGGTAGTCAATTTAATATAGGGAAATCAATGCACAAAATAACTTTTAGGCAATAATAAAAATATTTATGTTGTTACTGTGGAGCAGGTATTTTGAGAATGTCAGCTAAATCGCTTATTTATTGTGATGTCGGATAGCTGCTCCCGCAGCTTGTGTTTCAATTGTTCACGCCAGTAGTGGTCAAAGACATGCCATATTCAGGGGTTTTTCGTTCGTAGCTTCGTTTCTAGCTTAGATTTTCATTGTGTTCAGAACTGTGATCCAGACTCGATAACTTTATTAAAGGGTGTTAATTTGTCGACTGTTCAAATGACCAGTTATGGTAGAAAATCGAACTATAGGTGTTTTTCAGCAAAAAGAAATTAACGGAATGATCAAAATAGAAAAATTAAGATTAAATGGATAATATAAAAATTAGTATAAAATCAAAAGGACAAAAGAAAAAAATGCAGAATTTTGAATCAAATTTTAAATCTGGTTGTTTGACCAGGAATGGTATGTTTAATGTTAAAATACCAAGGAAGCATTAGGAAACTGATTTTTCGAACATGCGTTCATGTCAATATTTTCTGAGGAAATTTTCAAATTATCTTTGTTGCTGTGATATGTAATCATTTTTTTTTTTTTTAATTTAGAATTGCCCCCATGGTCGTCCAACAATGAGACATCTTTTCAATCTAAATTTTCTTCAATAGATTGGATTTAGAAACAGATTTCGATTTGCAAATGTTATTTACAGATTTTTTTTTCCTTCCAAGTCCACAACATATACACATGTAATGTTTTTTTTTGTATTACATATATGTCCATTGTACATCATCAATTAATAAACGATGTATATTTTTATCAACTTGTTTTCATATTGCGTAATGTTTCAAATAATTTTATCTTCATCTATCCTGGGGAAGAACTGTTGTGATAATGTGTCTTCAGTCTAGGTTCGACTCCAAAAAATATTCTCACTAACTCTCACTGTAGTTTGGGTGTTTGTTCCCTTGGTCTTAAGAGGCTTGTATTCCTTGGAAAACTTCAGATCCCAACGCAGCATGGTCTTTGCTGTTCTTGCACGATAAAAACATAAACTTCAAGGGCTGCAAATTATATAAAAACACAATGCATGGGGGGGGGCTGGAATATACATTGCAGTTCAGAATGCACCACTTGTTCACCTAACATATGTATTGACATGCACTAAATATACTAAGTGCAAGTAAATGTATAAATACAAGTTGCATGGACTGTATAACACATGTTCACTTGTCTAAACTGTGGGTTAAAAAAAAAGCTTTTGAGGTGCAAAAATGTAATTTGCATAGTCTAAATCAGTTTTTTCACCTAAAGATATATTTCCAAATTTTGTTTAAACTAAAAATTAATCAACTTTTTTTAATACCAAGATGGCATGCTATTAACGGTTTCCTCCCCTTCTTTCGGCAAGACCAAACTATATTTTTTAAAGAGAAAAAACGATGTTCCTAAGCCCAGTATTGAATGCAGGGACCTATGCAATGACGAAAAGTCAATGTCTTCCTTAATGCCCATGCATTGTTAATTGCACAATGCAATTGCAATGCACAATGTTAATGCATTGTTCTTCAAGCATCACCCAGGATTCGGTACAGTGAATAAAAGCGTTTTACAGTTCATGACAGTAGTCAAACTACTTCTTTCACTTTGCCATTTCCCATGTTATATGGGGTCGGCGTTATGGTCTTTTAATCTTCCCTTCCACAATCTTCTATCCAATGCCTCTTCTCTACTCCATCCATACTCTTCCAGATCTTCCGTCACTTTATCCTTCCATCTCAGCAATGGTCTTCCCCTCTTCCTCTTACCCATTACCACCAGCTTATCCAATACCTTTCCCACATATTCCTCATTTCTCCGCTCCATATGCCCAAGCCATCTTAACCTATGTTCTTGTATTTTTCTTCCTATGGGTCCAACCTTGACCGTACCTCTAATTAGGTTATTCCTTATTTTATCCCTCCTTGTAACACCATTCATCCACCTCAACATTCTCATCTCAGCCACTTCCATCTTCCTTTCATGCGCTCTTGTAATTGGCCACGTATCCGCCCCGTATAACATTTCAGGTCTCACCACAGTTTTGTACAATCTTCCTTTCATCCTACTACTTACTTTCCTATCACAGAGCACTCCACTAATCTTTCTCCAATTTAACCACCCACATTGGATTCTGTGGTCAAATCTCCATCGCTGCGTTATGAACGATCCAAGATGCTTAAATTTATGTGCCAATGGTAATTTTTCATCTTGTAAATCTAATCTACTTCCGCTTTCTAATTTTGTATCACATATTCTGTCTTTGTTCTGCTTATCCTCAAACCTCTCTCCTCCATTCCTCGGTTTTCCTTTCTACTTTTTCACAGGATGTTTCACATAGTACAATGTCATCTGCAAACAGCATACTCCATGGTGCATTACAGTTTACGTCTTTCACTAAAACATCCATTATCAGATCAAATAAGTAAGGACTGAGAGCTGAACCCTGGTGCAGTCCAACCTTTACCGGGAACCCTTCTGTCAAACCTACACTACTTCTGATGTAAGTTTCTACTCACTTCATACATTTCCTTTACATGTCTAACATACTTCTCTGATACTCCCTTTTCTCTTGTACACCATCTCTTTCCTAGGTACTCTATCATATGCCTCCTCCAAATCTATGAACATCATATGTAACTCTATTTGCATTTCTCTAAATTGTTCTATCAGCTGCCTTAATGCAAATATAACGTCCATTGTTCCATTGAATATAATAAAATTATATATGTTTATTTCTAATTTTCTCCGCGTTAATGGGAGAATGGTGTTGGCTGATGAAATCATCGCTTTAAAGAATTGCAATGAGGCCGACGCAGTCGGCGCCTGAATTACAACTGGTTTATACAACAATTTTCCGCATGGTGGCAGTACAAAGCATGAGAATGGTAGAACTGTTTTATAAGACTTAACACCATATTCTAATCCACGCATCCGACATTGTTCACGCTATCTACTGATAGGGATATTGTCCGAAGAAGCTCTCGAGTCCCACAACAAAGATCTAAAGAAGGGGTGGGGAACCTTTTCATGTTGGAAGGCCGCATGTGTTTTGAATGTGTCAGTTAGTAGTTGTGTGTCATCTTTGGAATCCAATTATAATTTTAAGGTCGCGGGTGTGTTATATTCTTGCTGATATTTTCAAAACTAAACTGTTCGGCCCCTATATCTGTCTCCTTTCTAATCCCCATTTCCACAATTCTTTCCCATATCTTCAGTGAATGAGACATCAACTTTATTCCTCTGTAGTTACCACATTCTTGCACATCACCTTTACTCTTATATATTGGTACAACAATACTCTTTCTCCACTCATACGGTATCTTCTCCTGTTGCCACAATTTTTTCGTAAGGTCTCACAGGATATCTATTCCTTCATCCCCAAGCTTTTCCATACCTTTATCGGGATCTGGTCTGTATTTGTTACTTTCCCCCATTTTTAATTTTCCTAAACACCATTTTCACTTCATTTCTGCCTATATCCCCCACCCCTTTTTCAATCGCTGCTCCATCATCAAATAACACTCTTGGGTTTTCTTCGTTTAGTAACTTACTAAAATATTTTCTCCATCTTCCTCTAATCCACGATTGTTTCCGTATTATCACTCCCCTATCATCTTTTATCTGCCTAATCATTGTAAAGTCCTTTGACCCTTTATTGCTCACTTTAGCTATTCTTATTAACTGCCTCTCTCCGTCTTTTCTTTCCATTTCTTCATACGCATCTTCCACCGTTTTCGCTTTGGTCACAGCTTTCTTTGACTCTTTATTTGCCAATTTATGCTTTTTTGTCTACCATGCTACCTGTCAGGTCCCATCTTTTCTTCATCTCTTAGGTTTTATGACCGATTCCACTTCTTCATTCTATCACAATGCTTCTTTTCCATTTGGTAGTCCTTTTCCTGATGTTTTTCTCACCCACTCTCCTGTCTATAACGTAACTATTAAACTTCCACCATTCTTGTAAATTTTCTGCCAACGTTATCTCTTTTAGCACCTTTTCCTTGAACTCCTTTCCCAGATCATTCTCCTTCAGTTTCCACCATCTTATCTTCTGTTCTCTCTGCCTTGAATGTTCCATATTTTTCCTAGTTGCTAGTTCCCAATTTACTACAAACAGTCTATGTTGTGCCTCAACATTCCCACTACTACTAATCGTAGTTTCCTATATCCTTCAGATGCCTTCTACGACACATAACATAGTCAATCTGGCTAGTTCTGTCTCCAGTTTTCATCATTCATTTCATCATCATTCACATCAGTGATCATTTGGTTTACCCTCTTTTCAAAGTAAGTATTAACAACCGCTAAATCAAATGCCACCACATGATCTATAATTCTTTCTCCATTTCTTTCTCCCACGTTCCACATATACGTCTTTTTTCTCTCTTACTTTCTCCCACACATCCATTTAAATCACCTCCAATGAACAGTCTCTCATTCCTAGGTGTTTCCATTATCACTCGATCTAGATTCTCCCAAAAGTAGTCTTTTTTTCCTCTTTGCATCCTGTGTGAACAGCGTGTGCACACATTTTTTTGGTTAGGTTTCCTCCCATTTCTAATTTAATGCACATAATCCTATCACTCTGTTGACCTCAAAAATGTCGTCCTTTAATTCCTTGGATACTACAATACCTACCCCATTTCTCCCACTCACATCGGTTCTACTGTAGAATATCTTACATCCTTCGTCAAGTTCTTTATCTTTGCCTACTGCCACCTAGTAAACACTTTCGTTCCCTTATTTATGTAGTCCTTATGTGTTCCTCGGTTAATGTGCCTTTGGTTTTCTTTATTAAGACGACTGCTGTAATTTTTCATCACAAAACTATTTTGTAAAAAAAAAAGACTTTTCTGTATAAAATTCTAGAACCTACACATTGACGAAAATCCAGTTTCGCTGCTAATAAACAGCATAATGCCTGCTGTTAAACGTTTCTTTCAATGTGTCGCTTCATTTCGCCGGGTCAAAAATTCTTAACAAATTTTTTTAAAGAAAAAAATGTTTTCTAGTATGGTACAGAATTTGAAACACCATGTATTGACAAAAAAACGCTGTCCTTTCAATCGTTTAATGAGCATCAAATTAATACCTGTTGAAGATTTTGTTCCCTTACATGTTTTTCAATTAATATGTTTCGTTTTCTTTCCTGTTGGAGACTTTCATTTTTTAAGGCAAACCTAATTTTTGCAATAAAAAAACAGCTTCGAGCTCAGTACCAAACTTAGACCCTATACACTGACGGAAAGCTATTTTTGTAGTTTATAATCGTCGAGTTGCCTGCAATGAAACATTTTTTCATTTGGCAGGACTAAACTGCATTCCTCAAGTAGTAAAAAAGGCATGACTTTTCCAAGTACAGTGTAGAACTCTGGTCCCTATGAAATTGCAGAAAGACACTTATCATTAACTGTTTATGCCTCAGGCAGGGAAAAATGCGATGCTCTCCCTGTCGACAAACGGCCCAGTTTCAAAATGGACTGACCCAAAAATTTCCTACCCCCTTTCATCTACTGCCCTCTATTTTTATGAATGGCAGACTGCGCTTTCACCTTTTTGCGATAGAATTGAATTAACAACATGAGGGCTGAAGACAATTTCTTTACAAAGGACTTCATTACAAAGGTGTTTTTCGCTGAACTGGTTTGGAATCAACAGATTTGGC
>QLNU02015003.1:111032500-111070366 GCA_006491805.2 Dysdera silvatica | reverse complement strand
GGGGGGGATTGAGAGTTAAAGCTGTATTAGTGGTATGCTAAATGAACATGCATTGTGCCACCATACAGCAAAATTTTAACCCAGTGGCATAAATATCATTTAAATGTACTAAAAAGGATGGTTTGAATCTTACGGTACAAATGCGGTTGAGACCCTGCTGTATCATGATGCACAACTTTCCACGGGATTAAAATCTTTTGTTCCCTAAGGAATCAAACCATGGAATATAGTTTTGTAAGAAACACAGCAAGCACTCAATACCAGAAAAATTAGAGTCCAGATATTCAGTGCGGTAGATAAAGGTGGTACCTTAACACAATCGTATAGCTTAACAAAAAAGGAAGAATTTCACACAAATCTTCAGAGAATGGCTGACTAGAGTAACATTGATATTACAATTTCCTTCAAAACCATTGATATTACAATTTCCTTCAAAACCATTGATATTACGATTCCCCTTTCAAAGTTACAGAAACTATGCAAGTGCTTATAGCAGTTAACAATTCAAATGCACGATTACTGACAATATTTTGCTGCTTCAACAGCCCTAGTATTGACATTGATATGCGTATAAAATGCTCAATATGGAAGAATAGAAACTACAAAGACTAAATTCTGTCGCTAAAGAGAGAAAAACTATTTTTGGCAATCTTTGGCATTACGACATTGCTTTGAAATGGATTTGCAATTTTTAATCTAGAACTAATCCAGGGTTCGCATTCGCTGACCATGGAGAAAAAATTCCCCTCCACCCCCGACTTTTTCACGTTTTTTCATCTACTTTTCGGACAAAATTCTCTGACTGGTCGCAAACAAAACTTTGAATTAGACCTCGGTTTCGAGGAAAACAGATTCATGTGAAATTTAGCATTCGGAACAGGTTTGGAAGATTTTCCCTGATTTTCAGGGATGACTAAATTCCCTGACAATTCCAGGCTGTGTAGGAACCCTGTTAGTCATGCTTGAGAGCTGTTTTCTGTTGACGGTTAACACCTACAAATTGCGGATAGCGATAACTGCAAGGCATTACCACAAGCTGCTTATGGTCGCAATAAAGAGTTTTAGACAGGGTCGGACTGGGCTGCCGGCCAAACGGCCCTCATGCACGATAGGACTTGTGTCCTCATGGGATATAGGACACACGCCTTCCGTTAATCCTAGGTATGCACCCTTTGAGAGGACACAGTCCTCCCCTGGTTTTAGAAGTACTTAAATTTAAATAGCATTGCAACAATAGGCTAAAAAACTTGATTTTCAATAAAAATGAAGCAATGCCATTGAAATATACAGTAAAAAACACTGTTAACGGACACCCTGTTTCTACGATCAGATAAAAAAAAATCTCTGACAGAAATTCGTTCACAATATATTTCGAACTTGTGATTAATGGTCACACTCAGATATGGTTGAAGACACTGTTTTCACAATTCATTCCATTAGACTAGCACCCCTGTATGGACACGATATGTTTGAACTTCAGTTATTCACTAGAAGAAACAAACAATCTAAGGAGGATCCCACTACTGGCCGGTTAATGAAGAGTGACAATTGACTCAGATTCGCTAATTCAGAAGAATAAATAAAACTTCACAAACACCTTGATATCCTTGGGGAAAAACTGAACACAGGTAGTGTAAGCTAATATAAAAAACCCTTAAAATCACATGGTTAAAAATTTTTACATCGATTCTGAGAATTCAACGTTACATTGATGTTTGTTACAATTGAGATGATAGAGTTCATATATTCATCCTTCTTTCGGAAGGGCCAGAAGTAGTCATCATCAAGTTAGACTGGCAAGCATTAATCAATTTCTCTCTAAGGTAAATAAATTTTAATGTTTAGCATTTTATTCTAATTTTACTGGTTTTACTCAATAAATGCTTACATCCATTACCTTAAATTTGTCTTAAGTGCAAAATTATATGTTGAAATGAAATATTTAAATAATCGAAAAGCAATATTTCAGCTACTTCAAAACGGTTCCCCTATTTAGATTGAAAAATTTTTTTGCCCTGGGAATGAGAATGAGCTAATGAGAGGTTTTACTGTGTACAGGGATGATGGTTAAGTCCAAACCGGATTCCCTAAACGTACCAGAATTCCTTGAAACATTACACAATATTTTTGGTAAAGACACTGGTTTCCATAGGAATATTAAAAAATTACAGGAAATAAAACAAAATTTTTGTAATTTTTAACTTAATGAAGAAATCCCGGAACATAATCACCCCTGTGTGTGTGTGTTTAACTTTAAAAACCGAATTCAATGCTTACTAAGACACATATTACTGTGGGTTTAGTATAAAGATGAGTGGATAACTGCCACCATTATAATAATATGATATGCATACATAATAATTAAATAACACTTATTAAACTATTGAAATAGTGCACAAAAAGCAGTGATCACTACATATCATGGCAGTAACTACATACTAGAGGTAGGGAATTCTTGAACTGCATGATTTCCTTAACATATCAATTATTGTTAGCAAAATATGCTATTAATTGTGTGTATGTGTGTGTGTGCACGCTACACCCTGGAACCGGATTTTTAACTGTATCTTTAAATGATAGCAAGCTTTTCAGATTCTGTAATTTTTAAATCTTATGATCAGAAACGGCAATTTAATTTCAGAACTTACGTTCAAAAACACTAAGTACAACTGTATGGGACTTTCAACAGCCAACTAGTGTTGCTTCTTTGTAAATCAAAAGCATGTGATTGATGGCAGGCAAGGGCTTAAGATCAACCTGTACCACGATCCACAATCATCAAAAGAATGGACATTTGTAGTCTTACAGAACTAAAGGAGGGGATGCATTTAAACCATCATGGCTATACAAAACGTGGTGAATATGTAATAAAAAAAAATTATGTAACAGTAATGAGCGGTGAAATTCTCTCTCTTGAAATCAAAGTCAAACATGAGGGGATTTGAAAAATATTATTACAAATCCTTTACAAGAGAAATAAAAGTCTACCAAACCTCCTCACCAATTGTACATATATATATATATTATCGTCAGATCTTTGGACCAAAATATATCGCAATTACCAATTACAAATTTAAGCTGTAAGTGACAATTATGATATTGTAATTTATTAAACGAAATAATCAACAAAAACTAGGTTAGCTTCTAGTTTTATAGGCATTCACAGTTTGAAGGTGAATTTGAGAAGAATGGGCTTTTACCATTATACTTGGAGACTTTGGTGTGGTTTTTTGACAACTTATATCATTCCACATGGCACCATACTCATCTATCCAAAAGAACAAATTTGATTACAGTAATTAATTCCACCATTTCAATATATATATGGACTTTAGTTCATTATTTTTATGACCATATAAAGCAATGTTTCCTAACCATAAAGTTGCAACCCCATCTTTTATACTAGCCACATAATCTACGACCTCTTTTTATAGTAACCAAATAATCGGAGACCCCTCCCCTACCCGATGTAGCCACACTTACACAATAAAAGCATTTTAATAAAGAAAACACTTTAAATAACAATTTATATATTAATAACATTATATTAGCAATATATACTATAAAGTTAACAACCATCAGTTGAATATTGCAATGTAGCCATGTTGGAAACATTTGGTACGGAGTTTCTCATGAAAATAATTGCAACTAAAAACAGTTGCGGCGACTGCCAGATTGCAAACCACTGGTTTAAAGAAAACTTGCTTAGACAAATCGAACTGTCATGCTTGACTGTATCTCAAAGCATCTGATTATATTAATTTTTAGATGCAACCCTTAGTGAGAAGCTCTTATAAATTATAACGCATACAATTAACAAATAATACAATATAATTCAATAACATCAATTATGTGTCACAGATCAGTTTAGAGATTCTAATAAATAATGCATACACAATGCAATACCAACAAACTTAAATGGAAATAATCTAAGAGTGGTGATGCAACTTAAGTAATTTTATGTAATTAATATAATAATTTTATTTTATAATATATAATCACTGATTCATATAGCACCATATCGTTAAAGCGTACCTAAAAATTAATTTCAATTAATAGTGCCATAATAAATGATGCTACTTGAATCAGCTAATAATTAAATAGACTAATAATTTACGAACAATCCCACAGAATTATTGCAAAAGTGATAAGCTCAATTAAAATATCTTAAAATATGCGAAATTGCATTTCATAATGTATGACCAGTAATGTTCACATTGGGCCATATTCGCATGGTACAATTGAATGCTTTTAATACAGCAAACATTATAAGCACACGGTAATCAGTGTAAAGAAGTTTTATTCATTACGAAGCAACTTCCATTAATGATATTCTTATGAATACCGATCTCGTTCATTACATGACATTATCAAGATCGAATATTACAGAATATAATGATTAATAATATACATAATAATAATACGAATGTAATTTCATAATAAGACACATATAACACAGACATAAAAATAAACGCTTCCATTAATCGGTCGATTTTGACTAGCCATGTTTTTTAAATTGCGACATAAATGGAATTCGATGCGTTGAAATATCTTAAAATGCATCGTGGATTTTTTTTCCTGCAAAAATATATTTTGAAGAAATCTTACTGCGGAGTTTCTAATCACACTGCAGTAGAAGTTCCTTGACCAATCATAAACAACATTTTCAATTTTACTTTGACTGTGGGGAAAAAGAGTTACAGAAAAAGTTGACAGTACAGAAAAAATAGTTACACGTTAGCAGGATATTTAGTTACTCAAAACGAAAGTTAGGAAGGTGTTCTTGACCAGAAAATCACATTCTTTGGACTTTTAGGAACGATTTTAAATTCTGACAATTCCAAGCGTGTGGGAACCCTGTTGTAGCAATGTTTATCAAATCCATAGGTACATCAAAGGAAAATAAAAATAATACAAAATAATTAATTATTAATAAAACAGTTTAGAGAAATAAACTGCTGTTAATTAACGAACTGCAATTATCCAATTTCAAAATCGACCAATTCAATGTATTTAATTAACTACCTAATTGAATCAAATTAACCGCTGGTCAGACCAATTGATTAAAATTGATTCTTGAATTGATCAATTGAAGAAAATTAAAATTTAGAAACAAAGTTGCAGAGTGCCATTTTTAATATTGGATAGACATTATCGATGCATTTCAGACACACGGTTGTCCCTCATCAGAAAGGTGCCAAAGCAACTCTGTGTGAACAGGGGGTGTTGCCATTTTACGCTGCTGTTCATTGTCTGACAGCAGCATTACCTACTGATGAAGAACAGTGAGGTCTTTCTGTGAAACAATTTAATATGCTCCACTCATCATAAAATTGTTTTATTAAAATTTAATGCACTACGCAATGCAAAACCAAGTTTTATACTTTGACAAAATATTCACACAGAAAACGGTAACATATATATATATTTGAAATAAATAATCGAACTTTGATAAAAATAATAATAACACTCTGACAACAGCAACAAAATAGAACGGTAGAAGAAAATGTTCTGTGTGGAAGTAGAGGCCACGTAGTTTATTCGTATCTAAATATATTTCTCTACGCTTTAAAGAAAAACTTACGTTCTACGTCAAAGCGTGATGGTTTGGACCAGATCTTCACAATGTTATAAATATTTAAAAAGAATTCTTTTAAGGTCTTATTATCTCGGCTAGTTGTTCTAACTTGTCCCGTATGCTGTACATATACGCTGTGGTTTCCCAAAGCATTTTCGCTAATATTCTATTGTCCGTTTCGTTTAAAGCAATATTTTCAGAGAGTTGAGGATTGATACGATAAAATGGAATTCCTAACATATCACACCAAGAGTGTGCTCTGCAAATCACCTGACCATCAGTTTGAGTAGCCTGAAAAAAAAAAAAAAAAAATCCATTAAAAGTTGCCGAATTATACAATTATTAAAGTATAATAGTAAGTACAATTATACATTATTAAAGGCATTATTGAAGTTGAATTTATACAGCATTCAGACACCGTATATAATACGGTTTCAAATATAATACACTACAATTGAGCATGTATACATAAATACATGTATGAGTGTGATTAAGTGTAAATACACACAGGCACAGTTGTGCATATAGATGGACAATCATTTACGTGTAACATTTCAAAATTGTTTTGACTTTAACTGTATTATATAGTAATATCTTTACATAATATTATTATATACTGGAAAACTTTGTTTGTTTGTTTTGTGGTTTTACGGCTCAAAGACTACAATGGTCATGCTGCGCCGGGACCTACTGTTTTCCGAGGAATCCGAACCTCTTAAGGCCTAGGGAACCAAACCCCGGACTACAGTGAGCAGTGCGATCTTTATGAGATCTCTGAGTAAGCGTTCTTTGCACTGTTGGGAGTCGAACCCGGATTAGCCACGCCAGGGAGAACGCTACTACACTACCACCGCGAGGGCCTCCATACTGGAAAACAAAAACTAAAAGGAGCATGGAGGAGTGTATACTTAGAATACCTAGCAACGGTCTATAAGTGAATATTGGGATAGGAGAGCAAACAAGGTTTGAAGACACCATTGTTAAAGCAAAGACAAGTAGCAAGAGGCTAGGCATATCACAAGAAGAAATGAACAACAATAAACAACCAAAATCATCGAAAGATTATTAAAAACTGAGGAAACATCCATAGATAAGATAGATGAAATCAGAAAACAAGCTTGGATAACATAAAAAACAATCTGCTCAGAATGGACTTGTTTAGAGTATACATGAAAAGCCTTTGTTCACCAGTGAACAGACAACAGTTGAGTATGATAATGATATTGATAAAAACAATACTGGACAATATTTCCTCTACCTGGAGCTCACAAGGGGGTGCATAAAGTATTAAGTTTAATCCTTCATTAAAATCACATAAAAGATGTCCAGGTGGTTTTATAAGTCAATCAACGTTTGGCAATTTTGATATTCCTGTGAAGAGTTGTAATATTTTACATAAATAATACTATATACAGTGAAATATGTTTTATGTTTTTCTAAGGACAATCCAAAGAAAAAAAAAGTATGTGCAAATGTCATTTTTTAATTCCCTATGTAGAATGAGTTTCTGATGAGATGGCGTGCTTGTTGAAGAAAGCTGACATTAAGGCCTTCTACAAACAAACTACTACTTCATGCAAATTGTTAGAGTAAAAGACGGAGTCATGGGTGAGGAATTGACCAGAACTATTTACCAGATGCTATGCGAACGTATATACTTGCGAGATGGGAAGAATTGTTTGTAAGCGGAAGAAGGAATATCATTGTGCTGTGGAGAAGAATGGGATGTCTATTCTTATAAAAACACAACATGTTTGGGAGGAAAAGGACATGCTCCTGATTGGAATGCTGCAAAAGTTCTCCATAAAAATGTTACTTTCTCTCCTTGTAAACTTTTTGATTTTCAAATCGGACGATTAACATTGCAAAACCTATGCCCGAATCATGAAAGATTTGTGCAAGATAAGGGGAAAACCTAGGTGTGGGACTACTTTGCGAAAACCTAGAACTGGGGGTATAAATACAGGACATTCTTTCCCAAAGATTTGCCCGATAAAAGGAACAGTAGTTCTCAAAACACTATGGAAACTTTTCTCATTGACCCAGTGATAAAATTTTACTAAGTACGTAAATCCTGGTTAGTTGTTGTATTTGTTAAAGTCATTTTATATATATATATATGAGGTTGCCCAAATGAAAAGTGAATATGTGTGATAGTGTCAGAAGTACAGCAGCGATAGTAACGCAACCATTCATGATTATAAAGGAAGGCAGGAGGAGTGCATTGCAGACTGTGTATAACTGATTAACCAGTTCGCATGAGAGCATTTAAAGTGAATGTAAAGTCATGCTAAAGGTGGATGAGTTCAAAAAATTTATGTTAACGTTTTTCTTCGATTACTGTGGGCCACTTTTGATTGATTTCCTGCCACAACAGTGCACTATCAATTCATCAGAATACTGCAGCACTCTCTCGCAACTAGAGTACACACCCAGCATACAGTTCGGATTTGTCCCCCTGTGACTATCACATATTTGGACCGCTTAAAAAATCTTTACAATGGAAACATTTTCATTAGGACGACGAAGTGAAGGACGCAGTGCAGGACTTCCTCAAAAAAACAACCTCGATCATTCTACAGCAATGGCATTGACCTGCTGGCAAAATGATGGGACCAGTGTTACCATGGCAATGGCGATTTCTTTTAAATTTCCAATAAAGGTATTACTTTTATCACCTTGTCCACTTTTCAGTTGGGCAACCCTTATATCTATTCAAATAATAATTACAGTAGAGCCTTGTTAATCCAAACTAATTGGGACCGAGATCTGATTAGATTAACATATTTTTGGATTAATCGAAATCTTTATGGTAGGCTATAATTGTCTGATGTGTGTGTGTCTGCATGTGTAACAGATGGTAGAAAATTTCACCTTTGTGAGAAATTTGAGTTAGTTGGCAACACACACACTACGCTGTTTGTTTACGCCTTGTCAGTCGGCTGCCATTGGAAAAAAAAAGTTTGGATTAATTGGATTTTCGGATTTGGTTTGGATTAACGACTCTACTGAGACTTTGAAAAAAAAAAAGCATTGAAAATGGGAAAAACGAATTATGCAGGGACGTAAAATTAAGGTTCCACTATGAACACAATTGAACTTGAATAAATATATACTACATAGCTACACAAACCGCATGAATGCATAAAATATTAAATTTAAAAAAATTTTCTAACCTTTTTTAATGTTATCTAAAGCCGCTTAACTGCATATATAAGTCAAATAGGTGTTTTCTTGTGCAATTTCTACCTGATAGGTGCACAAAGAAATATGCAAACAATTATGTTTACACAGAAGTGCATAACACACCCATATTGACACTCCAGGTATTGAATTCAGAGTGAGTCATGTGACTTGTGTTTTATACTTTTCAACAATTTCATTCATTTGCCAGAAGCTGTCGCCCAGGAAACATCCTTGCTTGTTTGATATTTATAACCATAATCGGTTTATTTGTTATGGCAGATAGAAAGGGAAAATGTACCTATTTAAAGCATTTGATCAACAATTGGGAGATTTTAAATTCCTTAAAAACAAACTTTAGTACTATTCTATTTCCTGCTTTTATAAATAATAATATTGCATAATTATTAAAATAAACACAATATATAATTTACAAACTTATGAATATGCAATTGAATAATATAAAGTACTATGAAAAATACTAAACATGTAGCATTTTAAAGAAGTTCGCTTAAGTGCACAAACCATTTAACTGTATGGAATTACATTACTGTACAGTTTCAACTGTATATAATTATATATATATATATACTTATTTAAGATTTGGTTGGTTTGCTTAAAAATTATTGCATTGTATTTATTAACATCCAAACAACGAGCTGCAGTTTTTTGGGTAGTTGAATTTTTATAATGCAGGCACAGCAAAGACATTCTCTACCAAACAAGGTGAGTGGGCTGCGTTTGATAATGATCAAGTGATTATCTATACACTACATTAACAAATGATTATCACATTCTATTCACTTTAGTCTAGAGGCGATAGCGTTGTCAGATTTGTCTTAAATTTCCATCGCTTGGAAAGGAGAGGTGACAGTAGCGCAAAATTTGTTTGAAATTCTACATTCGACGAACACATGGATCATTGAAGACAGTTTATGTGTTTCTGCATTATAACAAAACTATTGATAATACCTGATCTACTAGGAGCTGACCTAGTGCGGTGACACCAAGTGCCATTCTACAAGCCCCCCAGAAGGAATCGGGACGGAAGACATCGAGTGTGTCCATAGGCACTATGGGGCACTTTCCAGTTCCAAGAGAAACAACGCAACTCATGTCGACAACTTCATCGTCTTTTCCCTGGAAGAAAAAAAACAAACAAAGCGTTTGTATAGGAAACTGTGGGGTGATATCCGAAGAGTCGCATATAAAAACTCATTAATATCTCCTTGCTTAACGGAGTAGTCATAATGCACTTACAGTTGCGAGCCAAGCTTTATTACATTGGTGAATCTCTGTTAGGCAGTCAAGGGTAGGGTTATTGGATATAAGACCACCATCAAGATATTGTTCCGAAGCACGGAAGTATGTCGGTGCTGCACCAGTTGCTCTAGCTGCTTTCCATATCAATTGCTCTAAAACACATCAAGGGACTTCCATAAAACTTTTCGTTGATAACACTAGACAAAAACACTTATTAAAAAGTGGAAGGTCGTGGGTTCAGGTCCCACCGAAGGCAGAAATATTTATTTTCTTTCGAACGTTTCACCATCTAATCACGCCATACCATCGGCGTTGGTATCACTACGCCAATAAACGTTGATTGATTGACATTGTTGTTTGATTTAATTTAAAGTGTACAAGAAAATATAAAACAGAGATGGTCAAAGTGAAAGATTGCTTATACGTTCTGATAAGATTCAAGTGAGTGGTTTGTGTATATATTGAAATAAAGACGAGATATGCAAGTTACGAGATATGAGCAACTTGTTTGAAACAGAAAATCGGTAAAAGGGTAACAGCACGATAGAAATTAAGATAAAATTTACATAGTGATTAACTACTCTGAGAGAGTGCGGGGAAATCAGTAATTTTTGCATGTTAGGGGAGAATTAAGGATATTTTATGAGAAAAATATTTTCTTAATTCTCTAAGTTCTTAATTATAATTAAGAACTTAACCTCTTCCATAACTAGCAACCTCTTCTGTAAATAATTATTTATGGAAAAGGTTATGTGGCTAGGAATAGGTTAAGAACAGGGTTCCCTGGTTAAACATGTGGTGAGGATAAGGTTCTATAGTTAGACATGTGGTAAGAACAAGGTTATGTGATTAGGCATGTGCTAAGAACATGGTTCCCTGATTAGGCATGTGGTAAGAACAGGGTTCCCTGGTTAGGCATGTGGTAAGAACAGGGTTCCCTGGTTAGGCATGTGGTAAGAACAGGGTTCCCTGGTTAGGCATGTGGTAAGAGCAGGGTTCCCTGGTTAGGCATGTGGTAAGAGCAGGGTTCCCTGGTTAGGCATGTGGTAAGAGCAGGGCTTCCTGGTTAGGCATGTGCTAAGAACATGGTTCCCTGGTTAGGCACGTGGTAAAGACAGGGTTCTGTGGTTAAGCATGTGGTAATAAGGTTCTGTGATTAGGTATGTGCTAAGAACATGGTTTCATGGTTAGGCATGTGGCAAGAACTGGGTTGCATGGTTAGGTATATGGTAAGAACTGGGTTGCATGGTTAGGTATATGGTAAGAACTGGGTTCTGTGGTTAGGCATGTGGTAAGTGGTTCCATGGTTTAAGTATGTGGTAAGAAAAGGGTTCCGTGGCTAAGCATGTGGTAAAAAAATGGTTCCATGGTTAAGTATGTGGTAAGAACAGGGTTCAGTGGTTACGCATATGGTAAGAAAAGGTTCAGTGGCTAGGCATATGGTAAGAAAAGGGTTCCATAGACTACAAAGTTTGAAAACAACTGCTCTAGGGAAAAAGTATATATTCCAAAACTAATCAAGTATCTTTAAAAGTAAACCATAAGACTTCTGGGAAAGAAGGGGGAAGTTAAGAAATGACCCCTTGAAATTACTCAATAAAATAATTCTAAAAATTATCAAATATATTTCGTAAATTCATCATCTCATATTTAATGTTTATAAAGTGATTTCTATAACCATTGATAAACACAATAAAAATCCTGTACGAACAGTTTTTAGTAGAAACTTTCATTTTTACCTGCAGGACTGGGCATTGGAGCATTGTTTCTTAAAGGATCTGTCTCCTCGTGTCCCAATATGTTGAGCGGTGATGGATAGTTTCTGAACACGTGAAATTCTGCCGGCTTTCTATCGCCAGTAGTTGCAGTTAGCATAACCCTAGAAAATAGATTTACAAAGAAAATCAATATTTTGGTTATTCATATTAATTCTGTTTATTTTCATTTTTTTCATCAAGATATAAAGTTTAATGAAAATTTTTTTTTTCCTCTTTCTCTTCATAAAAACTGATTAAACCCACAACTTTCCTTTTATGATTATCAGTTGAACAGCTCATGTTACAGATGACCGTTCTGACAAGTCCTGTTATTACTGCTCCAAACTGTTCCAACACATTCTGCCACTGTCACACATGACTGTGCGAACAAGTTCCGCCATTGTTGTTACTGCCTTCCTTGTAATGTTGTTGTGTCACATACGTATTAAACACCATATTTATAGATAGTTTCTACTCTTTCTTCCAATGGAGTAAGAGTCACCAATCTTCAATCCTTTCAACCCAAAGTGTCTGCATACTTAGTTTTTATTTGGCTGTTGCTCACTGTGACAGTATCCACTGGAACTGTAAACGTCATGTAGGACCTTAACCTACCTTTCCAGGTTTTTGTAACAGTGGATATAAATTTGTTTTAGAGTGGGGTTGTTAGTCTCATGCCGACAGGACCTACAGTTTAATCTGGAATTCAAATCTATAATTACCGAATTGTAGAAAATCTAGTACCCTGCATACCACTATGAACTAATACCCTGCTGATTTCCTACACAGCAGAATATTGCCTTATTTCTATGCCACTGCATATAATTCAAATTGCTTAACTTTGATAAGAACTGGTGCTTTAAGCATGGCACGGGGAAGGGGTGGCAAACACATGAGGTATTTTACTCGCAAAACTTACTATTTTGGAAATGGAAGTTTTCTAATGTGCAAATTGCTGTTCCCTTCCCTTGTGCATGCATATATCTTCTTAAAACTATTTCTGCCTATCTTATTAATACATCACGGCTGCTTCAAAAACTGTTTGCAAGATCTGGGGTCGACAATTCCTGTGATGGAAAAATACTAACATTTGGTTAAATTATTATCCTCAATTTCTGTTGATAAGCTAACTCTGATAGACAAAGGGCATAATTGCCAGTTTGTTACAGAAAAATATGATTACAAAAATATAAGACCTTATAAGGAGACAAAGCATGACAACGTTTGCCACTTCTTGACAGAGACCAGTATTTCTGTTCTGGAAAACGTGACTGTGACTGCAAAGCAGAAAACTATAGCTCAACGTAGCCACATGCAAATCATTTCAATATCAACTAGCAGACAGATCTGAAAATGATAAGCAATCTACAAATGTAGTAGCTAGCTGATAAGTTGCTTTAAAATAAATTTCAACCATCACTGAACAACTCAAACAAAATATTTCAATGTTTTTGCATTTTACATGCACGTCACAAACACAGCTAACAGGGTTTCCACTCGTCCTGGAGAAAAGGAAACCTCTGACTTTTCCACATTTCTCCGACTTTTCGGACAAAACTCCCAGACTGATCGAAAACAAAACTTCGAATTGAACTTCAGTTTTGGGAAAAATGGCTTCATGTTTGCATGAAATTCAGTTATTCAGAACAGGTTAGGAAGGTTTTTCACCCGACTTTTCCACGTTTTACCAAAAAATTTTGTTTTTCCCTGAGTTTTAGGAACAACTTCATATTCCCTGACGATTCCAGGTTCTGCAGGTTGCATGGGAAGCCTGAGCTAAGAGCACAGTGCACCAGAATCTGTTGTTCAGAAAAGAATCCGAACCTCCGTTACTTAACCACACACTGGACTATGGAATGGTCTTGAATTGACTTCGGAAAGAAAGCACTAAGTGACGGCTAGGAGACGCTAAACCTGGTCGTATGATAACGAACACAAAACCATCCTGCCAATTAATCCAAAATGCAATTACCAACTTTAAGGTGACTTCCAAATTACAAATATCATCTTTCATGAGGATACCTACATTCCTAGAGCCAGAAATCCAACCACTGAGCAACCGATTCTCAAAAGTAATGTCATAAGACATTACCTTTGACTAACTGAAAAGTAATGCCCATTATAATAGTTATATTTCAGAACAGGAAGAAATTAGATACTGCAAAAATTAGCATTACACCAAAAAAAAACAAAAAAAAACTCTGATTTGAATATGATTAAAGATGAAAAGCTGGATACAAAGAGGAAAAACAAACCTTGGAAAAGTAATGTCTGTCATAACTGTTGAGTCTCCAAGCTCTCGTTTAAGGATTGTTTCCAGTGCTTCAGAACCATACGGACGACTTCCAACGAACACTTTGTCTTTCAATTGGAAATACAAGCAACGTGTAACTTTAATAGATTTTCCTAAAAGAAAAAAATTTTAAAAAAAAAGGAGAGATAATAATAAATTAATAATTATATTGATAATAATTATAAACAAAAAAATATAAAGTTCCAATATGGAAATTGTATATATAGCGGAACTTTAATAAATCAAAACCAAAAGGGCGTAAAAATACTTTTTAATTATAAAAAATTAGTTATCGAGAACAGATAAATATAGGTTTACGCTTTGTCATTTTGTGTTACTTCGACTTACAGAAAATTTTGACTCATTCAAGTTTTCTTGTATACAAGGTATCAGTCTGAAGACCGATTAAATTTAAAGAGCAGAAACTATGGATCATTTTATTGAAGAAAAACCCTAGAAAAATATGCGGGTCTTTCTCATGAAATAGGGTAATAATAATATGTCCCCACCAATTTATTTAAAAACTAATACAGTGAGATATTTTTTCTTAAGTAGTTTCTTCTTACATTTATATTTAAAATGTATACTTCATCATTTTATGCCATCTACCTGTATATATTTATTTAAATTAATGTTTAAAAAATGGCTTTCCATAGAAAATGTCTTTCTCCTGGCTGTTCCGACACACACTTCCTTGGACCTTTTTTACAGTGACATTTTTTACTTTAGAGCGCAAGAATTTTTCTTTCATCATGACTTACATTTCTAAAGTGTGTACACTTTATTATGTTTGCATTCCTTTTAAAAAATTACTTCTGTATACATTTTATGCATAATTAAATCTTGTTCCCAGCATTTTGCGTATAGTTGCATTCTTGATTTATGGATGGCACCACGTAACTGAATATTCTTCAAAAATTAAATATATGAAATTAAAAGTGTTGGAGTAAGGTAATTATTACTTCTTGGTGTGCAGCAGATCTAAAATTTGAATGTTTCTTCAGATTCCGGGCTTATTTAAGAATGGCATATGTGAGTATGTTCATTGTCTTTCTCCTGAAAGTTATTTCCTTCATAATATATATATATGCAAATTAGTAATTTTATGGTCATAAAGGGTTTAGTTATTACAATTGTTTCTACAAAGAACATAATTCTATAACATTTACTTTTTGAACACTATCTTAAAATGTTACAAACAGTCTTTTTCCTGACATTAATTTGCTAGGAGAGAGAGACTGGATTTGACAATCAGGAGAAAGAAAATTCATTATTTTATTCAATATATTTTTTTAATATTTTCACATTGATTTATTTGTTCAGTAAAATACTGTGTATATGCTCTTAGTTTGATTTTACTGTAAATATATGGAAAAAATATATGAAATGGGCAAGAATTCACTTGTGATGTTATGTTGTGTGAAGTTTTATTATACAAGTTGATTTTTAAAAATAAAATATTGAAATAATTTTTTTATTATAAATTTAACAAAAATTAAAGTTGTGAATTTTAAATTCATTTATTTGATTATAATTATTATATATTAATAATTCAAAATATTAAATTTTCGATCTCTTATGCTTTGATTGTAAGCCTGCTGAAACATGCATTTCATTACAGTAGTAAAGCCATGGTATTTTGGGACATGTTTAAAATTTAAAAAAAACATAATGTTTTATATATCATATTAAAACTAATAAATTATATCATTTTAATCTTGCAAGTCTTTTCAAAATAATGAATTGTATTATTTAATTAACAGTTCCGAATTTGAAAAACAAAAACCATTAAAAACCCCGGAAGCACATTATTTCATGTTTTTTCTGTCCTTCCGTAGCGACGCGCGTTTTCCAAAGTGCATTTTTTTTTACACTGCAGGAAAATTTTCATACCATTTCAGTTAAAAGTAGTATTAGGCCCTTTTCTTAAAATGACTTACGAAAAACATTGCAGTTTAATATTTTGATAGTGTAGAAAACATTAACCATGATGTCGTTCTTCCGTAACATTTTGAATACCATGGCTTTACCCTACAATATGGGTGAATTACACCTGGATAAGTTTACAAAGCCAAGAGAAAAACAGCGGTTTCATATTCACAGTATCCTTTTTTACAATGAATTTTATTCAGGTTATAATGTAATTTTTTAACTATGTGCTTTTTTCTTTACTTACAAAATTTTACTATAAATTTTTTTTCTTAAAACATACAAGCACAACAACTATCTGTAGAACACGTGAAAGCAAGTAGTGGTGGTGGTAAAGAGGAAAAAATTTCTATCGGTGATTGGGTTGCAGTCATATATAGTATGTGGTATTCAGGTATGTGGACAGTAGATTTACTGTATTATATTAAAAAAATTCATAGGTAAATCCATAATTAAAATATTAAATATCTTCGTTAGGTGCTGTGGAAGAAATTAAAAATGAGGGCTTATTGCGTACATTGATGCATCGCTCCTCAGTAGAGAACTATTACTGGTCTTCACCTGAAGAGAAGCATATTGTACCCGAAAATGAAGTTTTGTGTCATATACAGGATCTGCCGAGTCCAATTTCCCGCCGACATTTTAGAATGCCAAACAATGAAAAATATGATAACGTTCTCTACGGTTTTTTAAATTTGAAATGAAAACTTTTTCTTGCATTTAAATAAAATACTTTATTGTATGATTTTTGTGATACTCATTCACTTGTTTCCTTTTCTGAGAAATTCAATGCAATTTGTTTAAAACCAAGAATTTCTTATAGTTTTTAGAAATTTTGTATTATATGAAGGGGGAAAATTGAACAATTTTTTAAATGTAAAATTTTTAGGTATTTAAAATTCTATGGTATATACCAATATGGCAAAGAAATTGGAGTTAAATTCTTCAAGTTATGCATCCAAATTTGTTTCACAGATGCTAAAACTTAATTTTAACATTTTTTTTTTCTTTTTTAATTTTAGCCGTTCAGCAGGATGAATAAGCACAACATTCAAAAAGCAATTAAATATTTTTTCCTACAAAACCTTCATCTTTACAATATTTGTTTTTCTCCTGTCATCATTTTGTCTTTCCCCTGCCACACTTAAAATAAAATTAATTTCTAAAATAAAAATTTATGCATAAACTTTACTGCTGATAGCATGTAGGATAATTACATATTGAAAAGTATATCTGGGATTTCTTTTATAATTTTTCTTTGAGTTTTATTTTCCAAAATTTGTTTTAGATTCTGTCCTAAATAGTGAGAACGACCCACACACATATCAGATACCTACCAGTAGCCAAAACCAAAGCCAGAATGCCACCGGTACTGGTACCAGCCACCCAATCGAAACACTGTACTATGGGAACGCCGACAACCTTTTCCAATTCGTAGAGCAATTGAATAAGCACCATGCCCCGAATACCACCACCATCAAGAGTGAGCACACGACATTTCTTAACTCTATCGCCCGATGCAGATGGTCCACAATGGCATTTCTGACGTTTCTTGTTGCTTGCATGGTTGGTTGCTTCATTGAGCATATCTTCAAACACTGTAAAGGTATGGGAATGCAAAATATGTAGACACAAAGGGATATACAATGAAACCACTCTTAAATGAACCACCCAGGGCCGCTAAAACAAGTATAGTGCAAATAAATTAGTTTTTATCAGTCCTTATATACTTTCGATGGAGTATTTGGTTAGTTCACCTTCTGCATGTGAAAACATACTTCCCATAATGTTCATGCAGCTTCTAAATGATGGTCAAAATAAATACACATGTCATTAGTCAAACGCATTAGCTTCTGTAGACTATGTATGTTATTATGTATATTGTAGTGGCCACTGCAGAGACTCCCAAGTTATTGACAAGAAAGAACTTACCACAAAGTTCTGACAAGCAAATATTTATAATTACATTGTGCTGATTTCTCTTCGTATTTATATCGTGGCAATAGACCTAAACAAAATCCTTCCATTTATCCACGAGATCAACATGAAGCAAGAGGTGCCAAGGGATATATATAACTAGCTAACTTCATTTTGAAATATCCCAATAAGGATCAGGAAGTAAAAATGAAACTGCAAAATTCGTATTTTAATTAATTTTCATCACCCATTTTTAATCTAACTTCATTATTTTTTTCTCTAAATTTACCTTTTGTGTTTGGACCAGTAAAAAACTTTATTTTACAATGATGAACCAAGGTCAGTCTTTTTATTGTTGTGTTAAAACATTTTTGAGGACTGCTAAAATTTGTTTTGTCCAAGGCCGCTAACATCATAAGCACCCCCTTCCCCCCATATGGTCACACTGTTATTACAATCCGATAAAAATTCTCCAGCAAGATGTCTCGTCAGTAATGCCACCCTTTTTAATGGATAACTTTTTCTGTCCAATGCGTGCTTGCTAATGAGGGGTTTCACTGCACTAAATTAAATATCAAAATCGTAGGGTACAATTATAATATACCATAATAATGGAGAAGAAAATACCGCAGTATGATTTATCCAAAAGCTTATAACAAATTATAGCAGTACATAAGTTATAACAAATTCTATCAAAATTCAAAAATGCAGGCAGAAACTATTAATTACAATTGAAATATAAATATGTGGTTAAATCTCTAAACCCTAATACATTTATAGATACTTCAATTGGGTGTAAAGTGGCATGGACTACTCATTCTACTTTGCAGCTGCATGTCATTAATTTGGTTGAACCACTGGTCGACTCGTGTACATTAATTGATCGTGACAACCACTGAGTCTTCCATTGTCATTGATTTGGCTAAACCACTGAACCATTCATTGTCGTCGGTTGGTTAGTTGCATTTTTATAGTACAAGGACAACAAGGGTCATTCTGCACAAGACAAGGTGAGACTGTGCATACAACTTTAAGAATAAATTAAATCAAAAATACAACGGCAAAAATGCATTAAATGTGCAATGAAACAATATCAGATGAGATTTAAAAAGCCAGTAACAGATAAGAAGTTACAAATGATTTCATGATTAAAAGAATCACATAAAATGTCATGAAGGGTAAAAACTATTCACATTGTCATTATATCTTAATCACTAAGCCACACAATACAATTCATTTGGCTTAAACAAAATGTCGCTCAATGTCGTTAAATCTAGCAGTGGTTATTTCAATGCAGAGGACAATATGTAATTCATAGCAAGTTGCACTTACGTTCACTTCGTAGTGGAACTGGTGTAAATTCAGGGGGGATACCATTGAATTGTCCGGAAGCAATACAACCCTCATTGCAACCATAAGTACCTTTTTGGCACCTTTCTGAACCAACCGTATGCAGAGCAAACAGCATTTCTCCATAACCGGTGTTCTTTTCGGTTGCAACGATATGTCGTGCCGTTTCTCCTTTAGAGTTCACGAGGTTGATATTAGCACCAAAGGCAATGAGGATATGGATGAGAGAAATGTCACTACTCTGCAACAAAAGAAATATATATTTGGACAATATACATGCTTTTATATAACTGTTTTTGAACGTTACTTCTACATTTCGCAAATTTGTTTTCGATCTTCCCTTGAATCCTCTTCAAATGTTTTTTCTTTTATAAAAAAAGCAATATTAAGTGATTCTCATTTGTATTTTAAGGTGCACGGATAACAAATATCACATGCTCCATAAATCAGTCTGTGATTTTACGGTTCAAAGACTATGATGGTCATGCTGTGCTGGAACCTACTATTTTCCGAGAAATCTGAACCTCTTAAGGCCTATGGAAACCAAACCCCAAACTACAGTGAGCAGCATGATCACTATGAGATCTCTGAGTAAGCATTCTTTGCCCTGTTGGGAATTGAACTCAAGTTAACGGCACACTAGACGAACACGTTACCACACTGAGCCACTACATAAAGATCTAGTTTTATAAGGAATCTGGACATCTTCCATCTAGAGCAGTGTTTCTCAAAGTGTGGTCCGTGGCTGCTTATCAAGTGGTCCGCAGGATCATCACTAAATATCAGGAAAAAATTAACTAGAAATTGCCGGCGTAAATAGAATTTAAGTTGGGTAAGGCTGAGGTTTAAGAAATTTCTTATAAATATTACTTGTTATAAACCTTTACTTTCAGCGTTAATGGAAGGTTTTAATCCTCTGAATACACACATGCTGTCTATATTTGCTCATTATTATTTAAATAAATTAATGATGTCATTTTCCTTATAAATTTGAAAAAAAAAATAAGATCGCAACTCACACTCTCTTTATAAAATAGCATTGCTCTAAAAAAAAATCGTTTTGTTTCATGTGAAGTTTGGCAACCAATCCATATTGTAAGAATCTGGACAGAAATTTTAGAAATTTTCTGTCAAAAGCCAGTGCTATTTACTTAAAAAAAAAAAGGAATTAAAATTAACTACAAATTATACTTCAAGGGATGAATAAATCTCTCCTGCTGGAGCATACATGGAGGACATACGTATATAAGCCTGCCAATAAGTCACATAAATCGAGGATTATTTAGGTTGTGCACTTCTTTGGGAGATGTGGGGGGAACATTATAATTGTGGCTAAGTAAAGTGTAATATTATACAATAATTTTTGCCACCCACGTATAAGTAGCTCAAACTAGAGCTTTTTTGTTTTGGAGAAAAAGAGACGCTTTCCCCATCCTGGATTCGAACCAGGGTCCCCACATTGAGCCCGTGGTGTCTTGACCTATTAGACGAACGAGACAAGAACAAACGCTTTTTTTGTCCATATATTTGGATGCAACATGAGGATGATATTACCCTTCACAGGGATAACACAATTGCCAAATAATGGTCAACACAGAAAAGCCTCCGGGGCGAAATTTTTGTGAGTTTTTCGTGGGGGAATTTATTATACAATAATGTTTGCCACCCACGTATATTTAGCTCAAACTAGAGCTTTTTATTTATAGTTGGAGAAAAAGAGGCGCCATCCTCATCTTGGACTCGAACCAGGGTCCCCACGTTGAGCCTGCAGTGTCCTGACCTACTAGATGATCAAGGACAAGAACAAATGCTTTGTTCTCCGTATATAAGGACGTAAGGTATTATTACCCTTCATAGGGATAACACAACTGCCAAATAATGGTCAACATAGAAAAGCCTCCGGGGCCAGATTTTTTGATTTTTTTTCGTGGGGAAATTTATTACACAATTTTTTTGCCATACACGTGTATGTAGCTCAAACCAGAGCTTTTTTTTATATTTGGAGAAAAAGAGACACCGTCCTCATTATTAAATTATTGATAAAAAAAACAAATTATTGTATAATAAATTCCCCCCCCCCATGAAAAAACTCGCAAAAATCTTGCTCGGGGGGCTTTTCTGTGTTGACCATTATTTGGCAATTGTGTTATCCCTGTGAAGGGTAATAATATCTTACATCCTCATATACGAAGAAAAATGCGTTTGTTCTTGTCCTCATTCGTCTAGTAGGTCAAGACACCGCGGGCTCAACGCGGGGACCCTGGTTCGAATCCAGGATGAGGACGGCGTCTCTTTTTCTCCAAAAACAATAAAGCTCTAGTTTGAGCTAAATATACGTGGGTGGCAAAAATTATTGTATAATAAATTCCCCCATGAAAAACTCACAAAAATCTCGCCCCGGAGGCTTTTCTGTGTTGACCATTATTTGGCAATTGTGTTATCCCTGTGAAGGGTAATAATATCTTACAGAGCTTAATATTATTAACCATAGTTGGCAAACTTAATTTCAGGCAATATATTTTTTAATGGGGGTAGGTGAAATCCCGCCCCCTGGTCAGCGATAAATAAAGGAATGCTTAAAGTGGTCCACGAGTGACCAAAGTTTGAAAAACACGGATCTAGGGATTTAAACCCCACCCCCCCAGACTATGCATCTATAAGGAAAAAAATTACAAGCACTGAGTATTTCCTGGAATGATAAATAACTACTAACATGGTATTGTTACGTATCATTCCAGTCATACTGCATTGGGACATACAATTTTCCAATGATTTCAAACATCTAAAGGTCTATGGAACCAACTCCAAGACTACGATGAGCAGATAGTTGATCATTCTTGTTTTGGCACTGCTGGGAATCGAAACCGGGATAATGGCATGCTAGATTAATGCGTTACAACTGTACAACCAAAGGGCCCTTTTGGTAATGAGAACACTTCACTTGATGAAAGCAACAGTAGCTCTTAAAACGCTGCATCAGTTACAATACATTGTACCAGTTAAGGTAAGCCCTGGTCAAATTTTGTACACTGTTGTCAATCAGAAAACGACAATCATTCCTGTCATGAAGATATCGGTATTTTGAACAATTTTAACCAATTTGATTAATTATGAATAAATTTGATAATGCATAAATGAAATGATTGTACTGGACCATTATCATATACTTCGCATCACAGGTTTACTAATATTCGTTTTGCATATAATAGTAGATCGACTCACTGTGCTAAACACTCGATGGATAATATATTACACAATAGGCACAGTTTTTGAAACTGTGACAAATATTCGTTTGTCGAAATCAAATTCAGTCTCAACAATCAATGCTTTCCACTAAGGTTAAAGTTCATCAGTGTTTTATGAACAGGCAAGGACAGATAAGGTCATTCGGTACCGGAACCAACAGAGGAATCCAGGTCTCTATCACTTAAAGGTTACAGTTGGCAGAAAAATGGCACACATTTCATGGTATCATTGGAATTAAACCAGGGTTAGCGTGACAGGATAGACAAACATGTTATAAGTATGTTACCGTATGGCCACAGTGGCTAAAAAGTAACAACAGGATTAAGGAACGGACTACAAGGTCTTAGGGCAAGGATAAAGCATTGATCCTATAATGCCACTGTGATGGCACATAATTCACACTTGGGTGATGGAAATGAGATATACCTTAGCAGCTAAGTGCAGCGGCGTATTTCCTTCGGAACACTGCATGTCAACGTTTGCCATGTGACTCAGCAACATCACGGCACACGACAACCTATTATGCTTCACCATCATATGTAGCGCAGTCTGTCCGGCAAAATTCTTTGCATCCACGTTAACTCCAAATTCCAAAAGAGCTTCCATTAACTGCAAAGACATGAAACCAACAAAATGAAATGCACAGATTGTTAGCACACATTAATTAACTACAATAAATCATTTCTATGGTGCATTTGTAATTTTGGTTCACAACACGATCTTTTAGTTGACTTATGTATCAGAAACAAAAGCAATCAAACTTCAGCCTAGACTTGACCCAGTAAGTTGAGGGTTATAGAAATAAATTTTACTCCACATCTTCGTAAAGATGGTGAATGTGCAAAACAAATTTAATTCAAGATCCGCCCATATCCTTTATAATGTGAGGATTCATTAGCGAAATGTTAGGTACTCAGAATGAGGAGATATAAACATGGATATGTCAATGTAATATGATGGAACAGGCAGGTCATGCATAAATGCTAGTACAGTAGATACAACTGACAGGGAGATCATGTCCCACAGGTAGTATATTTTATATGATGTAGGTCACTATACATGCAGTCTATAAATTCAACAATATACACCGTATTGTAACCTGTGTGTCGGAATTTCCTGTGATGCAAGTTTTTTTTATAAGAGATGTCATGGGGGGGGTCTGACATTTTTTTTATCTTGCACCACAACATCACACACTTTTTGCAGTGTAGGTTGGTTGTATGTTTATGGCACAAGAACAACAAATGCCATTTTGTGAAATTTTTGCAGTGTACTCCCTCCTGCTTTTCCCACACCTTATTTCACGTTCTTGAGCATGTGCAATAATACAACTTAGCAACAAAAACTTGTTGAAAGCTTCAGCAATGGTCCATTTTCACAGACTCCATCTTAATTTTGCATTCCGTCCAAAACTTTTACAAAACCATTTTCCCCATGAATGACATGATACACAGATCTTGCAAAAATTCTAGGAATGGAACAGTAGGAAACAAAAGAAATGGTAAAAACAAAACTGCAGAAGAACCGCAACTGTGTTAAATGCACGAGAACAAAAGTGTTGGCAATATGTTCAACTGTTCTTATACATAAACTTGTCAGGGCAAACACCTTTAACAACAGAAAGTAACAAGTTCATTTAAATATTAATAGCGCTTAGGAAACACAGATGGGCTTATTTTTACTGATCCAATCAACCAGCATTTCTGTGACACGAGCAACAAAGCATCCAATCAGACTGTAGAAGGTACAAACTCTAATCTTCAAACTTCGATCAGACAAGACATCGCTTGACGTCACTAAATGGCACACGTTGCTCTACGTTTGCTGTGTTGCTCCGTGTAGCATTATATCTAGGTTCTCATTAAAAATGTTGACTGAGCAAAACCTATATTAATATGGAGAGTCAGATCAATAACACTAATGTGATACATCGCCAAATATCCTGCAATCCTTTGTAGACAAAATCTAGCCAAGTTTAAAACTGCCCATTGGTCTTGGGCACCTGACTTTGTAAAATGATTCTACAAATAATGCAGAATTTTGATCATATAGCAAGGTTGCCAGAACACTAATGGAGTTTGGTACAGAGAGAATTCCCCAAATCTAACTTTGCCAAAATTTACATAAGTATGATAAATCTTTGCAACCATGGACTGACACAAACTGCACTAACAAAAACCGAAAATCCATTGACATTATACCACTCCACTGATCTTTAACAAACATGTATGAATATTTGACTAGTGTGTATCAGGGCAGAATTCTCACTCATACCAACAAAATATTCTGGCTTTTCTAGGAAAATTCTCAGACTAATTTCATTTAACTTCTCTCCATGGATTTAAGTTATGGGGAAGATGATGTCACATTTGTGAGAGATTTAGCTATCCAATACAGAAGTTAAGGATGCTTTCCCAGGTTTTTGACCTGAAAATCTTGTTTTTCCATGACTTTTATAGGAACATTTTCAAATTTCCTGACAATTCCAGGTTTTCCAGGTGCGTCGGAACCCTGGTGAGGGTTATGAGTAGACTTTTTTTCACATACAAGACTTACTTCTGGCGTTTTGGACCAATGTAATGGGGTTCCTCCACTTTTGACTTCACAAAATGAGAACTGGTTACAAAACGTGTCCAAGACTTCCTTGATCGACCTGTGAAAAATCAAATTTATGGCACATGTCATAACACAATTAAAGTACTACTGAGACACTATTAAAGAAATCCATCAATTTATAATAAAATTATGACAAAAAAATCATTAAGACTGTAACACGATTAGGACAATAAACATGAGAAATAAACTTTTCACCTGGAAGGAGGTTCATCGCTATCGTCACGTATCGTCGTTGAGTCTTGTTCGTCAATTTCACACACCAAGTTGACGTCAGCTCCGGCTTTGAGCAATTCTTTAACACATTCCGGTTTCTCTTCCATGCATGCTATGTGTAATGCAGTACAGCCCTTCTGGTTTTTGAGGTTGATAATTGGTAGAACTGATTTTACCGTCAAAGCCTAAATAAGAGATAAAATCACTTTTTAAATATGGCTATATATGTTCAAACAGTAAAGCTCTGCTTATAGCAATCGTTGATTTAGCAGCCCACTACAACATAATGACTAGTTCAGAAGATCCCAACAATTCCGCTACAGGTGTGAAATCGGAAGAGAATGTTCGAGACAATGACCACTTGGTATAGCATTCTTGCAGCAAGAGTGTCTTCGAGATTGACATAAGCACGTCTACTATATTGTTTGTGAGTTTTACAACTCAAGGGCGGCACGGGCCATGCTGCACCGAGACCTACAGTTTTCGGAAGAATCAGAACCTCTTATGGCCTAGAGCAGTGGTTCTTAAACTGTGCTCCACCGAGCCCTCGGGCTTCGCGAAGGACATTGGTAGAAAAATATTCAGTAATTGGTGAAATCTTGGCTTCTTAACTAAATTTATTAAACTAGTTTTTTAGTGCCAAAATGGCTATTTATTCAGGTAGGAATTTTATTAGCATACTTTCTCCTACTGCTGCTTAAGGGTCGTTCAAGTATTATTTAAATTTAAGAATATATTTTGGGCTGTTTTATATTTTCCTACATATAAGCAAAAAAACGCAAATAGCTGACCCATCCCATGCTTACGTGAGGTTTTTATTCTCTGATTTTTTATTTGCTGCTGCAAATACCACTTTTTAAAGAAATTTATAAATTGATTTAGGTTTTACTTGAGAATTAATTATTGCGGTTCTGTTAGGGTAGTTATCACTTGGCAACAAGGTCTACTGTGCTCGTTGTATTATTTTCGATGACTTACGTTGAAAATAATACAACTTTACTATCATGGGTGCCCCCAGAATTATATGCAATGGGGTACATCCAGGAAAAATTCCAATTGAATAATGTTGTTGGACTACAGTTTCTTGTGGATTCAGTCCTTTTCCCCCCTTTTTTTCATAAACCAAGGGGGTGCAAGTGCATCCCTTGCACCCTCCTTGGGGTGCTCATGTGAACTATGCTTATGCAACTTACGTAAGCATAGTTCAGCCAAGCTCCCCCGTTGTCCCAAAAAAAAAATAAGCAAAGTTCAAACCCCCCCATTGTTCCTAAGGTACATAATAGCTTAACGCCACCGTTGAATACATGATGAATTGCTAAACTTTTAAGGTTTATGTGATAGGATTTGGGGCTACGTCACATAGTTTTGGATTTATAAGGGCTACGTGACCAAAAAAAGTTTAAGAAACGCTGGCCTAGGGAACCAACCCCAAGATTACGGTAAGCAGTTAGTCGAACTTGGGATAACGGCACGCTAGGCGAAAATGTTACCATTATGGCATGAATCCGAACCTCTGTTGCCTGCCTAGGGGGACCACGAAATATGGCTATAGAAAAAACAGCAAGCAAGCCACACCAGAAGAGTTCAAACTTGGATTCCCTTCCCCACCCACCCCATGGCATTTAAATGCCATTACTTCTACACCACCATGTGGCACTGTTTGTATATTTTACATCTTAAGACTGCACTATGAATCATCTGTGATGGGACAAATGGCTTTTAAAATGATGATCTCCAAACCAGGGAGTCACCTGCCAAAAATATTTTTATAGCTGTTTGGCTAATTTCCACCTAAAAGTTCCAGCCGAATTGGAAAAGTTGTGGCTGAATCAGAAAAGTTGTTTTTAAGTTTACAAGAATTTTTGGTCAGAAACAACCAACCCCACACAATGGTATTTAATTATTTTTATACTTTGACTTGATTCCTCAATGCTGGTTCATACACCAGGAAAGATATGCAGCCTTAAAATCAAATTCCTTTCTCTTTAGTCCATTGATTGGCATGTTAACCAATGGCTTATATTGGTGACATGGAGTCTATTGCGCAAACACCTCTTGTTATATTCATTTCACTAAATCTCCTTTCACAATCTGCAGTATACACTGAAATTGACAATTCAAATTCACATATTATAGACATAGCAGTCTATTCTCATGGTATATTTTCTTCAGCACAGCAGCCCATTTTTGCAGTATGTTACTTGGTGTTACAGGTAACTGGGAATGGACGAGACGTACCCTTACTGTGGGTAGGTGTGTTTCGTCTCCTGAATGTACAACATTTCTGGGATTTTGTAAGCAGCTCGGTGTTCCCAGTAAGGAAATGTTTCATCTCCGATGTGGAAGGTGGCATGATGACCATTCCGTTCCATGCAATCGGGTGACCTCGCCATCACCACCTTTCCAATTTTAGTTAAGGGCTTTTTGGTGAATTGCTCAGCAGTTTTTCTAGCCGAATTTTGGTTAACGCTGTCTTTCAGTGAAAAAGCTAGCGACAGGTGACCCTGCTCAAAACCATGTTACAATTACACATACAATCAAATTTACGAGGGATCAAAGCCAGTCCAATGAGCCTGATAAGGGGTATAGCACTTGAAACATGGTGCAGAAAACAAAAGCTAATTATGTGGTTACAGATACAAATTTAATTTGATATAGCTTTTGTATCAAAAAAAATAAGGGAAAAAAAAACTAGGTAATTTCTAGACAAACTAAAAATCAATACCTGAAGAATTTCTTTTGTCGTATTGGCAGCAACGTGAAAGACACTATTTCCTTCAATGTCCACAATATCTAAGCGTGGGTCTAAAGTCATTAAGGCTGTGACGGTAAGAAGATGCCCAGCCTTCACGGCAATGTGAAGAGGAGTTTCCAAAGTATTAGAGCAAACAGAATTGATGTGACTAAAAGAAAACAAAACACAGCTTAATACACAGAGAGAACTCACTCAAGAAAGCATTCTTCTATATGAGTGTCTCTAGCACTCATATGCGTTTGTTTCTTATGGCATAAGGACATTAAAGGTTATGCTATGCCAGGACCTATTGCCTTTCCAAAGAATCCCAATCTCTTTCACCTGAGGAATCAAATCCCAGGTGACAGATCTGTAGGAGAAAATTGACAAGCAGATTATTCGTGTGGCAGTGCATTACCGATACACCACTGCCAGATTCTTATACAGTGTAATGCTGAGGAGATGAGCTCTAACGAAACTGTCGATCAAAGTAGATTCTTTTTTTTTTCTTTTGGGAAGGCTAAGTATAACTAGTTTTTTATTTATTTATTTATTTTTTTGGCAATTGCTTGCCAAATATAATAGGTAGTAATGTGCAAATGTAATATGTAGGCAAGTTCTCTACAAACTTGATAAACGAAGGTCCCTGTATTGTTACACGTATCCTATTTTCATTAATCGACTAGTCGAAGTTAAACTAGTGTAACAACTTCTGGATATCAAGTTGCCAGCATTAGAAAGTACTTGTGTTTGTACTTTATGCGATAATAATAAAAAAAAATGTTCTGGTTAAACTTTGGCAAAGCTTTGAGATTGCGTTTCATGTTTAAAGCAGCTTATCTAACATTGCTGTTCTCTGAGGCAATATCACATACCAGTCGAATGTTACAAGGAGTACCAAACGACGTTCAGGATTAACCAAAGTGTTTCTTCTGCTGCAGATGTCACATATTACATGTCTCTTCTAATGTTATGTAGTCAGGGGACACTCTTGAAATTGTTGAATGTAAAACTACAAGCATTATGTTGATTTCAAGTACGAAGCAACTTATCTATCTGACATCTACTATCAAGCCTTCTTCAAAATCCCTTAAATTGCAACACATGACCTTCATTGTAAATGATATGACAATATATTGCATAAATATCTACCATTAAAAATATTTTAATCGTAGAAGACACCATTTAATGAAGGGTGTATTGGGGGGGGTTAACGTGCACTAAGGATAGAAGCAACTGCCTCAGTTTTTCTGGCAGTTTACTATATAAAAATCTATGTAAAACCTTTTTGATCAGGATCCCCCACCCCACTCTTTAGAACAACGAAAACTACTAGATGTAAGTCTATTTGGTGGATTTTGGTGACAAAGCAGCTACATAAAATAGAGTTAAAAATATCAAAAGATTTTACACCTTAAAATTTTTTCTAGTTTGGGATTTTCCAGATGGTTTTGCTTCAAGCATCCAAAGAAGGCTATGATGTGGGCAGATGTCCAAGTGGGATGGTCCCGAACAGCTTGTGACACGGCCTGGAGGCCAGTTTTGTTAATACCCAACTCTGGAAAACACTCAACTAGAATCGGCAATTTTTCGCACATATTGCAAAATATGGCCTGGGCTTCCATTTCATCTGTTGTTCGGTATAAGCTGAAAAGAGAATATTATAATTTGCATGCCTTTGATAAAAAAAATCAAGACTTCCGAATAAATTAGATCAGTATAATTAATGAGAATAAATTGAGCACGTTTAAGCTTCTGCAAGTCTAACATATCATCTGATACACAGAGTGCGTCCAGAAAGTAGGAATGGATAGGTGCAGTGAAAGGTATAAAGGCTTTTATTACATATATTTAATCCACAAGGTGGCTACATATATCCAGAGTAGATTCTGGTCAGAAACACAAAATACAGTAAATGTGCTTTTCGTTGACCATTAGCTACCCCATATAAATATTTTAACTACACAGGCCGACACTATTTTTGCTTACTTACATCTGAGAATTGATTTTAAGGTAATTTTATGTGCTGAACTCAAAAATCATATTAGTTTTTGCCCACCACGTCAAATTTTTTCGCTAAAGTACTTTGAATGGCCAAAAATGAGCAAAAAGTGGGTACCTTATGTGTGGTTTGAGGTATACAAATGGTACATTTCAGAATTGTATAACAGAGAAGTTTTAAGAATGTAACGATTACATTAATGTAGTAATATTTTTTTCTTCAAATAACGGACACTTTTTCGTCCCTCATGATTGTTCGATATTGAGAAGTTAGCCTATAACCTTCAGCGTGGAAACCACTCACATTTTCATGGAAGAAATTTTCGCTTGGAAGATTTCTTTGCATACACTATACTTCGATAGTCCTTGTTAATAGTCCAACAGTAGTCAGTCATCATATGAGTGTCCTACCTTCATTGGTATCGCTCTTCCATTATTTTGATGTCTTGGTGGAACCATTCACCTTATTCACTACAAGCATCACCTAGATTTGTAGGAAATACATCAAGATGGTTGTAGAGAAAATGAAGTTTTATGCACATGTTGCAACCAAACCGGTCAAAATGTTTTAGCAATGTTTCGACAATATCTTTGTAATTTTTGGCCCTTTTGTTCCCCAGGAAATTGTCAACAATATCAACAAATAATTGCCATACATGTTTGCTCCAATGTCGCAATGCCTGGTTGTAATCCAAACATATCACAAAACACAATTTTTAATGCAATTTTCCTAACATACGGATAATGAAGTGCATTAGTAATTTTTTCAGATTTTTATCAAATCCTGCATGAATTGCAGGCTCACAAATTTGATTCATATAGCATTACAGCAATAAACACAAAATGTGATAGTTCAAAAACTTGCGTGATACAAAAAAATAGAATCATATTTCAAATCAGCATACCAAAATCAGTTAAAAAAACAAGTGTCACATGTAAGTCAGCAGATATATTTATTTATTTATTTTTTTTGTCAGCTTGTGCTATCTGACAGAAGGGTATGTTTTTCAAAAATTTAAGAGTATTGCCTCCTCATGTGACAAAAAGTAATTTAACTGACTGTCTGTATTTTATTTTAAAAAATATCAGAGATATATTTTATTACTGACTTTGAATTGGTTCTATATTTACCGGAACAACTTTTTAGTAGAATGATTAATAGGTGTTTGGAACACCATATCCAGCTTTATTGATTCATTCTCTTCTAACTTGTATAGAACGATGCACTCCTCTCGCCGTATTGGTTTGTAAAGTGTGTAATCATCTACATTGGCTTCTGTGACTCTGTAGGGATCGTCAGCGACAGAGCTGGCCCTTCGCAAGCCATTATAAATTACATCCATCCACTCATTGTTAATCCACGACATGATGATACATCTGAAAATAAATGCTGACATTATTAATGTGAAATACATTATCAATAAAATTAAACAACATTTCCAGAGAAATGACAGTTATTGTGAAGAAGTGCAATATAACTGCATATATAATGTAGTATAATGTAAGAACATACAGTCAAACCTAGTAAGAATAAACTCAGTCCTAATAAGAAGTAACAAAGCATTTGTTTGGCTATGCATTGAGAACATATGTGATCAAAATCCTTGATCGTGAACGAAAATCTGTTATAGCGAGAACAGTCTAGTAAATTCCCCCTATAATTCGCAGAGAGTCTAAAATGGATTTTCACACTTTCCACAAAAAAATAAATAAAATAATGTGTATATATATAGCAAAATTGTAGTATGATTGTGACATGTAGTACCTTCTAATGTAATATACATAAATACACTATATTTAAATGTATATTAACTTAGCAGCCATTCCTGGAAAAAGAGGACATGGGTACCAAATTTTCAAATTCACTCTAAACATAAGTATTATATATCGATTTGTAGATAAAATTACACAGATTAAAAATATATACAAATAGTAGTAAATAAATTTATGGGATGTGCAAAAATTAATGCCAAAGTTAAAGACAAGTATCGAAGAAAAATTGCTAAAAATATTTCAGAATTAGTAACACCATTTTCTACCATATTTTTGTAAAAAAGATTCCAGGTTTTACACATCTTGGGCATCACATTTGTAAAAGATAAAGCTTTAATCAGGTAAGCAAAATTTGGTAATAATAAATTAACTTCTATACTATTTTTATTGTCACACCTGTAACAAAATAATAAAGAAGTTAATTTTTAGAATGGAATGTCAGTCCTAATTACCATTAACTTTGAATTTACTTGATTCAGCGTGTTTTTAATCATATACAATTAATAAATTAAGGTAAATGATGAAATAAATATTTTTAATTGCTGTTACAGGTGTGACATAACCAGTGTTGTGTTACGAGTTTTATTGTGTAACCTGTCCATTCCGCCTATGGTGGATTTATGTAGGAATATGACGAGAAACTTACAGCCTACTCTGTGATAATAGTGTATATAGTATAATAGTGTGTATATAGTATAATAGTGTGTATATAGTAAAAGATAACCAATGTAAAGGCTAGTCAGTATGAACTATGTTATACAAGTTGCTAGAGCTAAAATTATTCGACATCATAGAATTTAAATCGCAACTTTGTTCTAATTATAATTTTTTAATAATAAGTGTTACAGATATCTCCACTTAAAAGATGCCATAAAGTAATTTCTTATTATGTATTACAGGTCATGGCAAGCTCAAAATCTAGGGTATCTAAGTATCATGAGAATCTAAAAAAAAAACAATGCTTATACGAACAAATGACAGAGGGATAAGAGAACAACAACAAAAATATATATATATATATATATTTTTTAAGCCAGCTGACAAAACAGGGAAAAAAATTATTAAATGAAAAGAGAGCTTACAATGCAGAAAGACAAAGAAAATATTGTCAAAAAAGGAAAGAATTAAAAAAGTTAGCTTCTACTGAAACTGTAGAACAGAGCCCAATTGTGTCGTACCAGTGCAAATAAATATTTGGTAAGACTGTACATAGAGTGAGAAGACCATTGCCACAAAGTCCTATAAAAAGGTTGGCTGTGGCAACAAAAATTTTAAAAGAAGAAATACCAAAAGTGCCTAAGCTTGTTTATGCCCCTGTGAGATGTAAACAAACCAACCAACCTTTTAAAGAACAATGAGAAAAGTAACAGCATTTTACCTTCAGGATGATTAAGTCAAGAAATATGACCCTTATAACCACTTTATCCATGAATATCATGCAGTGAAAAAAAAAATTTACCAACTTCAACCCCAGCATATCCCTCCAGAATCAAATATGCCTTACAATGTTTGTGTTTGCAAATATGCAGGTGATCATCATCTTAGCACTCCACTCTCCGATATATCAGAAAATGCTTTGAATGCAATTTAGATTGGGAACATCAATGGATTACATTAATTACAGAAAAATCAAATACTAGAAAGAACTACTATGCGGTGGTTCAAGAGATTGATCAAGAAAACATGGAGTTGCTTTTAAACTACATGCAACCTAGCAAAAATCTGTGGTTTTGGCAAAAAAAAAACATGTGACAACATGTCTTCTCTTATTTACAAGTGCTCCTCAATTAGCTAATAACATCAGGCAATTCAACTTTTATAAAGAAAAAATATCTTAATTATTAAAATAGATTTAAACAGGACTCTGGTCTATTAATATATTGTTGTGCATTTATTTTAATGATATTTCCTGATACATGTATGTTTAAGTGCTGTTATGACAAATATATGCATTTTTACACTAGGTAACACCTGTAACGTATTGTTGCACCCGTAACAGAATTTTTCAAAATTCCTTCTGACAAATTAATAAGTTTTAAAACTATATTCAATGCATAATATTAAAATATTAACCTTCGTTTTTGCGAAAAAAATAAGTTTGACGTTAATATGTTTCTCATAAGCAGGATATTGAAGAAGTACTTACGTAACAAGAGAAAATTTCAATAGCACCTGTAAAGGCATAATTTTTAATTTTTTATCACCTAAACAGTAGTTTCAGAAAATTTGTCAATAACCTTTCCTTATGTGATGTTCCTTATTCCAAAAATATAAAGGAGTAAGATTTTATGAAATTTTTTTTCGCATTGATAAAAATAGTAAGTACAATATGTTACACCTGTAACAATGGAATACTTAAACAAAGGGACAATTCCACCAAAAGTGAAACCAAGAGGTCAAAATTTCAAACAGTGCGAATATAGCTATATCATATATCATGTTAAAGCTTGAAATCTTTATTTTCTATATATGCTATCCAGTTTTTAATGTATCTCAATTGCAAAACGATTTTCGCTTAGAAGTGTGACTGTATGAAACATTCAAAAATTTGTTTTTACAAAACTAATTTTTCTCCTGCCCATTTTTAATAGAAAAACAAACAACAGAAATCAACTGATACTAAATTTTGTATAGCTCATATAATCTTACAGTTCTGTGGAAAAATTATATTTTTTGACAAAAAGAAATTTCAATAGTTTTAAAATTTATATTACTAGAATCTTTACGTTACGTCCATAACAAAAATAAAGCAAAAGTTACCATAATCTCTGAAAAAATCAATGAATATTAAAATCTTTTCTGGTGTTCTTAGCTTTTCTGCAAGTAAATGATTTGCCATAAATTAATTTCTTCCAGGATTCATTTAAAAAAAAATTATGTTACAGATGTAATTTGTCTTATGACATAACATCTTGATTAATGTTACGTCCATAACAAATACTTATAGAACTTAATTTAAGTAAACAAATGTAGAAATAACCATAACCACCATGTAATGCTAAGAAAAACCATAATTTGATATTTTGCTGCTTAAAATTCTCTATATGAATCAATTAAAACAAAGTAACTTAATTTAATAAAAATAATTTTGTATATTAAATATATTCAAATATATAGATCTGTGCTTTTTTTTTTTGCTCATAAATAGTGCACCAAATTTCTTAATTCCGGGAGCAATAATTACATAAAAGTAATTGGCAACAGTATTTGAAAATATTATTTATTTCTTCAATTTGACAATATAATTACTCATAATCAATCCAAGAAAGAAAGATACGATCGTCACTCGAATACGTGGAAAGAAAATCAAATGCCAAAAAAGACATGGTTTTGACTGAGATATTTCAACTTCTCAAAAGTGAAAATCAAAACATTGAGAGTGGATTCTTATCTTTTGCTTTGCTTAGACCACGACTTCCTCTTTCACCTGAAACACCCCTTAATCTGTATATATGTATATACCATGCTCATTTTGAGTTCCTTGTCTGTAGCATAAACAAAATGTTACCCGTCTTTCCCAGTAGATCAAAGGAATTGGCAGAGAACTTGGTATGTGAAAAAGAAAATTAAGAATGCATGTTAGGCAAATACGTTAGATGTGAAGGTCAGTATGAAAACTCGAAAAGTAGCATTCAAAATAGATCTGAATTAATATCCTGATATATTTGGGATGTTAATTCAGAAAGAATAATGGTGAAGGAAGGAACTCTTAATGATGACTTAACTAGGATTTAGAATAAAAGGTTCCCATTTTTAGAGCATTGTTTCATAAAGCATAGACAAAGCCTTTATATTTAAGATTGTAAAAATGAAGTGTCAGAGAAAATGCGTACTTCAAGTTGACTTTAACGAGAACTTCACTGTTACGCAGAAAGATGAAGTGCAAAGCATCCACTGGACAAATGACCAAATTTCTCTATATATATAGGAATTGCATATATATATCCGCGAAAACGTATTCATATGCTTTAATTTCAGATTATATGCAGTACGATAAAATTGCAGTTCACATTTTTAACTGCAAAATGTTTTAGGACTTGAAAAAAAAGGTTCCTTAACTGGAATGTGTTGAAATCTTATCTGACGGTGTTGCCCAACACTTCAAGCAATGATTTACATTATGTAATATAACATATGAAATTCAAGATTACAACTTGCATCTTAATTGGCACTTTTTTGCCATATCTCATGGCAAAAGGGCAGTAGATGGAGTGGATGGAATGATAAAGAATCATGTATGGCAAAAAGTGAAAGAAGCGTTTGTCAGTAATGCTCATAGGTATAGTCACGGGGTGGTTTTGGGGGTTGTAACCCCCCATTGCAATGAAATTTTGTATATTTAACATAGGAATATACGAGTTGTAGCTCTGTAACTCCTCCCTTTTGAACTTTCTGCCTATGTCTATGGTAATGCTTTGTCTTTTTCGCAGTATGCTGTATGAATAACATAAAATATAAATGTTATCTATATACCTGAAGCAGAAATCAAAAGCGAAACTGAAAAATTAGAGAAGTGTTGGGAGAGTATTGGGAATTTGCCAAAAACACATCGGATACATTGTGCTCGTATGCAACAAATTTAGTGAGGTTTGCTACTACATCAGATAAAGGAGATATTTTTTACTTCAGAATGAATGATGATTTGTCACCAGTAATTAAACGTAGCTACCACGCGCAGATGACCAGAATGAAGGCATTCAATTTGGAAAACAGATATTAGTGGAATTTACTTCACAACATAAAAAGTACACTTTGGTTTGTGAGACAAATCATTGAGCAATCAAGTCATAGTACCGCAACAGCTAAGTTTTTAAAGAAATCTAATTTTAAATTTGTTTGTCCTACAGAAGAAAGCATTGCTGTAATTGATAAGCTTCAAATAAGAAAAGTACTAGTTAAATCTACCACAGATCTACAAGAAATAAATCAGTTTTTCTGAATTAGATTTGTAAAAGTCACCTTTCTCTTGAAAATTTTCCTCTGCATGTACCAAAAAGCTGGATAAATAATTTTCAAATTACACCCTGAAGCTTTTATCTCTTAATATTTTAGATTTTAAAATGCTTTTTAATGGCAGCTTTTAACTCACTAAGCATTTCTCTCTCACTTAGTATACAAGATGGACCAGCTTAAGTTGATACTGAAAAATATCTAAATAAAAATACGCATTTTACAGAAAAATGTTTGAAACAAAGTCGTTTATTTTTTCACTCTTAATACTAATAAGAAATACAGGTTTCACTTTGAAAAAGCGAGTTTGATCTTCATATGACCTTGAAAACGACCCCCGACCCCCCCTCCTATCCCCACCCCAAGTAAAATATAGATGATGGCAAACACTTTCCCCCTTTAAGACAAGCAACTTTTGTTTGAAACATTTTTTTGTAAAACGCTTATTTTTTTTTAGATACTTTACAGTCTGGTCCATTCAGTATTTGACAGCAGAGAACGTTACGCCCGAAACATTAAATTGTTATGTCCGTAACAAATTAATTTGTCTTTATGTTAATTACTACAAGTCACATCTACTAAATCTTTACTATTCCTAAAAGCTCAGTCTTCTGAACAGACATAAAAAAGTAAATTTTAAAAAATCATGCATAATTCATATTGTATGTTCGTTTTCACTAAAAGTTATCAATTGACTGAATTCGGACCTGTCATCCATTAAGAAGGATATACAGTACCTTAGTACAATATGTTATTATGCTCATAAACAGTAGTTTTTACTAAATATTTTTTAAAAAAAATCATGCACATATGGGCTCGCGTCTGAGGAGATTAAAAATAAATAGGTGCGATAATGGCGCAAAGAGTAAGCTGGCAACGAATATCATAGCTCTAGGATGTAAATCATCACTACAGGGGAACCGTCAACTTTTATGCATTTGAATGAGGACAGTACCTTCTCAGAAAATGGGGATAAAAAAAATGAAGAATTAGAATTTGATAAATATCTACAACAGTTAAAGGGAGTATTTGTGAAAGAAGAATAAATGTCACTGGGATTTTT